>CM017895.1:32497709-33097709 GCA_008369825.1 Triplophysa tibetana
CCCATCTGATTTGTGGGGAGTCACGAGTCCGGCCAATTAACGCGGAAGGCACTGGAAGGTTTGGATTTACTCACACTGATAGCATTTCGCTAGTTCGAGCTGCTTCAGTGATCGAGCATCACTTGACGGAATAGGCATTTGCACATTATTTTAAGTCGTACCAATCACAAAAACAAACCATTTTAAATCATAATGTACTCGCATGCTCTCAAAAGACGATCTTTAGTCAGTGCTTTCAGGCAATGCACACACGACACAGCCGCCAATCAAACTGCTCGCAATTAGTGAGATATTGAGTTATTTTCACAACTTATTACGCATAAATGATCAGACAAGCACGTTATATTGCCCGTCTTGGCACTTATACATGTAATCACAGTCGGTTGTCTTCAGTGAGTGTCTTCAGATCTGTGTTTTTACTAGTGGTGGGCCGTTAACGCAGTGAGACTCTTATCGCACGATAAAAAAATGTCGCCGTTAATCTATTCTCAAAGTTGGGTTGGGAGCTGGGTCTATACTACGCAAGCTATGATGACTTTCACCTTGATATTTTAGCGCGGATGTATACATAGATTAATGTCACTGTAGGGGAAGAGAACGAGATTTTTCAACGCCTCATCATCTCATAACCAGGGCTTCATTCGCGCGATTCGCACAGCAAGTAGGTCCATCGCGTCTTTGCATTGACTAAACATGTAAATCACTTGCGCTTGACGCGCCATTCGCGTTTGGTCCGAAAACAACATAACGTTACTGTGAAATTACCACATCAAACGTGACGTGCTAACATGGATGCAGCTATGAAGCCGCCGGGTTTGCTTCAGGGAAAATTTATTTTTAAGACGCTTCCCACTGGAAACCTCGACAAGACTAAGGTTGTTTGCACATTGTGCAATGTGGAATTGGTTTACATACAGTTAGTTTATAAAAAAAAAAAACTTTCTCTCAACAGGTAGTGGTCTAGCTTTAGTTGAAACCAGTAACTTTGTATTGGCACCTAATGTATTATGGCTCCTGTATGACATATCGCTTGTTGCTCCCTAACTCGTTGGAAGTCGCTTTGGATAAAAGCATCTGCTAAATGACTAAATTTAAATGTAAATGTACTGTAGGAGCTCTTCCAGTCTCAAGTACCACCTAAACACAAAGCATCCCTTAGCTAATGCGGAAGTAAACACAAGTTCATCTTATTGAACATAATTTAATTTTCATCACAAATGATCATAGTAGAACAGCTTTCTCAAGCAGTTTGTGATGCATTTTGGAAACAGGAGATGAGCCCCTGGTCTAATGCGCCACCTGGCTTTAGAAACCCGTTCTCAAAGACTTACTTTTAGTCATTATTTTGGTAACACACATATTATGAATGCCTTTGGCAGAATTCAAATGAGCCATTTTAATCTAGATTAATTCCAAGATTAATCTAGATTAATCTAGATTAAAAAATTAATCAATGCCCACCACTAGTTTTTACTTTGTCTTAACGTGCAGCCACATCTCGTTTTATTACTGCGGAGAATGACTCAAATACGCCGGTAATATTGGTCATATAAAAAATACAAATAAGACTAATACATGATTTCGAAACTGCGATTTGGTCTACTTTTATTTGTGTGTACTCATTATCTAAAGAATGTTTTGCGTTTGTATAACAATGACAATTAGCATCTTTCTGAAACGCGTCATCAAAATCGATTTAAAACTCTGCGAATACTCATCATAGAAAAGAAAGCTTAAAGTGTCTACTTTTAAATGATCCAATTAATATTAATATTTTCATACATAGTTTATAATCTGAAAATAAAGTCATGTACAGTTTCTCCCGCATCAGCTTGTTATGTGATCACATCCTTGTGCAGAGCGCTCCATTTCACATGATCGGCACAAGCCCCAAACAATGGCACAACAAAACGGCAATTATCTCCGTTAAATATGTTGATTGAACTCTTGTTTATTTCCTTACTGTTTACCATGGTGTTACTACAGTAAACCTTTAGTAACCATGTTTTGGGGAAAAGATTTTTTAGACCTCTTGTTGTTCTTAAATTTTAACATTTTTGATTTTCCCACCCGACATATATCGGTTCAGAATATCGGTTATCGGTCTAATTGACCTGTGATAATCGATATTGTCGTCGGCCATGAAAAACGCATATCTGTTGACCTTTAGTCGTCATCATACCACGGAACTTCTACATCCCACACTTGGATGTACTCCTGCAGAGTTTCTTTACATTAACCCCGCACAGTTCCACCATTCTATTTAACCCCCATTCCCTGAGTTGTTTGCTAAACAATGAAAATATTTCGCTGCTCTTATTAGTTTTCAAAAGTTGGGATGTAATTTGGTCATCGGACCAAATTTCTATGAGGATCTGCACCTCCTCACAACTCCCAAGTTTGTCTGCGAGTTGCCATGCTATTGCAAACTGTCAACAAACACTTGTTCTCATTCCATAATGCACAGAGTTCTCGCAACAAACAATCTGCTCCAGGGTTCGTTTGAAAACGTACCTATACACTTATTTGGACTGCATTTGGTGTGTACTAGAGTGCGATTGCTGCATTCACACCTGCCCAAACGAACCGTGCCAAGAAGGAAAACAAACTCTAGTGCGATTCAACAATACCTAACGAGTCGGGTGTGAAAGCATTCTTATGGTTATTTTTCAATAAGCACTGACGTAGTCACGTTTTGTTCACTCTAATCTCTTTGGTTCATCCATCAATCCACAAAACTCCAAGCATTTATATTAACTTCAGAGCCAATAAGCACTTTTGCATTAACATAGTGTTGAATTTCTGTAGCTTCAAGAGGACCACATGCACAGGTTTATTTTAAGAAATTCGCGTTTTTTTTTTGGAGTTATTAGTTTTTATAGTAACATGAAAAGGTGAAATGAATTAATATTTAACATTATACATGTAACTTTATATTTGAAAGAATGCTTGTAACCAAACAGTTCATTGGCACCATTGAGTAAAATAGTAGGGAAATTGCTTTATAAATTAATTTGTTCTGTTGAACACAAAAGAAGATATTTTGAAGAATGTAGAACAGCAAACAGTTCTGGGACACTTTTGACTACCATTATGATCTTGCCTACAATGGTGGCCAAGAACTGTTTGCTCTCATACATTCATCAGAACAAAGATATTTATATAGATTTGAAACGACTTAAGGATGAGTTAATGATGACAGAATGTTTCTTTTTGAATGGTCTGTCCCTTTAAGGCTGGTGCCATTTTTTTTTTTTTGTTCTAATGACGTCAGTCAAGTAGAACGTGATTTTCTCACAGCAAATGGTATTCTCTTTGTTTCAGATCAGCCTGAGACCAGCTCAGTCGTTTATTTTAAACAAAAACTCAATGCCAAAGCTGCAGCCACAGATCCCCACCATGATCCCTTCCACCGCTCAACCTCCACGTACATCCACTCCACCACTGGGACAGGTAATGACTCCAGCATTTTGTCTGAATGTGTGAAATGCAGTTGTTTAATATGCCGTTTAACTCCTTTTCATTTTCACACAGCCGCCTCAGCTTGGCTTGAAAACCAACCCGCCTCCAATTCAAGAAAAGCCACAGAAGACGAGTAAAAAGCCTCCTCCAGCTAAAGAGGAACTTGTTAAGATGACTGTACGTACTACTCAAAGCTTAATGTATCACTTAACGTTTCAGAAAGTTAATGCGTGTTAAGGCCGAGTTTTGAAAGCTCATTGGCTGAGAACGTGCAGTCTGGACCAAGGTGTATGAGAAAAGCTCTTGCTATTTTGTTGCAGGAAACCGTTGTGACCACTTACCTGAGTAACAAGAAAATGAGCGAGGCAGTGAACGGGGTGAGGGACATGAGAGCTCCTAAACACTTCCTACCGGAGATGTTGAGCAAGATGATCACATGCTCGCTGGAGAGCCCAGATGAGGACCGCGAACACGTCAGCACTCTGATCAACACGCTCCGTGTGGAGGGACTGGTCACTGGGGAGAACTTCATGCAGGTGCGTGTTTGATTTGTCAGTCTTCTGTGCTCTCATTGGCTGAAATGAGAAACGCATGTTTTTAATTCTTCTCGTGAATCACACAGGCTTTCCTCGGCGTTCTGGACCAGTGTCCCAAGATCGAACTTGATGTTCCTTTGGTAAAGTCCTACCTGGCTCAGTTTGCTGCTCGTGCTATCATCGCTGAACTTGTGACCATGGCAGAGCTGGCCCACCCGCTGGAAAATGGCACCCACTTTCCTCTTTTCCTCCTGTGCTTGCAACAAATGGCCAAACTGAAAGATCGGGAGTGGCTGACCGACCTGTTTCAGCAAAGCAAGGTCAACATGCAGAAGATGCTGCCAGGTTTGTGCTTTGAGGAAACCAAAAATGATAGTCATAATTGTGTGCACTCCACAACAATCGTTTTTCATGCAAGTTTCACAGAATTTCTGCTTCTGTCCACAGAAATTGATCAAAATAAAGATCGCATGCTGGAGATTCTGGAGGGCAAAGGCCTGAGCTTTTTGTTTCCACTTATGAAGCTGGAGAAGGAGCTACTTAAACAGATCAAAGCAGATCCCGCCCCGCAAACCATCTACAAGTGGATCAAGGACAACATTTCTCCCAAACTGCATACTGACAAGGGTTTTGTTAACATTCTGATGACCAGGTATGAAAACCACTTTTTTTTAAACAATTGCTTTTAGATGCACCTTTTACTTGAGTAACCCCGCCCCCAAACTCTTAGCTTCTTTCAGTACATTTTCAACGAGATCTATTTTAATGCTGGAGAAGAGCAGTTATCTTCTCCTTCAAAGGAGCAGCTCGACCAGGAGAAGATTCTGCTACTTGCTTTCAAACCGGTCATGCAGAAGTTCTTGCACGATCACGTGGAGCTGCAGGTCAGCGCGCTGTATGCGCTGCAGGTCCACTGTAACGCCCATGCGTTTCCTAAAGGTATGCAGATTTAAACAATCTTAAACTAGGCTTAAAGGGACGGTTCACCTGAAAATTATGAATCACTCAACCTAAATTGTTCTAAACTTGTGAACACGTCTTTGTTCTGTTGAACATTCATTTTCTAACGTTCTTCCAAATATCTTTGAGATTTCTGGGGCAACATTGACTACCATTAAAATAGTCGTCAAAGGTGTCACAGAACTGTTTATTTTCCTAATTCTTCAAAATACTTTGTGTTCAACAGAACAAAAAACGAATTCAAAAATTATTTCTGCTAAGGTAGTCAATGGTGCCCCAGAAATCTGTTGCTAACATTCTTACAAATATCTTTCTTTGACATTTGTACAGGTTTGGAACAACTTGAGGGCTAGTCATTCGTTGTTCTGCCAAACACGAAGATGAATATTTAAAAGTGTAACCAAAAATATTCTGGGGCACTGTAGTAGTCAATTGTTCCCCTGAACTGTTGGGTTTCCCATATTCTTAAAAATTAAATTTTTATACAGGTTTGGCACTTAAATCTTAAAATAAAACTCTTATTATTTTATTTACTGTTGAGATCGTTTGGTTAATGGATGGGAAGAAGCCCATAGTCTGTTAACTGATCCCGAAATACATGTAATTCTCAGTAAAATGCTTGTTTTTTTATGTTCTTATCCTCCTAGGAATGTTATTGCGCTACTTTGTCAACTTTTATGATATGGAGATAATTGAAGAAGAGGCCTTCCTTGCATGGAAAGAAGATATTACCCAGGAGCTTCCGGGGAAAGGAAAAGCATTGTTCCAGGTAACGTGAGACTCATTTTATCTCCACAAACGATACCATTTTTAGAAGACTCTTCAGAAGACATTTGTTGTTTCACAGGTGAACCAATGGCTCACCTGGCTGGAGACCGCTGAGGAGGAGGAGTCCGAAGAGGAAGCTGACTGAAGAACCAGCCAAAGCCTTGACGCGCTCGCCTCTTCCTCCCTTCCATTGAGTTTCACTAAATCTCGCCTGCGTTCTTAACCGCTGCGTTTCATACCATGCTGCTGTTTTATGCGACGTAAAGCCAACGTTTTACTTTGGGGTCCTCTTTGGCCTCATTATTCCAAGCATGCGATGACTAGCATCCGTTAAGTCCCACCGCAGGTTAATGGTATTAGCAGCTTAAAACTGCATTTTTTTATATGTATTTTTCTTTTAAAACATGTATTTCAGCCTTTCTTGCTGCTGTTTCTTATCAGCACAAAAATGATAGAAATGCACTTTGCTCTGTGTCATGAGTTGCAATATTCTCTTTTTGTTACAAAGAATCCTCAATTGTAATCATTGGTTACGTAACGTTTTGTTTACCATGGCTTTCGTTTATACCTCACTGTAGTAGGCGTAGTGCACTGCGTGTTATTCAGTCCTTCAAACAAAAGATCCGCAAGGTGCTCGAGTCTGAAACAACGGTTTACTTTTCATTCGCTATCTGATTGTAAGATCTCACGCTCTTAAATTCATTTTTTTCCTGTCTCTTCACGATGATGAACAAAGCCATGTGGGAGAGATGAATACATGCGGCCTTTTCCCCCTCAGTTTATGAACGGTTTTCTTACTCGTCATGACGATACTTGAATTTTTCGTTTTACAGCATGTTCAGGGATTACCAAATATCGCCTCTACAGACAACAATTGGATCCATTTTTAACAACATTTTTAATCTTAAAATAAAGTAGAAACGATGTGGAAAATTGGGATGGATGTTGAATTTGCCAATCGCCGTTTTTGAACCAAACGTATCATAATTCCCGTAATGCGTGACGTGGATATTATGAATATTTATTGAATCATGAGGGGAGTCTTAAAGCTTTATCATTATGTAGATCAACAGACGGCGACTTTCTCATCCTGTACAATGAACTGCTATTTAAAGTGTTACTGTAAGGCAGAAGAGCTCTGAATGTTCAGTGTACTTTTTACTGTGCTTTCAATAAAGTTACACACCAGCATTTATATGGCTACGCTTCATATGTGACACGGTATGAATATGTGGAACGTGCATGGATCATGTTTTGATAAATGTGCAAATGTTAGGCCATCCTCCAGCAAAATAAGAAAATAAACCAATTTAAGTTTTGGTTTTTAGTTGTGAAATCTTCTAGGGGTATGAATTGAAGTTCTCATTTCTATAAAAAGTTACACTGCTGGCTGCTTGCATTACTCAATACCTCATTTTGTGTGAATAATAAAATGCTGTTTCAGCTTGAATATGAATTTTAGTTGGCACTGAAGGTGTTAATAATACACCTTAATTGTTTGTTAAAGAATGTTTGTGTCGTTCATATTGGAATAATTACATGGATGCTTTGAAGTTAAAGTACTTAACCTTCAAAATGAGAATTCTGTCATTTACTTGTATGATTTATGATATACACAAACCAGTATGACGTTCATTCTTCCGCAGGAAACAAGCTATTTTGAAGAATGCTGTAAACAGCACCCCATTAACTTGCACTGAATTCAATTGAAGTGAATGGGGGAGTTGTGCTGTTCTGTTACAAACATTTCAAAATATGTTTTTAATGTGATATGAAGAAAGTCATATGGGTTTGAGGTGAAAAGACAGAGTAAATGACAGAATTTTCATTTCAAACGTCTCCTTTTAGATGTTGCCATGTTGGAAACAATCGTAAAAAAAACAAATGGTTGGTCATCATGGCTGTAGAATAAATGCGTATTGAATCTGCATAAGAAAGGCCCAAATCAGATTTTAAAGAATAAAATGTTAAAAATATCAGTTATGCAGTTCCAACTAATGAAATAAGATCTAGAATACAAAATATTTGAAGCTGAAGAAAAATGTTTGAAGTATAAAATGTTTAGTTACTGCATGTGCTTAACTTTGTGTTTAGAAGAAAAATCAACATTTCACATGAAATCTGACAAGCAGCTCAAATGTAGAGACCATTTCGAAGACCATCTTTCTTTTTTACGAATATATTATTTGTGTATGTGTAATGATCATTGTTGTTTGATCCTGTGACCTACAAACAATAGTTCTCCAAAATCTCACATAAAATTGTTCCTTCTATTTGCGTTTATTTGCAGAAAATAAAAACAGGGAGAAAATAACTTATATTATTTAAAATATTTTTTCATACCTCAAATACATCAAAGAAATTCACTTGTAAGCATTGCAACATTAATGTTCGAATGTGTATTTAGGGAAAGTTCAAAACATAATTTTTGTGCGATAACCTTGATTTTTATCAGTCTTCATTCAGTCTTGTCGAGGTGTCAGTCTTTCACACTTTGTGACTCCTGAAGTTTTGATTTTGATGTAATTTAACAGAAAATGGCTTGACCACAACACATCTAGAAATGCAGATTAATTGAAAATTTGGAATGGCTTCTTAAAGGCCATTTCTAATCCTTATTACATTTAGTCTTACCATTGTGAGGTTAAGGTTGTCTGCGTAAGGTAAAAAGATATCTTTGAATACTATGTATTAGCTTAGTAACTGATTTTGATCAGATTTTAAACAAAAAAAGTTACAAATTGCATCTTTAAACGTTTTGTTTCGTACCTTAAATAAAATGACCTGATGTTTTCATGCGTTCTTTCATCATGGGAAGGCTGACATAAACACTAAGATTAAACTCTTACAGAAGCAACCTGCACCTGTATAAAACAAACATACTTAGAGTGAGTACAAATTCTCAGAGAACTGTTTCAAAATACTTTTTATTCAAAGGTATTTCATAATGTACACCAACTATTGGGCACATGTATGTTGTAATGCTCAACAAAAGCGTCAAAGTTTTCGAGCAATTCATCCTCAAAAAACAGATCATGAAACAGTGTTCTCATTTCTGAAAAAATAAAACATGAAAAATCATTCTGGATCTGCGAAACATTTAGGCAGATAACTACATTACACTAAGACGAACATTACAAGATCAAAAGCTTCTCATTTATCCTGACAGACATACGCTTCATTTCATCAGTCACTATCATCATCTGAGCCTCTGTTGGAGGCTTCATTGTTGGAGCCCTCTTGCTCCGATTCGTTCTCAGACCTCTGCGGTGAGCCCTCATTGTCCGAGCCCTGATCTGACGCAGCGGCTGGAGATCCGACCGGAGATCCAGCCGGAGATCCAGCAGGGGATTCGTCATCTGACCCTTCAGAACGGCTCTTTTTACTCTGGTTGTCCGACTGTTCCGAGTCGGATTGCTGTTGCGGTCTTCTCCTCTTCACGGGTCGTTCGCTCCCAGAATCATCAGAGTTTCCAGAGCGCTGGGGGCTGCCAGCCTCGCTGGCCGACTGGTTACGCTCCACATTGGAATCACTGTCGGATGCGATGCGTTTCCTGTGGCCTTCATTGTCATCTGAACCTGAGCCGCTGTCCTTGGGGTTTCTAGATGTGAAAAATAACAGGAGGTTAAATAGGACATCAGTGGCAAAACGAAGAAAACTTGAGAAAACGTTTCTTACCGGTCTTCTGCTATTTTCAATCCATCCTCATCAGACGAGGAATCAGAGGAGGAAATGATGGCTTTAGATTTGATCTTTCCTTTAAGCGATGACGGCATGCGCTCGGGCTTAATAAAGAAAAGAAATTAGACTGAGCCGTCTATAATTATAAAACCAGGTAATCACTGTTTCACACTAAATCCGGTACTAAAAGCATCGGTACCTTCTCAATCCTCTTGCGCTCTTTGGGTTTGCGTTGCTTTTTGGGCCTCGAGGTGCCTTCTTGATCTGAACCTTCATCCTCTCGTTGAAAAGGTCTGAGGAAACAAAAACAAAATGAGGTCAAATGTATTCGATTTGTGTTGCTTTTACTCCAAATAGGTCTTAACAATATATTTGGGGACATATTGAATTGTCAAATGTTTTGTAAATGCGTTGTGACACATTCTTGAAAACATTCACCTCTTTCTTCTCTTGCGAGATTTCTTCTCTCCGTCTTCCCCTTCATCATCAACCTCACTGCCGCTCCCAACTTTCTTCTTTTTCTTCTTCTTAAGGGGGAGATCCTCATCCGAGTCGTCATTGACAAAGTCATCAAAGTCGCCTCCTTTCTTTCGCTGGTAAAAAAAAAACACAATCAAAATGTAAACTAAACACACAGTCAAACTAAAAATTTGAACATTTAAGGTTTAGTGCACTAACATTAATACATGAACTTTCATTTAATTAGTTCATAATAATTAAAATGTTACAATGTATTAAAAGTATTAACATTAACCAAGACCCATAAATTCTTTGTTTGTTTATGCTCATATGCAATTTTTTGTCCCAGCAAACGTTCTTTTATTAATGAGAGACATGCTTCACTCCAGGCTCAGAGACTCGATCGAAGAGACTCGATCTAATCTCTAATGTGACCTCATTCTCACCCGTCCACTGCCTCCCTTCTTCTTCTCCCTAGCCGAGTCTTTCATTCCCTCTGAGAAGGTGAGGAGGTTCTTGGTCTTCTCTACAAACTGTGCTCTCTGCTCCAGGAGTTTCTTCTGCTCCACAGCCACCCGGTTTCTCTTCTCCTCTTGCTCTCGCACCATCTGCTGCCGCAGATGATCCCTCTCCTGCTCCTGTTTGGCACGATGCTCCTTCTCCTCCTCGTCCTGTTTACGAGCTCTGGCAACGTGGTACTGAGCCTGGCTTAGCAGATCAGAACACTGCCTGAGAAAGTAAATGCAGAATTGTAAGTTTCCCAAACACCCTACAAGAATATTTCTTGACATTGAAAAAATAACATACACAATCTTTAACCACCAGACAAAAGTTCTCCTTTAAAAAGATTTGGAAAAAAAAGTACCTGGCTTCACTTGCAGCCAGCGCTAGATCGAATCTCATTTTGTCTCCGGCCTTACTGAGATAGCTGAAGTACCTGAGAACAATAACAGAAAGATATGAAGAGTTGGTGTGATGTTTCCACTGGCTCTCAGCAATCAACAAAAATGATTAAGAGAAATCTCATTGTAGCTGTAGCAAAAGTCCAGCTCGGCTATAAGATCCATCTGTAATAGCATTCTCTGGCCATTTTCATTCTTGCATGCATGTGTGCATTAGCCAAAGCAGAAAAAACATTTAACATACTTTATTAAACAAAGCAAAATTATCAAAACCATTTTATTTAAGGTGTAATTTTTCGGAGGAACTATTGACAGAAATACAGTATAATACACATAACTATGTCTTCAGAAGTGTATAAAGACCTTTTTATTACCTTAGAATTAGCAATTTCTATCTATACCGCAGGTCCCCTTACATGGAATTAGCCATGTTGTTGTTCAGTAGCCTTACACGGACAAACTGCTCCACGAGCACATTTTGTAAATACGTTATCTCCTTCACCAAAGAAACAAAAATGTGATGACATCTTAGTTCTGTATCAGCCTCCTTACTGCTTCGGAATGAGGGGAGTGAGCCATTGGTTGCAATTCACAACATCACCACTAGATGCCGCAAAATTTCATATGCTGGACCTTTTGAATGATTTTACTGCTTATTGAAACTTAAACTTAATAGTCTCTTCCTACACAGCCAGACAGGAGATTTCCTTGTAAGAAACAATTATTTGAATACAGAGTGTTGTATTGAAGCAAGTTATTATCATGGTGCCGGAGCTTTCCTGTAGCTCAGTGGAAAGAACATTATGTTAACAACGCAAGGTTGTGGGTTTGATCCCAGGGGATTGCACATACCTATGTAAAAATGAATATGATAATGAAATGTAAGTCGCTTTGGATAAAAGCATCTGCCAAATGCCTAAATGAAAATGGACCTGACGTACCTGTGAGCCAGCTCCAGCTCTTTCACTGCACTCAGTACAGCCTTCAAGTTACTCTTCTCATCCTTCAGAACAAGCGTGGCCAACCTCTGAAGCACCAGCGCAACGTTAAACATCAGCACCGTGTCACTGGGAGCCACATGCCGAGCCTGACAACCAAAAAATAATATTAACAATATGTGATATCGTAATGTATTAAAACTTAAATGAGATACTGTATGTTCGATTTGAGGTCATTATATTTGTTGCATGAAATAAATGACATTATTCATATGTGACCCTGTCTATGAATACAGGCTTATGTCTCATAATCAAATTATTTTATGTTTTCAATCTTCGACATGAACTCAAAATGAGAGAAATCAGAGTAATGCTTTAAATCACGTAGGACGATTTTATATAGAAAACATTAAAAAAATGATTTAAGCTGGGTTTTCACAGGCAGGGTCACATCATATTTCAAAAGTGCGTTGACTGGAAGTTTTACTTATAAAAACAATGCAGAAAAGAAAGCAAGTTGCATTAGGATTCCCTTACCCTCAGAAGTGTCTGTTTACACTCTTGCAGTTTGCCACATTTGAAGAGCGAACGGGCCAGATACAACAGCACCTCTGTGTTCTGATGTTTGTAGAACTTCTTCAGGCAGTTCTCATACTGAAGAACCAAAGTAAAACAGACTGTGAGTCCAGAACATTAACCTCTGCGTTAAAAGAAAACTTAAGAGAAGTTTGTTGATTCTCTCACCATCTGCACGGCACTGATGTACTGCTTCTGTTCCACGTAGATGTGTGCGAGGTTCAACCACACGTCAGACATCTCTGCTGTAGCTTCTCTCACCTGGGCAAAGACGTCTCTCGCTTCTCGGAAATATCCCTTGTGTGCCAACACAGCACCTGTTGCACAGAGGAGACAAGAATGATATATTTATGTAATGGGCTGGTGCTTTCATTCAAAGAAACGTGTTTGTGGGAATCAAACCGAAAACCATTTTTATTGCTAGTGCTCTGCCATACAACTAGTATAATGGAGTGTAGTATTTTGGCCCATATAAAGAACTGGCAGGTGAATTTATTGGCAAACCAAAGCACTCGATTGCAATTAAACAAGATATGCTCAATCATACGATTCCCATCGGCTTTGCTTTCAGAGATTAATCATATTTAAAAATATAGTTTTATATAAATGAGTGTTTCTAGGCCAAAATAAGCAGCAATGTGGCCACACTAGTTAAAAAGAAGATAAAGCACCTATGCCATTGGCAGCATATAGATTTTTGGCATCATTTCTCAGAACTTGTTTGTAGATGGCCAGAGCTCGATCCTGGTGCCGCTTTTCCTGCAAATGACAAAATAAGACCAATTCAAAAAACACGTTATGAGAGCAGTGAGTGTCGCTACATACTGTACACACATGAATAAGATGCTAAATCATTTTCAGTACCTTTTCTCGATCTCTGGTGGGCTGGTGCAGCGTTTGAAGCCACACGTTGCCCAGCGCCAGCATAGAGTAGGTGTCGTTCTGGGTTGAAGGCTGCTTTAGGATACGTTCAAACTTCTTTTGGCCGGGCCCCCACTCCTGTTTGGCCAGATGGAGGTTACCAATCAACGACCAGGCATCAGGGTGGTCCTACAGAACACTTTATTAATACAGATCAAGGACAAAAACAAAAGCAGGGATTGCAAGTAGGATGACAGGTTATCTAACTACCTGATTGATCTGAAGAGCTTCTTTAAACCAATCAGAGGCCTCATAGAAATTTCCTTTGTCACGTGCCATTGCGCCAAGCCGTAAGTAACCTGTTAAAAGTTTAAAATAATACCTAATGAACCGCTTCCAAAAAAAAAAACAGAACAAAGTACAATTATATGATAATACATACAGTCGACATAGTTGGGATGCTCTCTCAGGACGTTCTTGTAAAGCTTCTCGGCCTCATGGAACTCGCACATGGCCTCATAGAGTCTTGCAAGGTTATAGGACGTGGTGACGGAGATGGCGTTGTAATAGTGTTCGTCATGTTCGCCCTCGGCTTTCGCCCTCTCCAAAGATGCCAAGAAGTATTTCTACACAGAAAAAGAATGTGTAAATCAACCATAACTTAAGAAAAACTGAAAGAAAGGTTAGTTAATCTTTTAAATAATGCACATTGAATTTACGTGTATTAACAAAATCAGTAAAAAAAGAAAAATATGTTGATTTACTTTGGCCTCTCCAAGATTTCCCAAACGAAAGTGCAAAGCCCCTAAATTGTTAAGGATCTCAGGTGGCACATCGGCTTGGACCTTCTCCTGGAGGATGCGAGTGGCTGTGCCATATGCAGACAGAGCCCCCTGCAAAATAAATTCACGGTGCGAGTCCAATTTTATGCGAGTCAAAACCCAACTTTGGCATCTGTTCACACAGCACTGATACCTGAATGTCTGTTTGTTCCAAAATCTGGGCAACTTCAATCCACGCTTCCACATCATCCGAATACTGCACAGTGACTTTTTTCAGATGTTCCTGCGAAATCAAGACACAGAGTCATGTAACATTTATCATAAATTAAGTCTCATGTCAGAGTTTTCTGTTTAATGATGTCATACCTTAGCAATGTCTCGCTTCTCCTGATCGTCCGATGTGGCATAAAGTGACCCGAGGATTTTCATGGTTTCATAGTTATTCGGATAAGCCTTGAGGACCTTTTCAAAGCACTGTGCAGCGTTCTCTTTGTCCCGACGGTATACGTACATCTGGCCCAGGCCGAAGAAGGGCAGTACAAAGGTGGGTGATGCAAACTGAGTGGCTTGGTAGTAGTACTGGAAAGCTTGGTCATAATCCTCCTAAAAAAAGCACGTGCTTATTGGCATTGGATTAACAAAGAATTGAGAATATTGTTGTGATAAATGATATACATTCTCAGTTTAACGGTTAAAGTCCAGGTAGAGACTTCTGAGAATTGTTTCTAAACATGTTATAGATGTTAGAAATGTTTTGCTGAAACACATAACAAAGACTCGGTTAAACCGTTAAACAGTTTTCCACCGATTCTCTGTTCAGGATTTTTTGGGCGGGGCTAAAACGCGGGATCGAGGACGCAACGGAGCGTCCGAGCATGCATGGCCCCTCCCCTATCACTAGAGCACCTAGCATCAGGTGTCTGCTCAATCATGTGCTTAGTGTTGTAATCTTTTCGCAATCGCTTGCAGGCTCTCCCTCTGCCCAAACTATACAAATCTCAACAAATTTAACTAACAAATTTTGAGATGAGCAGATTATTCAACCGGCTGGTTCGCTATCAGCAATCTCAGCATCTACCTTATCAGCTCAAGAGAGAACCACTACAAATAGACAAAGCTGTCTGTGTTCACACTTGACTTCTTTTTTTAAGTTGTCCGTTTAAAATGATCATCCAATGGAGTAAACTACGATTTCAAAAAAGGCCTAAGCACTTTTTTAAACACAGTGTCTTTTTCCTGTAGCTCTGAGTGTCTTTTGTGGTTGAAAAAAGTAAAACTTTTCTGAACAAACGTCCTGTCATGCACCTAATCCACAGCTTACCTCCCTCTCCCCGGATAGCACGCCAAATACATATACGTTTTTACATGCTCGTGAATTATCTATTGATGAAATTCGCACATATTGATTCGCACGTGATTGAATTCAAATCCTCCCATAAAACACTTTAATTTAATTCACATTTATCCTACTGGGCTGGGGGCATGAGTGGGCGTTGCTTCAGGGCCAACAGTAGACACGCCCCCAGCATTTGAGAGTAGAGAGTCCTGCTTATTTTTCCAAGATTTTGATCACTTTTTATTTTCTTGGCGGATTTTTTTCTCCGTTCAAATTTGGTTGGGTGGTTAATAACACTTTCCTGTTGTGTGACACACTCAGAACACATATTTCAATGTCACTTCACTCAGACTTTCACAACAAATATGTCCCTCTTACCTGGACGTGGAAGGACCGAGCCAACTGATAGCAGCTCTCGGCCTGCATGGCTTCCACTTCCGTGTTGTGAAAAGCGTGCAGAGCCAGATGCTGCACTTTGCTATAGTCCTTTTTGAAGAAGAAATGGTTGGCGAGGTGATTGAGCACCATGGGATTGCTAGGGTCAGTGGTGTACGCCCTGGAAAGCAGCTGAACTCCGTTTTTGATGGAGTCGGCCTCTTTGTTATTCAGCTCCAGCACAGCCAAACCCACCAAAGCCCCCACGCAATTAGAGTTCAGCTCCAGGGCTCTGCCAAAAGCCAAGCGAGCTTTCTCCAGTTTGTTGAGCTTGACAAAGCAGTGGCCCATTCCAAGCCTCACCTCGGCTACAGTAGGACAGACGACACAAACATGAGCTTTGTGAGTTTTTACCAGTTAAGGAAAATAAAATTTGAGTGGAACTTTATACACTTGTGTGCTCACCTGGACAGCCGGGATTGGTGCGAAGAGCTTTCTTGTAGTACGCCAGAGCTCCCCTGTAATCCTTTTTGTTGAAGGAAATACATGCCTTACCTGTTGCAAGGACATGATAATGACTAATAATTCATCGAAAAAACTTGATCTATCAATAATCAATCTGTGCTAAGTATTTTACCCAGTAGTGCAGGAATGTTGTTTGTTGACTGGTTAAGAACGAATTGAAACTGAGCATCGGCCTGGTCCATTTTATCCCCTTCCAGCAGACAAAAGCAAGCTCTGCCCAGCAGATGGTTCTAGGAAAATAAGAAACATAATTAAATTACAATAATTATACTAAACTTATTTGTGATATTTACAGTGATTGTTGAAATATATAATATTTCCGAAGGATTAAAGATACCGTCGTCCTCCATTACCTGATCATACATGATGATCTTGTCTGCCATGGTGTACAGAAGAGTGGACTGGTTGATAAGGTCCTTCTTGGTATCTTTGTTCTTCTCTTTCCGAGCCTGTTGGACATAGTAGGCCGCAAGAGTGTCCAGACACGTCATTTGGTCTTTCTCATGGTCTCTGTAATCGAGGTTTCCATCGATACGTGCCGCCTCCAGCAACTTGACAAAATCTTCTGTCTTTCCTTGCTTGTAGTACTCCAACTGAAACGAAACCGTATTAAATATGGTCTAATAATAAATAAATAAAACATTAGCAATATTTGTATAAAATCTTTGAATTCTTTAGGCGGAATGATGCTGCTTTATGTTACTTAGAATGCACAGATAGGATTTTTTTAAGAGACGCACGATAATTTAGCAGCCATATCGGTATGGGCCGATAAATGTTCCTTTTTAAGGTTATCGGTATTGGGCAATTATACAATTTAGGCCGAAATATCAAAGCCGATCAATTATTTCCTCTGGTTAAACTTCTTCAGCTGTACGCTAATCACAATTAAAATACAGTAGTTTACTGTCTTTCTGTCATGATCGTGCACTTACTGCCATGAGCAAAACATTGTTGATGTAGGTACAGTATGTAGATATTTATGAACTTGTAAATTACAAGAATGAAAGCACATTGTTTGAATCAGACTGCTGTCCGGATGATTTCTGTCTTGCGACCTGTTAGAGATGTGTCTAATAAAAAAAAATCTGGGTTGCTCGGGAAGAAAATCAATAATTTGTTTATTAAATAAAAAATATACCAGAAAAGTTTGAAGACTAATGAATCGTTAAATAGTGTAAAGTAGGCTTGATACATGATTTTCAGGGGGAAAAAGAGAACTAATGGTTACCTTGTTTTCTGCAGTCAATGTTTTCAAATAAAAGCAGTTATTCACTTTTTGCCTTTTGTTTCAGTCTTAGGGAATTTAATATTAAGATACTGTATATCTGCCAAAATATCGGTTATCGGCTCCCAATATTAAAGAATGATCGCTATCGGCCAAAATGTACATGTCGGTGCATCCATAGAGTTTTGGCTATCGATATAGCTGTCTTTTAATGCTCTAGCTGATATGCAGATGGTTCTAAATTCATTGAAAATCATCCGATACATCATTGCTTCTGTAAGTTAGCAAGTTTTTTATTCTTGTTTCTGTTTGACACATAAAATATGTAACGCTGTTAAAGTGAAATCATATGTGTGTATGTATTCATGTATGGATGAGTAACTGAATAACCTACCTGACCCCGAAAATCCTTGTTTTAATGTTTTGTAAAATATTTTACAGTGCAATTGACTTTACTTACGGCAAGTGCGATCCATATGTGCAACTGTGTGTGCTCCTGTTTGAGAATACTGATGACCTCATCTCCTTCGGGAAGCTGATCAAAATCAAGTTCGATAACCTGAAAGAGTAAAAAAAGACAAATGTATTATATAAATCAAGCAGAAAGTTGAAATGATGCAAAAGTGCCACAGTGGACAATAGAAATAACGTGAACTACCTCCTCTTCAGCATAATAGATACTTGTATAGTCATATAAACAACGCAATTCAGAGGCAATGTTTCTACACGAAATGTTTGGATGATGTCTCTTGTCAGGAAAGTTGACACAAGTGTTTTCTCATGAGTACAAACATCGTTAATCATATTAACAGATAGTTTCTGCACGATTTCACTGGGAATAACTGGTTTATTGGTTTATGTCTGTCATTCGCGCAGGTTAAGTTTGTTGTTTTGATGTGCACGTTAGACCGCGCGCATGATAGCACGTTAGCAGCTAATCCACATCAGTAACTGATAAAGATGTGCATTCAGCATCACACAGAGACAAAAACAGCTCGTAATTTACCTCATCCGTGTCCCGTAGAGGGATTTCAATGGACCCTCGAGACATGGTCAAGCTTTATCCTAAATCCCGACAGCGCACTTTCTGTTGTTTTTGATATCCAGTCAGTGATGATGATCTCCAGCAGCAACAACTGCCTGAACACTGCCAACACTGAACATGAACGACAAATGGCACTTCACTTCCGGGTTGGCAGCCAAACGCTTCAAATTAAAAGTCATAAGAAATCGTTACGTTTTGTAGGAGACGCAAAAATGTCTTCATTTATTAACATTTAGATTTTCAGTTAAAATCTTGACGATCACCTAGACCCTAGGAAAGTTAACCATAGTTTTATATATTATAAAAAGGTGTAGTAACCGGTCTTTTTGACATTTGATTGTTTCACTACGAATGTAGTCGCAAAACTATATATTTTAGGGAGATACGCTAAAAGTAAACTTATTAATTTATTATAAATACCATGTTTAAATAATGTTCTTTTGTAAACCATGGTAACATTTCGTAGTGCAAGGTTTAGAGTGAAAGTGTCCTGTAATGGAGCCTGTGTTTTTTTATGGTCAATGTTATTTTTTTTATATACAAATATTCAATTTATAATAAAAAATAGCTAGTATAATAACTTTAAACATAAAATAACATGTCAACCACAAATATAGATTTTTTCTTAGTAAAAGAAAAAAGAGATAAGACCATGTAAATGTGTTTTGGGCCTATTTGGAGAGGTGGACAAGGATAATTGATGGCCGTTGCTACGATTGATGTGCATTGCCCTTGAATCATTTGATATGGAAAACTGACGAATGTTAATTAAAATGGTCCATTACATCATTGTCCTGGCCTGCTACAAGCACACAGGCATTGAATGGAGGGTGTTTGGGGGGAGGCAGCCATGTCATCTGGTTTTGATGTGTGACTGTGTGTGTGCATGAAAGAGGCAAAGGCTCTGTAAAGATCAGCAGTTGCTTAAACATGCATTCATATCTACAAGCAACAAGGATGCTGTACAAAAATAGCCAACACAACAGTGTGACCACGAAGAATAAACTACATGTTTGATTGTGCACATTTTCTTTTCTGCATGCTATTCCCGATGGATAATGGATTATGTTCATTTTAAGAGGTATGCAATTTTACATAACTTTTTTGTTTTAAAAGTATGCAGTTTTTTCTTATTTGTTTTTTTTATAATAATATTCAGATTTGTTTTCTATTATTGTTGCTTTCATGTGATAAAATGATGAACTTGAACAGCACATCAAATAATAAACACTGAGGCTATATGTAAATGTAAGTACTGTTTTACATTTCTTAAAGATTGTGTGGAGAAAATAAACATTTAAAGCATCTTTATTAGAGTAATACACTGCTGTTTATTCAACAGCAACTATGACCTCAGAGAAGCAGACTGAATGTCACGGTTCTTCAGAGAATGACACCGATTTTCATCTTCCATCTTTCCGACTCGCCTCAAGGACTCATGGCTCAAGTAGATGCAGAGCTCCAAGCCTGTCCATTGACTCTGGAACATTCTCTGTGGAACCCTGCCAGATGCTTGGTGAAGGAAACTTCTGAAGATCTCTTATATTATTATTCTTGAGGAAGCAATATATAAACATTATATTTGAGTTTCTCTGTTTTTCTGATTTAGATTTTAATTCGGACAGTACCACTCTTTGTGACTCTGCTGACACAAATGGCTTTTCAGAGGAAGACCTCCTGAACATAACTTTTGAAGCATGTGATGTTACTGGCAAAGGTACAGTTTGATCTTTCAGTTCTAAAGGTGCGATTGAGAGCATGAGAGCTTATCTCTCTCTTGCCTACAGGAGAAGTTCTTTCCGCGACTGTGGTCCAGTACCTCCAGTCTATGACGCTCCAGAATTCTGGCCAGGATAAGCTGAACAATTTGCAGCACATGCTGGACCCGGAGAGCCAGGATCTGCCGGTTAGTCGGGCCATTTTTCACGCCACCATGAGAGACTGGATAGCCCAGTGCTGCCAAGATGGGTGAGAGATGTGAACACACATAATGTCTGCATTATAGCTTTGTGGCTGGTTGCATTTTAGGTGTCCTCCTTATTGGACTCATATGTTAAATCTAATACAAATGCTATTGTGTACACTCTTATATAAAGTTAGATATACTGTAAAAATCCACTTTCAACTCAAAAAAACTATAACACTACTGCCTTAAATTTTGAAGTTTAGTCATTTTGACTCACTATTATAAATCTTGACTCGCTGAATTACTATAACTTATAAAAAATCATTGAAATTCCTTAAAGGTTGTGGAAATGTTGTCATTTGCTCACTCTCCAGTTGTCACAAACCTGTTTAAATTTCTTTGTTGTGTAGTAATACAACATAAAACATTTTGGGTCGCTATTGACTCCAATAGTAATCTTTTGTCCTACAATGAGTGTCAATGGTGACCCAAACCGACGTATTAGAAAACTTTCATTAAAATTTCTTCATTTGTGTTCACACAAAAAATGAAATGTATACAGGTTTGTAACAACTGGAGGATGAGCAAATGATAAGAGTTGAAGTTAAGTAAAAACCTGCTTTTCGCATCACAAAGTTTTGAAGGTATATGATTTATAGTGTTATCAAAATGTGTTATTTAGTGACTTCTTTTAGAGATCATATCAATCACACAAACACATTTCCCTTCGATTACAGAGTTCCTGAAGATAAAAACCAGGCAACAGGATCAGTCCTAAGAAAATCCTCTTTAACTGGTAAGTTAGAAATAGTGCATTATATAACATGCTCATTAAATGATATACTTTTTTTTGCCAGACAGCCAAACTTGACCCTTAAACTAGTCTCAAATTTTGTCCAGGGACGGAATATCCTACTTTTTTGAATGAGCTCACATTCACAGATGGAGCTGAATGTCATTGGTTAGTTAAGTCAAATTTACATAAAGACTTGTGATTACAAAAGTTCATTGATAGATAGGCTGATGTTTCCCTAACTCTCTCCTTGTGTTTCTAGTGAGTCTGGAGATCTGTTAGATTTAATAGCCGAAATGAAGCACACCCAGCAGAGGTTAAGTGGGCAGAACAACAGCCTGCTGAGGACCGTTTCTCAATGTGAGGATACCATCCTACAACTCAACCTGGAGGTGTCAGAGTTACACACCAAACTGGCTAGGTATAACCCATGCTACCGTATGTCTGCAGCAGACACAAGTATTCGAACACTTTTGAATACTTTTCTTAGCATAAAGATGAATGTAATTGTTGCGGTTGGTTGTTTTGAAAGTGCCCAGCTGTTTGCCATAAGATCCCGGTCTCTTTCTGAAGAACTAGATGAAACCAGATGTGCACTGAGGAAGAGCCAGGAGAGGGCCACACGAGCACAAGCAAGCAACTGTGCAATGGTATGAGTTTGCTCGGGCAATTACTAAAACTATTTTTTTTATTTATGTAATGCACATTAAACACAACTTTTCACGATCACTTTTCCCCTTTAGATAAAGGCAAATGAAAGACTGAAAGCCCTGATCAAATTCACTGAAGAAAAGGTATTGATGACGCATTATTGTGTTCAAAAGAGTTCTGTCATGAAATGTATTGACACACAACATTTTCCACAGAATGAAAAATTAACAGTGGAGAGGAACGTCACAGAGGAGCGCATAAACAAACTAAAGAGGGAAATCTTTGATATAAGGGTAAGAGAACAGATTAATCAAGCGTGCTGTTTAGATAGACCAGTCAAATATTAAAACTCTCTGGTTATGTTTGCAGGGAGAGCTGGAAGAAATGTATACTGTACTAGCTGTAAAAGACAGGGACCTTACGAAGGTAAGTTCTAAAGTTAAAGTGTGTTATTTTTAATAATAATATATGAAGATTATGCAGAGTCGCCTGCCTTCTATGTGATTTACTACATAATGTCTATTTGAATAAAATAAATATAAATATGTTTTAGAAATAGAGCACAGATGGTGGTTTCTGACAATATTCATATGTTCTACATAGCAAAACATCCTGCTGGATAAGCTGAAGGACACTTACTTTGAAAGCCAACAACTTATTGAGGTATTTCTTTGCTTTTCACTTTGAATTCATATGCTTGTGAAAGAATAGTTTGTGTTATAATGATTTTCCTGTCGTCTGCTAATGTATCTGAAGGGGCTCCAGTCAGAACTGATGAGATTACAAGAGCACTCACAGCAAGTACTTTTCAGGTAAACACTAGAAATCCACCACTTCTCTTCTTTATTAGAAAAATCTGCTGGTATTTATGACAATCAGAATAAAATGCCCTTTATGCTTTTCCCATTTCATAGACACAGATGTGGAGCTGTGGCACAAATGACATGTATTAAATGAAGTGAAGGGATAGTTACCCCAAAAATGAAAATCATTTCTTCATTTACTTCATTTAAACCTGTATAAAGTTTGTTGTTCTGCTGAACACAAATAAATATATTTGTAAGACTGTTTGTAAACAAACAGTGTTTGGGCACTGTTGACTTTCATAATAGAGACAAAAACTATGGTTGTCAATGGTTCCCCAGAACTCTTTGTTATTCAACATTCTTCAAAATGTTTTCTTTTGTATTCAAAAGAACAAAGAAATTAATACAGGTTTGGAAAAACTTGAAGGTGAGTAATGACGACAGATTTTTCATTTTTGGGGGAACTATGATTTATAGGCAGGCTGGTGTATATTAACCAGGAGTTTGAAAAATTTGAGTATGTTACCTGAGTTGATTATTTATGAAATTAGATTTTTACATAATTACATTTCCACATTTTATATAAAAATGACACATAAACGCGTATTAATATTTCAGGTTGAATGAACGCTAATAATATCAACAGCATCTTTGTTTTATTCTGCAATTTGTATTACTTTTCATTTTTCATGTAAATTTAAACAATGTACATTTTCTCAAATTTACTGTTTGAATGTTATGTTTTATTTTCATAACCTTTTGTATGATTTTTATTTTCAAGTACTTTTTATTTCATGTAGTCAATTCAATGTCATTGTTCACTATGTTTTCCGTCATGTGTATCTTGTTAATAAGTCTTATAAGTCTTACTACATGTTTTTTTGTGTTGTGTTTTGTGGTTTTTGAGTTGTAGTCATTGGGCACTTTCTGGTTTTGTTTGTGTGAGTGATAAAAAACGTCATGTAGGTTCTCATGGCCTCCTGCTAAAGCTGGATATTTTATGGCTTATTTTAATTCTGGTCTTCTAATGTAACCATGTTGTACACAAGCAGCATGAGGCTGTGAGCATCAAAATGCTAAAAACATCTGTCACTCATCTACAAAACTCACCAACATTTAATTGTGTAGTGTTTTTCTTTTCATCCTGACATCAGTTAGATGTTTCATTGTATAAGCAGATTCACAAATTTGTTTGCATTTCTTGGCAGCCTTACATGAATCTGACCTAATTTTGTTTTACATAATTTCTGGCAGGTTAAACAAATACAAAAGCATCTCTACTGGCCCACGGAGGACAAGCGTGGCAAACCATCATTCTCTGCATCATGAGATTCAAGAAGCCCAACCGGTAACAGTCCATCAATTCATATGTGTGTTTCTTCAACTACGTCCGCTTGGGTCTCTGTGGATTTTAATAAATAAGAAAAACACATTGCCCAGATGTCCAAAGTGTTGGCCAAAAATGATGCTCAACAGTCTGTATCCCCATACAGGAGATTTCGTTTGTTTTTGAACATTTGCCGAACTTTGAGTTCATCTGCATCACAGTCATGTTTGAATAGCATATGTATCTATCGATGTGTGTAATGTGAAAGATCTTTTGAAAATGAAACTAATAAATAATGAATGTATCCAATGTGACCGAAGGTAGAAATGCTTGCTTTCCTGTGGCTCAGTGGCTAGAGCATGGCGGTAGCATCGCCAAGGTCTTGGGTTTGAACTCCAGGATTGCACATTCTTTGAAAAAAAAGTGTAGTGTAATGCAATAAGCATCTGCAAAATACATTAAAAATATATATATTAAATTGACCCCATAAAAGTGATTGTACTTTATGAAACACTGTACCACAAGCATTAATATTAAAGATAAATTTTACATTTTGCTGAAAAATAAATGTACATTATACTATTGTCTTTTCTCTCCGTCTCAGCATGTGGCTATGGAGTTGAACGCCTCCCTCAATCAGATTTCACCCGTCATCCCTCAGAGAAGAGATACTGAAAATTTCAAACCTGTTGAATCGTCTCATATACTCCACATGCAACTCTCAGAGACTGTAAGCAATATACATCATAAAAGCATTTATTTTGAGGGTTTTGTTTAAAGTTATTAAAATAATAAACATCCTGTTCCTCAGGATGCGACTGGAAAGCAACTCTATATGCAGGAGCAACTGCATCATGAAGATTCATGGAATCAGCTGGCCACTTTGTAAGAAATTGTTTCTGTGTTTTAAGGTTGCATTGTGTTGGATGTTTCCATGCAGTTATGTCTGTCTGCTTTCCAGACTGAAAGAGTTGGACCTCCTTAAAGGTCCAGTGGCAGAGGGGGAGATGCTGGCCAGGAACCAGACACAGGAAGCTCACATAGCTGCGGCCATCACCTGGTGGAGGGGTCAGAACAAAGAGGTTAAGACAAGGCAGATTGGCAGAGAACCACATGAGACTGTGAGAGAAGTTGACCGGATGATAGCTCAAGTGGAAGAGACTACATTTGGGGTGAGGGCGGTTCTCAAAGACCAGGGAACAAGCACCTTCAGAGACTCAATAGTAGATGCTGGAGAGGCTGAGCATTTGGCCTCAGAAGGTCTTCTGGAGGCCCTAAGAAGAGTGGAGAACATAGTAACACAGGCCGTAAAGGCAGCCCGTGTGCTTATAGATGATGCGAAGATGATAAAAGAGAGGATAGAGGCTATCAGCCATAGGGTGGAGAAGGCTTTGAGCAGAGCTGTAGTCACTGAGAACCAGCTCAATGGCCTGAAGGCATCACTCCCTGCCGACACACAGGTAACAGAGTGCTTCTATAGTAACCTATACACTACAGTATGTAAACAACTTCAGGTGATCATTTATACTGTATATTAGAATGACACCAAATACATCTATGTTAAGCAGACTAAAGTCTGTGTATCTTATGTGTTGTATTAGTTGTCGTCTGCATCTCAACTCTGTGATGGGAGATCAGTGCCTATTGACCTCTTGCTGGATCACACCTCAGCAGATGTCACTTCGCTCTTTTCACCCGAACCTATCTCTCAAGAAAACCTCGCACCTCTTTCATCAGTAAACGGTATTGTTTGACTAAAACACACTGCACCTTTGTTTATCTTTGTAATGACATTACAAGGAACTGTAATGTCTGGCTCTGTTGTGTGCTCACTAGGCACTCCATGATAACAGGAAAGGACATTTGCATTCTAGTGGGGTAATAAGTGTGATATTGTAAAGACAACATGTTAAATAATTGGTTAAATATATACATTTGAACAGATATTTTTATTCTGCCAAATGTCATTCAGCGAGCGAAAGAGCACTACCATGCACAAGCGTGAGAGAAAGAGCATGTCCATGTGTCAACCAGCCAGCGTGAGAAAGAGCACGTCATAAAAGCTGCTTACTCGGCTGATGGAAATTTAGCTGTGTTTGTTTGCTCACTGCATTTTGGTGAAGAATGTTTTATAAAAAGTGGATATACCGCTGGATTTGGAGATTATCTGATCATGCATGGCGCGATCCCAGCGCTCAAAGACTCTCTGCATCTTTTAGTGCTGGGACCGCACTTCCGCTCGCTGAATGACGCTTGGGCCTTTTTTTTTGGACGAATTGTCCAATAAGGGACTAAGAACCCATGTTACGAGACGGGAATCCGTGTTCGACAAAACTTTCCGAAACCTGTACGAACCCTGACGGAGTTAATCGAGCACAGAAGTACTACGTCATACATTCATCTCGTATTTTGACAATGTTAATCTTGAGAAGCTAGTGCAAAGACCTCAGAATGCATGAAATAGCATGTTACCTCGTCTTTAACAACTAATTAAAATGCCTTAATGTACACTAGCATGTACGTCTTTAAATCTTGGACTATTTCAGTAGGTTGTAAAATGAAACCGTATTTAATTGCAATTAATTAAATTACGTTACTGTAATATAATTCAATATCATAATCATAGAATTGTCAATTTTAATTACGTTTCTCAAATAGTTAAGAAGTTTATGAAATATATATCTTGTTTAGACTAGTATACTATACGAGTTTATACTAGTACAAAACTGATATTTATTCTTGTAAACTATATTTTTGTATTGTTTGTATAATCCAGTGGTAAAGTCTATAAAGTCTTACAATTTTTTTCTCATGCTGTGTGTTTGCGTGTGTGTCTTGTGTGTCTCTTCCTGCTGTGTCCATAGGGAGATCTGTGGCTTTCACACAAGCGCAGCTGTTTCTAGCGCTGTTTACCATTCAAACTCATAGAAACGCTCGATTCACATAATGCATCGTATGATAGAAATGCAGGAGCTGCTGTGTTTGTTTGCTCTCTAAACAACAGAAGATCTGTTTGTGCGTGTGTTCATACATGTGTGCATATTTGATTTCAAGCTTATCATACCATCGTTGTTCTTTCTGCTAATGTGGGTGCTGAATAGCGTTTCATTTGCTTAACAAATGAGTAGTCAAAAGTGAAGTGAAACAGACGTACCATAATTTCACCCAGTATACTGGCAGCCTTAAACATGATTTGTTTTTTTATGGCTTATCTCTATAGCTATGTTGCGATAACATTAGGCGCTGTGTTTCTACATGAAAAATGTCTCAATCTATCAGCAGACCAGCAAATGAAGTGTTTATTTGCAAAAACAGGAAAATCGCGATTTTAATGTTCGAGTTACCTGGTTACTGTAGTTGTAGTTTGTATTTTCTGTTGTGTTTTTTGAGTTATTATTACTTAATCAAAAAAACCCTCTGTAGTTTGATGAATATGACTTGAAATGCACAATAAAATAATAATACTTCATTATATGCAATAATATTGTTGACCAAAACTTGCAATGCTTTAAATAAATGTATTATTTACTTTGGCTTCTAAAACATCCTTTTGTCTTGATCCCAAGTATTTAAATAAAGCGACGTTATACAACAAGAAACATGCGCCCCATATCAAGATTCAATATTCTGACGCCACTCACAATGTTAGATGGCTTCATATCATGGCAAGATAAATATTTTCTTATTTTTAAGTTAGCTTTTTGCACAACAACAGACTTTATACATCATTCTTAAGAGCTCTCCTTACAAAAGTCTAAATAAATAACAGATCCTTCTGTTAATCCCTCAGACGGTTTTCTTCTTAAACACTTAAAGTGGACACATCTGTGATTATTGTTGGATGATATTTAAGAGGCTCTTGTTTAAAGTAACCTGCCTTTATCCCATGCCGTGAATTGCCGTGATAGCTGGTCTTTAATGTAAAGTAAATATCCTTCTTATTTAAAACATAAATGAATCTTTGTTACTTGTCGTGTGCACATGATTGATACATGGCTCCAAAACAATGAGCCTTCGGTTAGCCAAGTGCTTTCAAGCAGAGGATCAAGCTCCTTATGTAAATGGTTGCCAGGTTATTGTTGCCCTTAGATATGGAGGCAGGGAGGGAGAGAGAGAGATGGGAGTCTAAAAGAACTATTGAAAACTCTGCTGTCAATCATGTGTTACGCCTCCTCTGGTGCGTCATGCTGGTGGATGGCCGTCTGTTTTATGTGCATTTTAACACTCCTGCATTTGCATGACAGACCCGTGACTTGCAAATAAGCCTGATCTCTCTGTGCTGCATTCAAACAGGTGCCTCGCTTCTGTACACGAGACCAGAAGACCACATCGACAAGGTAATAAGCAAAGCTTTTTTATTGTAGTCTAATTCAAGTTCGATCATGAACTTGAATTAGACTACAATGTGCAGAATGTTAAAATTCGTAATATTCTTTTGTAATATCCTGAATTTCATATAAATAATATTTACTGTCTAATATCATCTGAAGAGTTGATTAATTAGTGTAATGTAATGATGTTTGTTAAGCAAGCATCGATGTTGCTGTTGTGGTAGTTATGGAGTCATTTCCAGCTCAGTTGGGGAAGAATTGCAACCCTTGTTGTACAATGGTTGTGCGTTCGTTTTTGAGAAATCACGCATGATGAAATCATCAAACCTTAAATGCACTTTAAAGAGATAGTTCACCCCTCTTGTTATGTCAAGTTGTATTGACCGAACAGTGATGGCAGCCATTTACTTTGCATTGGTTTTGTGTCCATACAATAAAAGTCAATGGCTCTGTTCGGCTGTCAACATTCTACAAAATATCTTCTTTTGTGTTCTGCAGAAGAAAGAAGCCACACAGGTTTGAAATGACGAGAGTGTGAGTAACTGATGACAGAATTTTCATTTTTGGGTGAACTATCCCTTTTAGTCAATAAACGTGTCTGCCAAATGCATAAATGTTATGCTTCGGAAATAAGGATTTTTTTCTTAACCTCTTATACAAAAAAATTGAATCTTTGGTGCACAACTGGACCAACAGCGTTTGTGCTATAATTTCTGAAATCATGGGGCTTATTTACTTCTCTAAATTATCTGAGAAAGTGAACATGTCCTACCGATTCAATTATGAAAGATAGAGGGGTATATGATGGAGACCAAACACCCCTACCAACGTCCTAACAACCACCACTAAACACCGAAGCAATGTTGAAGCTGAAAAAAGTCACTGGTTGGTAACAGGTAGTCACACCACATTTGCATATCTGAAGAGTTACGGTTAGCTTTCATCACTTCCTCTAAGTGACATGTTTTTTCTCAGAAGTTGTTAAACTTTATCTTGTGGGTGTTGCTGTCTGTTAATTCACTGTTAAAGAGAGAAAGAGAATGCAGGTTCTGCAAAGACACAATTTCTCAGTCTACTAGATTTTGATACTTTTTTAAATGAGAAAGGATCCAAACAGGCAGGCTGAGCGGCGCAGAGTCATTCTTCACCCGTGGCTCACTGGAGCATCAAGTAGAAACAGCACACACACATACACACAGCAGTAGCTGTCTGGAGAACGGCAAGAAGCCTTCTCCTTAAATGGTCAAAGCTCCCAGGAGTCGCGGAGAGGCTGGTGCAGGGAAAAACGCTGGAGAGAGGAAACGAAAGAGCGTTGAAGATTGAGCTTTGGGAAGAGAGAGCAGAAAGGCAAAGAGAGCTTTGGAGGAAATAGTGGGCTTCTTTCATCCTTGTTGGCCAATCAGGTAGAGTTTGAGCAAGTTTTTCTTTGCATGAAGTGATTTGTTCTTGCGAGACGGAGGGAAAAGATGCAGATGCTTCCAGATTGAAGTACTTTAATGGATAGGCACGGGAGCAAGGTTTCCCGGGAGCTGACGTACAATTTTGCAGTGAAAATGGAGTGTGGTGGCCTTTTTTGGTGTGCAAAAATGTGCGTCAGCGCTTTTAAAATCCTCACGAATTCATTCTGGTCAGGAGAAGATGCAGTTTGAGATGTAAACAGTAAGCCTGAGACCACATTGGATTGTAATCTAATTTAAATTGTGTTTTGAAACCTAAAATCATAAAAAACTGAAATGTTATGACGCAATATATTTTATATCCTTAACTTTTTGCTTGACCATTAATATGATTTGCTCTTTTGGACACTCTCAAACCTCGCTGAGGTAAATGTTGATCTTCAGCCAGTTGTGGTTTGTGCCAGTTGTTTTGGTGGTCCCACCTCAGTTCTTTTCTCACACGCTTATTGCATTTTCTGTTGTCTTTAACGGTGACCACGCGGCAACCGCTTCCGTAACATTCTTACATACTGTAATTTCGGGGTGGTGGGGGTCAGAGCCTTTACTTTCTAATGACGCTCGAAGCCACGTTAGAGGTTTCGCTGTGCAATGCTAAATCTTCAGAGGACCAAAAGGGACCTTTTGATTCTCCCCGAATTCAGTTACGACAGCCAAAGGCCAGCTAAAAATAGCTGTGGTCAATGAGAAGACCATTCACATTGACCAGAGAGTTAGTGGGGGAGTTATGGGGAGGAAAAGCTCGGAGGAAATAATCAGGGTGATTCAATTACACAGTAATATTCATCTACGTGTCATGCACATCAGAACGTGCTGCAGACCTACCGCGCGAGAATGATACTGTACCATTTGGCATACTTGGCATCTCTTATATTAACAATGCATACGTCAAAAACTTTTTGTTTATATCCTTATTTTTTAAAGGGACCCTATTAGCCATTACGTGGCAGGCTAGATTCAACCATTGACTTCCATTGCATGGACACAAAACTGTGACACATTTCTCCAAATCATTTTTTTGTTTTCAACTGAAGAAAGAGTCAAATAGATGTTGCGAATACATTTGGATGAACTATCCCTTTAAGATTGTACAGGAAATAAAGAACTGGGATGAATTTTTTTTGGGAGTCAGAGAACAGCCACCCCTGACTTAAATAGGAAATTCTGCCTTTGTGCTTTTGAAAACCTCAAACTCTGAGTCATGTTTCCATCAAAGTCATGCCAGTATTAAAACTCTTATATTCCATCACAGGACATCAGCAGATTATTTTGATTCACTGATTTTAACATCGTTATCTTGTCCGCCCAGCACTAAAAAACACTGTTTTAGTCAAAGTGTTAGGGAAATCCTTTTGATTACATCTCTTTAAATGTCAGAGATGTTTTGAATGGCCTGTGTTGATAAGATAACTAACACACACCCACTGATTAAAAAAACATCAATAAAGACACTGAATGTGGGATCTTATTTTTCTTTAAGGTGAGTGAAAGCTCAGATGTGTCCTCCTCGGTTCAGGATCCTGGTTCACCGTTTGATCTTCGGCTCGGTAGCTCTGTGACTGCAGGTAGTGTCAATACTTTCAGAAAGTTCTCGCTTTTGTCCTCTTAAAGTGACAGTTCTCCTAAAAATGTACTCATTTACTCACCCTCTTGTCGATTTAAACCTGTACAACTTTCTTTCTTCTGCAGAACACATGTTAACTGAACAACGGTGGTACCCATTCACTTGCATTGGTTTTGTGTCCATGCAAAACAAATCTAAGGATACCGCCGTTGTTTGGTTACCAATATTCTTCAGAACATCTTCTCTTGTGTTCTGAAGAAGAAAGTAAGTAATGATGTTCTTTAAGCCCGTAACAATCCATTGTACGCCCTTTGAAACATGCAGACATCACCGTCTTATTCCACCTAAAAAAATTGTTTACAAAGTTATTTCAGTATAATTGTTTTAAATCATCAGGTTTTTCTTCTTCAGGGGGTCAACAGGCCCCTGCTTTTTCCTGTGTTGAGACCCCTCACAGTTTTTTTCACCCAACCGTCCGCGAGGAACACACGCCACATCACGCAAAGGAGAATGTAGCTGGGTCAGTGTTTACATTCTTTTTCATTCTTAAAGGACACGTCTCTCATGTGTTTATGTAAAATCCTCACACAAAGACCATCTGACGTGAGGTGAGATTGTGCAGGAACACCAGAGTTTATATTGTCACCCGCCACGGCCCCAATAGATTACTCTCTCTCAACTGTAACATGTAAAACCCTTTTAGCGTGGGCCGAAAATCCCACCTGTCAAATCTTAACAAGCACACGTTCTTCCGCGGTAACCCAATAGGATATGTCTCTTTTTACTTTTGTTTTGCTTCAGCGCTAACAATTTGGTACTTCTACTTCAACGATTGTTTTGTCTCAAATATTTATTCTTTATTCTTTTTAAGGTCAGATCCATCTGCAAGCAATGAGCGCTTCCCATCAACGTCGGGTTGCACCTTAGCTGCACACAAGGATACGTGTAGGAATCAAGAGGACAACATATGCTCGGAAACTGAGCAGCGGCACGGCGATAGACAGACCGAACAATCCAGGAGTAGCCCAAGTTGGACGTCAGAGTATAGTGATAGAAAAGAGGTCTTAAAACTTTTGAACCAAGGGAAGCCCTTCAAGTCAGAGACAGGTTGGGATAACCATCCATTCGAGTCATCACCGGCAAGCCAAGCGGAGGTTACTAGGAAGTGTCGAGAGGGAAGCGAGGAGATCCGCAAGGAATCGGATTGCAGCGGGAGGAGTCGGGAGGAATCTGAGAGCAGCGAGAAGAGTCAAGCAAGGACACGGAACAGTGAGACTCCAGAGGAACCGAAAACAAGTGACTCAGAAACATCGAAGCATCGGAGCGTCCGAGCCTCTGATCTCTCTGACAGTTCAGGGGTGAGTTAAAGTCGGTATCAAACAGTTTCTTGAACCTTGTCCGATTCCTTATCTTCAAAGAGATGAGCTTCATGTTTTTGATAATGACACATGGTTTACTGAGAAACCCTTAATTTCCATCAACCCTCTGGAATAAGAAAAAGCTTTTCCTATTTAGGGAATGTTTCTTTCACAGATTTTTGGTTCTTCTAGATCCCAATTGAGCGAGTGCTGTACTTTATTATTGTAAGGGCTTAACCGGTTCAATTTACGAATTAGAATCGACTTAAAATGTTTGAAATGTCAACAAGTGAAAGAATTTATAGTAGTAGTGTTAACTACAGTTTTACTAAGGAAAGGGTTTGAAATTCGTAGTTTAAGTATTAAACTGCACAGTGTAGCTTTTCATCCATGTTTACACTAGAGAGAAGGATACTTCCGATTTAATGTTATTTTAAGCAGTCTGATTTATGACTTTTGCCTGATGGATCATAAAACGTTCAAAAGTGTAGATTTACACTAAAGGAGGGACCTGAATATTATAAAGACTTGGGGTTAGGTTCTCGACTCAGGACAGTAAGCTATTTCCCAGCATACCTTAGCAAACACATCAAACTCAGAAGTAGGGCTCTCAAACCATTCATCGCAATAAATCACATCTAGAATAAAATGTGTGTTTACATAATAAATATATGTGTATTTTTTGCAAATGCATTTTGTATTTATAAACACGGACGGACATATACATTTATATATATTTAGAGAATATTTGCATGTATTTATTTTTATTTGTTGTGTAATGTAAAGTATATATTACTTTATTGATTTTTATATTTTTCTTTAATATCTGTACATGTGCATGAGGGTTTATAAGTAGAAAATGAACATGCACAGTACACAGACATATATTATGTAACACAAACTTTTATTCAGTTTGAGATTAATCACAATTAAGAAGTCTCAAGTCTCGCATAATGTCACCAGATATTTCAGAAAGTCTGCTTTTTTCCATCCCATTATTGGTAAATACGTTGGTTCAAGTTGATCTAATTTTATCTGTTCAATTGTTGTACATTGTGAATTCCCTGGTGGTCCCTTTGACAACCCATAAATAATGTGAGTTTTTCTTTCCTTATAAGACATTGACTAAAATAGCTTTACTTTCTTTGAAATTGTCTCCATTTTGTTTGGGTTAACATGAGGCCAAGAATAGCTTTTGTTGCGTTGGGACGAAATGAAAATGGATTTAATTGAATACGGAATGCGTTCCATTGGGGGAATAAATGAGTCTCCCTGTTTCTCGATCTGTATCTAAGATGAAGCCGTTTATACAACAGCTTGACAGACAAATGACTTTGCACAAGTGACTCAGCGCCATTTTAATCTAATGCATTAATGAACCGCATATTTTGACGTGCTTGTTTATGGCAGAGAATACTGTTGGAGATAATAGAAAAGTTTGTCAGGACCATTGGGGTAACAAAGCCTATAATGAAAAGGGGATTTAGTACTATTGTAACATATTTGGTGGTCGCATAGGTATATGTTGTGGTTTTAGGAAGTTGCTAGGCGATTACTGGGATGGTCTGAGGGTTGCTAGGCAGCTGTTTGGCAATTAATAGGATGGTCTGGATGGTTGTTAAACAACTACTAGGATGGTCTGGGCGGTTGCTAGGTTACTACCAGGATGTTCTGAGTGGTTGCTAGACAATTATTAGCTTGTTCTGGTGGTTCTGGTGGTTGCTAAGTGGTTGTTAGGGGATTACAGTAATGTGCAGCTTCGTGTAGCTCAGTGGTTAGAGCATGGCGCTAGCAATGACAAGGTCATGAGTTCGATCTAAGGGATTGGACATTCAGTTGTGCAGTATAATGTAGTGTAAGTCGCTTCGGATAAAAGCGTCTGCCAAATGCATGTATGCAAATGATTGCTTGGAAGTTTCTGGACGAATACGCGGATTTTTGAGTGGTTGCCAGGCAGTTGCTTGATTGATTATTAGGGTTTCTGATTGGTTTCTAGGGCATTGCTATGTGATTACTAACATGTTCTATTTGCCTGCCACTACTGTTGTAGTACTCGATACCGGTCTTGGTCACGAGACCGGTCTCAAGAGCATTTTGGATGGTCTTGGTCTTGTCTCGGTCTTGACTGTCTTTGGTCTCGGTCAAGACCACAAATTGCTGGTGCATTGTCAGATTTATGTGTTAACATCATTCATGTGTTTGGATGTAAAACTTATAGCTTTAAAACCCTTCACCACTTGTTCCCTATTTGATTCTTCTGTTACTTTATCGCTTACTAGTGGTAAGAGAAGAATGGGGGGTTGTCTTAAAGAAATCTGTCAACAAAATGAAAACACACAAAGGCCCACAACATCTGAGATATGATTGCAAAAAAACTTGCACTTGAATGAGATCTGTTTATTTTATTTTATAACATCTCATGTGATAAGGTTTATTGAGTAGTTATACCAATTTTTTTTTAGACACAATTAAACAAGTTTTTGTCAAACAATCTAGAACAAATCTGAACTTTTGTTCATTTCTGAGCAACACACAGCTATTTTGCTATTGATTAGCTAAAAAAGCAATGAAACTAATAAAGTCAGTGAATGTTTTGTTTTGTTGAAGGTCACAGACTTAAATTTATCTTGGGTATTTACCTTTTTTATGTTTAGTGGTTGGAATTTTTACGTGGACAAATATTTTAATATGTTACAGTAGGTGGGTGATAAAACATGCAACACAATACATCCTACACATACATTTCTGTACTATAAATCACTCAAGATACTTCTATTATTCTTTTATCATGACTTTTAAGTGTTTTGTGGGTCTTTTGAATGAATTTTGGGAATACTAGTCTTGGTCTTGACTCGGTCTTGGCCTGCCTTGATCTTGGTCTTGTCTTGTTCTCGGCAACTCAAATCTTGGTCTTGTCTTGGTCTGGACACCCTGTGATCTTGGTCTTGTCTTGGTCTGGACACCCTGTGATCTTGGTCTTGTCTTGTTGGTCTAGACTAAAACACTAGTTGCTACTGTAGGTTGTTGGGTTTTTGATTGTCAACATAAGTAATGCGTTTTAGAGAACACAGCTTGAAGGCTCTTGTATATGGAAGGCAAAACCTTTCCGAATTTAAATAAATAAATACATTTAAGTGTATTTATTTAAATTCAGAAAGGTTTTGCCTTCCATATAGGAAGCGTTGGAGTCTGAAATCTGCTTCATCTACAGTATATCATGATGTTGTCTGCTAATAAGAGCCATGTAGGTGATGTTGATGTTGTTGTTGTTGTATGTTGTCCTGACTGATGGGGTTGTTATTGTATATGAGATGCCATCAGTAAATGTTATTTTGCTGCAGGAAACAGTTTCCTCTCAGTATCTCAGATGAAGCTCAGTGATAGGACACATGCCAGCTGGGGGAACATTACATGCAGAGCCGGGTTCAGTGGGTCTAATTTTCCCCCAGATTGTTTTTGGGCCCCTCTAAAAATATCCAGTTGACAATTAAAGTGAAATTAAAAATTACAATTCCTATTTTTTTGGTAAATAGCTTACCAATGTGGTTAATTATTTTTAAAAATTCATGTGCTCTCATTTACCTCAGTTAAAATCTGAAAATGCACTTCTGGCCTCTAAGTAAGAAGGTTTGGGCAAAGCATCAGTTAACCCATCTGTCCAACTGTCAGTCTGTTCCTAGTTCCAGTTAAAAATGCGAATCGGCGTGTAAAAAACATGCGACGCCCACTCCTTTTTCATTGGAAATTCAGTTTTATTATTAAATGCATCAGAATACGGAAACGACCTCAACTTCCAGTTCACGGGGACTTTAAAATAATACAAAAATGCATGGTTACAAATTACTTATTTGTATTAAATAATAGTCTGTTTGATCACAGAATTATCTTTTAATTCTGCCCACCAGAATATGTAACGGGCTATATTCATGAGTGTAGGGTGACCACCACCCAACAAACCAAATGTGGGACCGGTCATATGTTGTGTGGTACAATGTGGGACAACATTGAAAATGTGCAAAACTGTGATATAATAACAGAATGAAAACATTTGTATATCATTTTTTGGCTTTTAAAAAATCATTTGTAATTTAGTCCATTCTTACTTCAACATAATTAAGGTACAGATAAAATGTTATTTAACATAAAACAATTTTAGTGGCGTTTTCAATTTAAGGTTCACTGTCTCTTTAAATTTTGAGCACTAGACTGAAGGCACTAGACTGATGAAAATGTGGGACATTTACTCAATATGTGACGTGCGGTACAACGCGGGACGGGGGGGTCACCCTACATGTGTCACTTCCACGTTTCACAGGAAGAACCCAAGTCAGTTTCCGGTTGGGAAGACTTAAAGCAGATGAGTAATGGAAAAAGGAAACAGTTTTAATTTAGCAGATGCTGTACATTGCAGCACACAGTAATGGTATATAGAAGTGCTGTTCTACCGTATTTTAAATGATACTTTCATAAATTAACATCTCGTTATAATATTCAAATACGGTAGAACGCCCTTTCTTTATACCACTGTTGTGTGCCGCAATGTACTGCGTCTGTTAAATTTAACTATTTTCTCATTTTTCCACTTCTCTCTGCTTTAAGACTCCCCAACAGTAAACTGCCTTGGGTTCTTCCTGTGAAACACGGAAGTTACGCATGCATAGAGCCCATTCCCCATTGTACTGTACGATGGTATGGCCACAGTATTACTTTAGTAAGTCACTGTGACTATGCATGTGTTGTGTACTCTTTACGTAGGAGCAGAACAACAAGTCTACTATATGTCAATCCAAACACTGGCGAGGTGAACAACCTACACTAAAGAGAGCTCGTAGTGTCACAAAAGAGACTGTTGCCAGTTTTATCTTCCCTCACACACGCTCTCGGCCCCCTCTCACCCCTGCCATGCCCACCTTGCCAGAGGAAGAGGAAGACTCTCCAGAGGAGCTCGACAGTACATCCAGCTCTCCCTCCGCAGTGAGTTATATATTTATACTGGACCAGCCCATGAAATTTCAGGTGTAGCTCTGGTTATCACAAAATATCTCAACTTAGAGATGATATCCAGTATAAGTCAGCTAGGGGTTAGGTTTAAGATTTAAGAGGGATAGTTCATCCAAAAATAGAATTAAAACTTGTCTTTTGTGAAGAACAAGATTAACATTTCACCCCAAAATGAATATTCTGTTTTCATTTACTCACCCTCAAGTTGGTCCAAATCTGTGTATATAAGATATTTGGAAGAATGCTCGCAACCAAACAGTTCTTGGCTGCCTCCTACCAAGTTCTTCTTTTCAAACAACTTCAAAGTCTGTCAGGGGTTCATGTTTCATCTGTTATTCTTAAGTGAGAGCAATCTTGCAGTGACTCATTAAAGTTGAGGCTCTGAAAAGATCTCTCTCTTTATATTCACCTTCAGAAACCAGTAAAGGTCCTGCTTCTAACTAAAAAAATGTTAAGGAAAAATTAACTGTGTCATAGTTCGGCCTTGCTGTACATTTCTGGATGTCATGTAATCTTAAGTGTGATGATGTTTTAAAACAGTTAAGATTGAAGTTTTTAAATGGTCACAACTATACACAGCATGACATTTTATCAGAAATATAAAAAATAAGGTTAAGAAAATCAAAGTGATTAATACAATTACATCACAATTATTTGTTGTCTTCAATGCATTTTTTAAGAATTATTTTTTAAGAAATTTTAAGCTGGCAATTCTGAATGGAAAAAAGCACAACAGTGTAGTTCGGCTATTACAATGACTAATATTTTGCTTCCTCTCTTAAGGGGGATGTTATAAAAGTGATACGTTTCCCATGGGAAAAGCTAAGCGTGTTTATGGAGCTGGCGTGTTAGAGAGCTGCTGTCAACTACAGATAGATAAATTCTCTTCAGCCTTTGGTCTGATATGGTAGTAAAATCATAAAGCGATTTTAAGTTGGTTAATGTGAGTTTAAAGTTTTGACGCCCTCTGTCTTTGGGTTACGACACAGACGTTCATGTGGATGTTGAGGGATTTTCAAGCTATTTTTAGCTCTGCAGTATAGTCCACTAGTGCTTGTTTTTAAACACAATGCAAAAATTAAAACACTCTGTACTTTCCAAGAATGTGACAAAAACACTGCAACCGGCCAGTAAAGCAAACCTGTCTTTCCTGCAGTACACACCAGTGGAAAGCAAGATGACGAATGTAACCATGAGTCCGCCGGCCATCGTGCTTCCAAGACTAGCCAGCAAACCAGAAGCCGGTGCCCTAGAGAAAGCAAGGTACTGGAAATAGATTCCTGTAATCGTTTTATTCATTTTAGATGTGCAGTTCAGTTTGTTGTAAAAGCTGTTTTAAAACAGAGCTGTTTGGTTATGTTAAGAATCTGTTGATATAATGTTTGTTTTTAATTTGCCTTAGACCACACAGCCCAAGACGTCGTCTGTCCCGAAACTCTGCGTCCTCCAGTCCCATCACCACAATGGGTATTTTCCACGACACCTTCTTATATTTCATCACAATGTTTTGGTGCAAATAAGCAGACCATTCCAAATTTTAATATTCATATAATTGATGTTTCGATTTAGAAATACTTTGTCATCATTGTCTCATTGTCATCTCTGATACAGTCATATGCAGTATAATAAGAGAAGATGTTGAGGTACTGATTTGCTTTGAATTAATTGTATTAATGTTTCAGATGATGAGGGACATGTGATCGATCTAGTCAAGGATCAGCTGCCTGAGCTGCGGTTATCTGAAGTGGACCGTCAGAAGAATCTTGAGCTGCTTGAGGAGGCCAAAAAAGTCAGCGATCGTTTCCTGCAGCGCAGGGGCCGACGTTCCACCTGTAGCCTCTCTGACTCCCCCACAGGTAGAAACAACAGTGCTTTAAAAAACGAGAGTTTGCTGCTTTAGCTTCATGTTTCTCTGATTCTTCTCTTGAAAAACACAACTTTAAAATTCCCCATATAGAGATTTAGGCGAGGTCTCCATAATGCCACATTATGCTCAGATTTGCCAAGTTATTGAGGTTTCAAAACCTCAATAGTTTAGCGCATAATTCTTCTTTCTTATGAAATGTTAAAAGACAAAATGATCTGAGCAGTGGTTTCCATATCAACTTTATAGCTCTGTACTCTTTCTGAGCGTTGACTGATGATCTCATTTGTCTAGTTTTATCTCTCCCAAGGAGGTTTGAGAGAAACAAGTAAGATTTAATGGGCACTTTAATGAAGCATGAATAAGTATCTCTTAAGCAAGAAAAAGCAACACTTCCACAGAGCATAGTTATCCTAAAATAATGTTTTGCAATTTTGACTCATTTCTTAAAGCAGTACAGTAACGCACTTAAAAGTGTAGTTTACGCGAGCATGGTGATTTGCAGAAATGTACGGCTTGCATTTTGAAGTACTGTACACTTTTCCGCATTAAACTCATCATTTGAGCTGTAAAGTTGTCTAAATACAGCATTAAAATGTCTCATTACAGCTGTTAAGTTGTCTAAATAGTCCTTTTAGAAGTGGGGCTACTGTTCTAGACAGTTTTATGTCTGCGGTACATGCACAAATCCAGTAGGTTGATTTTTCTGTTTAATGCAATAAATACAGCATTTACCATCCTTGTCTTATATCTTTATTGTAACTTGCTCACTCTCATCAGACTGAACATCACGTTATCATTTCCTCAAATGTCTTCAGTTGAAGGCACTGTTATTTATAAAGCCCTTTTTACAATATTGCATTGTTTCGAAGCAGCTTTACAAGAAAAACAAGGTGAAAGGTAAAATACAATACAGCACATGTTATAGAAAGAGTAGGAAATGTTAATGGAGTTTACAGCATCTTAAACTAAACTAATATCAGCATACTCCAGCTGAGCAAGCCAACGCAGCCCACCGGGGAGGAACCCAATTTCCAGTGATGAATAAATGGAGAAAACACCTCGGGAGAAACCAGGCTTGGCCGGGAGGGCCAGGTCTCCTCTGACCTGTTACAGCTGCACTCAGTAACTTTCAATACAAGTTACGTTTGAATTGTTTTTGGTTAGTGAGGAGTTCTTATTAGTGATTAAATAATATTTATTATTTAGGATTTATAAGTGATTTATTATTGTCTTTAGAAGTCAGAGATCATCATGTATCCTTAACACAATCTACAACATACTGACTTAAGCACATCACATTCGCAGCTTCGTGTAAGAGATGTAGTGATGAGAGATCCAAAAGCAATGATGTTCCGTGCATGTCCAAACATGGATAACACTGTGTTTTGGTTCCAGCTCTCTCCCCGAACCCAACGCCCTCCTCGTCCCCCAGACCATCGAGAAGCAGTTCCCTCTCTGCACCAGTGCAGCTAGGTATAATAATGTGTGCTTTTGCATGCTCGCTGGCAGAGTTTGTCATCATAGTTTAGATCATAGCTAGATGATTTAACTGTTTTGTTTGTTCCACCAGGTGGTCCTGACGTCAGCACAACTCCTCCTGCGAGTCCTTCCTTCACTCCGGTGAGTGTCATTTAAAGAGGTTTTATTAATGAATTGTTCTCTGTTTCCTAAATAACATTGGATTGTTCGTGCTTAGCACCAGGAGATGTCACCTTCTCATGACCATGGGGACACAAGTAAACCAGAGCAGGAGGTTTGTACAACAATGCTTAGAATTAATCTTTTCCTTCCTCGTTCAACAAACAAAATTAAACCATTATTGGATGTTCTCAGAGCTTCACAAGGCATGTCGCACATAATTCTGTGCATACGGTGTTGTGTAAATGACTGAAAACCATTCCCGAATGTTTCTAGACCTTCACAAGGCTTGTCGAGTGGAAGCCCGTTGAAAAACGAAAAGTGTCCTCTGGTACGTTAAGTCCCCGATACGCCACTGCCGTACCTGTCAGAGAGACTGCCGTGAATCAGGAGAACCTGGACCAACATGGATCAGTAGACCAGGCGAAGAACTCTGAACAAGCTGGTCAGAAAAATGACGAGACCGCTGGCCGTGGCGCCAATCAACCTCTGGCTACAGGGGTAGCCAAAGCCGTCCCCCGGCCACCCACTCAGCAGGCCCCGTGCACGGCCGAAATCAAAACAATAGGAGCCTTCCCACCTCTGATGAGAGCCGTGTCCTGGGACACGGTGGGCTCTATCAACATGAGAAATGCTGCTCCCATAGGAGAGGAGAGTCTGCCCTTCTCTGAAAGTTCACGAGAGTCGCTGTTTATGTCCTCTGGGTACAAGGACTTCCCTGTGCCGCCCGGGAGCGTTCAGAAAATGTCCAAATTACGTGAGGTAATCTATATTGTTTTTGGCTTACCGTAGGTACTGTGGTGTTTCTGTAATGTAATGTTCCTTTTATGGCCTACTTGAGGATTTCAGTTGAGTTGGCAGCGTGGAGGAATTTTAGGGTAAGATGGGGTAAGACGCTCCCCCGTGTTAGACTGTCTTTTACCCCAACCCCCCCCCATCTTTAATTATCCTCTTGACCATAGATGGCACTAATTCTCATCTCATCTCATGTTGGACGACTATAAATCTCCCAAGGTTGACTTTCATACTGAGCATCAACATTTTCGAGAGTTTTGCAGTTAGATGATAGTTTTTGATGACTGGGTAACAGTGAACTGTGAATTTATGACTGGTTATAGTGAGGTGTGAATGTATTTATCAAACGTTATTAAAAGGGAAAGTTCACCCCCCAAAAATGTAATAATTTATTAATCCTCATGTTGTTCAAAACCTGTACATGACTCAAAGAAGATACTTTGACAAATGTCTCAGTGGTTTTTATGCAATGGAAGTCAATAGGGGCCAATGTTGTTTGGTTACCAACATTCTTCAAAAGATCTCCTTTTGTGCTCTTCAGAAGAAGGAAAGTCATTAAGGTTTACAATGACATTGTGGTGAATAAATTAATTATAATGATATAAATGATATCCCTTTAATAGTTCTGAAAATAAAATCACATTTGTTAATCATAACATAGACTAATGGCGCAGTGTAATCAATATCAGTCTGGGCGTTAAGTAAATTAATAAGATGCATATTCAGAATATTAATTATTTTACTTTTCTGATGCTTTCAAAAGTATAATAATTTACTTTGTACGCGAGGTAAAAAATTCCGGCGGTGCACGTACAGTACGTGCGTACTATTGTGATGACGAAATTTGCGTCACGCCCACTATACTCTGTCCCTCGGATACGCGTAGAAGGGAAACTGTAGACGGTTTCATTTTAACAACATAAACAAACGTTACTGCGCACTTTTTGACCCCTACTTAACTTAAAACGCCTCGTTTAAACACACCCCCACAAATCTACCCCAGTTCGTGGTATGATTTTAAGAAGACCGCCCAAATGTATACGCAAGTAAGGTGGGCATATCAGTCAGTACAATTGCGTTGGAACCTGATGTTTCAGATATGAGAAGAGGCGTAACATCTCCGTCACACGCTCGCAGTATTCGACCAATCACTACGCACTGGCTAACTGGCCGTTCATGGCACGCCTCACTTTTCAGAGTGATGAGGTGTGTAAAAATCTGTTTTCTGAAATACGGGGCAAAGAGTTTGTGGAAAATACAGCGTTTTTTAACATTTAATTGTGTATACACATTGCATTACATCCATAACAAACGATAATATTCGTTTTAGCCATGTCATATGACCCCTTTAGAAGAACCGCTACTTTGCTAAACTTGCCTCTCCAATATTTTGAATTTATACTGCAATACCAAGCTCAACCGCTAGATATCAATGTACCATATGGTTTGTTTAATGCGACCAAATACAGGACCCATTCAACAAAATTTTACTTAAGAAAATGAACACAAAAAAAATTCAGCAAATCATTAACTTAATGAAATTATTATACTGTATGTTATTATTTTTTATTCATTTCCCCTATTGATATTTTGAATGATGCATTAACATCCTGAACATGCAAAGTGCGTATTATGTATAATACAAGTTGTCAGTTAATGCCCAAGGGAGTAGGTGTCTTACCCCATTTTCCTAAATAAGTGTTTTTCTCCTCCAGGAGCACAAACTGATGCGTAACCAGAGTATCTCCAGCTCACAGCTCCCTGACCTGAATGAATCCACTGAGCAGGACAGAGGTGTGACCTTCAATGTCTGATATTCATACACTCAGCACAGCTTTATTGAAAGCCTCTGTGGTTTGCTGTAATTTACCACAGACAAATTAAATGTGTCAAAAGTTAAGTTGTTAAAAAAACTAACAGTAATCTACATATCTACAGTAAATTAGTGTCCGTTAAAATCAATGTGAAAAATGTATTTTGATGGATTTAAAGGCATAGCAGCTTGTTTTAGTAACATTACACAAATTATTCAATTCAAAATTGTTTGCAATTTGGGCTGTAAAAATTGTTTGCAAATCAAAGGATCTGCCAAATGCATAATTGTAAATTGAATGTACTTTACACTTGTTTACTTGATCTTGGACGATGAGACAAATCCACAGAGACTGTCAATCAAGCTTCATTTATGGAGCAATAATAAAGAATAAGAATCTTCGATCTTGTCACTGAACATACTGGGATATGTTTATGTTCTTTGTGTATGTGTAGGAAAGTGTAACTACACGCTTCCACCAATAGGTGGCTTGATGTGTGTCACATTTACACATTTAAATGTGTTGTATTTACTGGGTTTATTTGTCAGGTCCACCCTCTCCTCTGCCCAGCTCTCCCAGTGAAGACGACTCTAAAGAGAAATCTGACGCAATGCCGAGTATTTCAGACATCATGCTGCGCAAGCTCAAGCTGCACAGAGGATTACCTGGCTGGTACGCTCACAAAACCATCGGCCAAATCGTTGGCCCATACCTCTCCCATGATATTTTGAATCTTCCCTCATACTTTTTCCTTTTGTATTGCAGCGCACCCCCTCTCTCGGAGAAAGAAGTTGAGGTATGCGTTTATCAAATCCAGTCAGGATCCAACATTAGACACACTTGTCAAAAGAGAGTGAATTTAGAAACTGCCTATTTTGCGTTATTGTTTCATCTCAAGTCTCAACTACATATTTTTGTCCATATGGCAATGTGGTTTGGTTTGTCTAGGTTTTTCGAGGTCATGATATCATTTGAAATTAGCTAATTCAATCCAAAGTTTTTGTCTTCATAATAACATTTTCACAGAGATGTTTTAGGTTGACAGATTTTATAGATCACCAAGGGTCAGACTGACTACGTCCTTATAAATGCCTTGGGAAGGTGTTGTTTTGCACATTTAATATAGTATTCAGTGTAACGAATTGCCATCTAGGGATGCTGGATTCAGTTTTTAGTCACATGTGCTCTAGTTCAGCAGTGTTTTCCAGAATGAATCTGTTTTGATATGTATCTGAAGGCCATGGAACTGTCTGCTCCCCTGAGCCCGGTTTAGGACATGACAATTTGATGAGCTTTAGTGATTTCCTGTCCCCTGTGAGGAAACGCAAACATTCCTTTGTGGATCCAATCTGCTCCCAGGATGACGTTCATAAGGGTCAAGGGCTGGATATATCTTCCTTTCAAATACTCAAATAATACTCGCTGTACCACCACGGCACAATTTGATCTTGTCTGTAAACTTTTTCAGTCCTGTTAGATCCAGAATGCAGAATGATGTGTGTGTTTAAGGAGATTTAAAAAAATAGTCTGGATCTAACCAAAGCAGTACTATATACAATATATACAGGGCTCTACATTAACGCTTTCCCAAAAGTGAATGTTTCGTATGGGCAAGTGAGAGAGATCGTTCCTTGCCCGATCGGTGTCTGTCCAATTGTCCCAACCTGTCAGATTTTCCTACCACGGGGAAAAAACGTAATATAATCCAAACCACATCAACAAAATAAAAGGTAGTATGATTTTACACTGAAAATACCCTGTCAGATCGTCCTACCAGTCTTAAAAAAAACAGCGTAAACATCCCATTAGATGGTCGTAGCAGTATAAAAGTAACAGGTAGGATGATTTTACAGCGCAAAAAAGGACGTAATATTGATGTGCGCATGCCTGGTATGACAATCTGACAAATAACAGTGCTACTAAGAAACCGTTCTGTGCTAAGAATAATAAGAAAAGGTTTATTAGACAGTGCTGCGTGTTTGTGTGAATTGCGTCTGTCGTGCTTGTGCTTGTTTGTGTGTGACATAAGTCAATTGAGTCCATAAAACTAGATGGGGTCGCGGAATCCTGTCATGTGAATATTTCATCTGGGTTTTCTACGAGTGAACGAGGTGCACTGATACTAAACGATTGATGATCGAGGATTTGTCTGCATCTGTATGAGGATATAAACACATAAACTTCATCTCCAGAGTTGCTGTGAGAGTTTATATTACGAGCATTTAACTGTTTGAGTAAAGCTATCGTCAACTCTTCCCGGTGACTCGACAAAATAAAAGTCCCGTTAACTTGAAAACTCAAGCGAAAAAATTCTGTAGTATTTGAAATGGAGGGTTGGAGTGAACCATAGGTTGCAACAGACTCTATGCACGTAGGGTGATGACGTACATCCGCGAAAATCTCAGCCGGCTCAGCTGCTTCCGTTCTCATAGGGCTGAGGTCATTTGTCACCAAGTGATAAGCATATGTTTACTACAAAAAACGTTCAAATTTCAGCGAACTGACAGCACTACTGACATCACCAGTTTGAAGCAATTTCACTGTTAATTGCTAAATCTTGTCATGTGCGAGTTGATGTGACCTCTCTATATTAAAAAGATAATATTTTATATTCAAATAAATCCCATTTTGCGCTTTTCTTCCTGCAGAATGCCTTTGTGCAGCTATCGTTGGCCTTCCGCAACGACAACTACACTCTGGAGTCTCGGCTCAAACAGTCAGAAAGGGAACGCAGTTTGACGGAGGAAAACACTGAGAAAGAACTGGAAGAGTTTAAATCTGCCATCAAAGTTAATATCCATTATAAATAACATTCACACACAGATTTGTTGAGAATTAAATGAATGTAAATGTGTTGGTGTTGCGTTGCAGAACACTGTGTCCATGTGGCAGAATATTGAGCAGAGAGATTTATACCAGCAGCTTATGGAAACCATGGCTGTACTTCTTCGACTAACTAACAGACTCTCAAGCAGGGCCGAGATGGTCGGAGCCGTGCGGCAGGTGAGACGGATGTCACACTTCCTGTTAGCTGTCGAGGTTCCCTTTCCATTTTCCTCTTTGTTTCAGTTTTATTGTAGAAACTTGATGAAAGTGCTTGTGCTGTTTACGAGAAAACTGGCCTTTGTGGAAAAGAGAAGGAACGAGTATGTTTCTTTTCCAGCAGATGAGATATGTTTGTGATAGATTTAGATTTGTCTTGTGGTTGGCCTTAGGTTAACGCGCATGCCAAAGTAAACCAAATAAATGGAGACACGCTCAGCGGTATTCTGCCAGTGATGACAATATAAACATTTTGGCAGGGGTTTTGATCTTAATATGAGCCTTGTTCTTGTATATGATCATTATACAGATACTCTTTTGTATCTATCTAAGCTCTTAAAGGGGAACTCCCACCAAAAATGAAAAGTTTTAATTACTCACCCTCAAGTAGTTTAACATTTGTAGGACCTACATTTTTCCATCTATGGAGGAGTCAGAAAGCTTTCAAAACTTTCAAAACTACCTTAATTTTTTCGTTCTGGGGAAAAACGGAGGTCCTAGGGATTTTAAACTGAGGGTGAATAATTAATGGCAGAAAAATGGTCGGAGTTCCCCTTTAAAAGAGGTTATCCAAAATAAAAAAATCTGCAGAACACATAGGAAGAATATTTCGAGGAATAATGCTAATCGTACAACATTGACTTCAATTGTACCAAAACCACTTACACATTTTTCAAAATATCTAGTTTGGTGGCTTCACAGTACTAGATTATAATGAAAAAAGTTTATATTTGCACAATTATATTTTTGTCTATAAAACTAATTTCATACATTTCAAAATACATCATGTCATGCATTTTTTTTAAAGATAATAAGAAACATGTATTCAAGTGTTTGAAAACTTTTGACCATTTGTGTGTATCTAGCTTAATCTGTGTTTTTGTCAGTAGTCTTCTGGGTTACTTTTAGTTTGGGTTTGTGTGATTTTTTTTTTTAAGCTATGATACATAACATGTAACCATTGTCCGTTACAGGAGAAGAGAATGAATAAGGCCACTGAGGTGATGATGCAGTATGTGGAGAACCTGAAGAGGACATATGAAAAGGACCACGCTGAACTGATGGAGTTCAAGAAGCTGGCCAACCAAAACTCCAACCGGTGCTACGGGAGCTCAATGGACACTGGAGGTAAATGCAATGTGACATCACCAATGAGTTCTGTTTCTGCAACACCTGATACGACTGCCTCCTTACCCTATTTCTTTTTGTGCAGATGATGGCGTTCAACGTACATGCAGGCCCTTGTCACTGCAAATGGGGAAGGTAGATAACAGTAAATGCTTTGGTGATCTTAAAGTTTTGACTTCATTTAGAGTTATAACAACTATTTATAGAGCATGTGCAATAATACTGAGAAATAAAAACATAGGTAATATTTAAAAGACAATAGAAGAAAGAACATTTCAAGGAACATTATACAGAAAACGAAATGGATCTTGATAAGAATAGTTTTTTTGATGAATTTACAGTAAATTGCTGCCCCTGGGAAAAAAAGAGTGCACCATTCACTTTCGTGTTGAAAGAATGTATATCAATTAGGAATGGAAGGGTTCATGAAATCAATCCCTACCGTTCAATATACTTGTCACGGTTCGAAACCCTGCGTGTATTGTTCGGTCCGGATTTGCACAGCGTTTGGCACAGACATAGTTGCCATGTCCGCTTATAAAATGCAACTTTGGGGACACCTGGAGCAACCCGGAGCAGTCTACTCATGAATGACTCTCCCGGTGTTGTGCCAAATTTGGACTCCTCGTCAGATTACGACTCCCCTCATTGAAACTGCTGGGGGATTAGCTTCCCCAATCCCTTATCCTAACAACTAATGGTTGTGGGCACCACACCGGCACTGTCGTGTGGTTCACCCTGCACAGCAGGAGGCCAAACTATAAGCACGTGTATATCGCATATTGTCCTCAATCCTGCCTCCTTTTCCAATACCTTATAAACTAAATGTATTATGTCTGCCATTATTAGAACTAAATCTTGAAATGAACGAAAAGTGTTGCTTAAAGTCTAACGTTCAGATCTGTAGGGTTGGAAAGAGCAACCTCTACTCCTCGCAACATTTAAACAACCACAGATAATGGCAAACCGAAAACCATGACCACAGAACCGTAATACGATACGGACCCTGGATTTTGTGAACCGTTCCACCCCTAATATCAATCAATGTTTTTATCAGTATGTGTTTTCCCTGGTCATCAAACCCATGACCCTGACATTCTAAGAGCCCTGTTGAGTTTCAGGAACACAACAGATTGTATAGTATTTGTGTTAGAAGGAATGTTTTGTCTCTCCAAGGCTTTGCCCAGACGAAGAGTTAGCGTGGCTGTAGTTCCCAAATTTAATCTACTGAACATCCCGGGACAGACCCCGGCCACCGCCGCTGCACTTCCTGTGGTGGTGAGTCAGTTCTTTTAATGCCGAGCAGAAGCCTTTTGCAACTAAAAATGCTTTATCTTGACGTTTCCTACATACGCTAGTTTGTCAAGGTGACGTTTCAAGACCAAAACAATGAATCAAAATAAGACCCTTTGACTTCAGTAGGTCAGATTTATTATTAATCTTTTTTGTAAAATTGTTCTACATTTTCAGTGCGAGGCGAACACTAATAAAAACTTAAGTTCCTCTGATCCCGCGCCGCAAGACGTGCTTGAGAAGGCGTAAGTCTATGTTTATCTGCTTTGAACATCTACATTGTGTTTCTTTTCTGTTTATGACAGTGTAAATTCATAAAGTTCTGATTTGAAAATGCGTTCCTGTCATTCTTTGACACCCTAAATGCTCTCAGATGTATAGATATTTCTGTCAGGTTCACTACCATCAAAAATGATTGACGATAGCATACATTTTAGTTTGGCGGTTTGGTTCTGTTCTGGGCAGCCAGTATGAATAAGAGCAGGGAACGCAGCGATAACCCCTATAGGGTAGACAAAACAGAACAAGAAGATGTCATTAGTTCTTGATGCTTGATTTTTGTCTTGTGACAGGAAAATGTCCATGTTAACTTAGTAAGAAGAAACCCATCTTAAGAGTATTAGAACTTCGCGAACGTATGCTCTCTCCCTGTCCTGTAACAAGTGAAAGTGACGTCTGCGCATGCTCCTTCTCCTGCTCTCCATGGTGCTGCGTGAGTGTGCCGCGTGCTCTTCCGGGAGAATTGTCCAATAAGGGACTAAGAAAAGTTGATACGAGACAGTTTTATATGTTCGAAAAAAACGTTTCGAAATTTGTACGATCGCTCGGGGAGTGCATCGAGCACAGAAATACTACGCAATACGCCTAACTCGTTTTTTGACAAGTTGAGCATGTTAAGCATGAGAAGACAGCACGTTTAACATTGTAAAGAAGACAGAATGCATGACACATCGTTGCATTACCCCTTTAATGTACAATAGGACTTACATTAATTTTTCAGTGTGCTTAAACTAGCCCACAAAAATCCCATCTGCAGTCTATTTTATGACTATCTAAACATCTTGACAGGAATGTTTGAGACAAACCAGGCGTTAGCTTGCTGTGTTAATAATGGACAATAAACACTTAAATCAAACTCTCACATCCAGATACTAGGTGTTAACTCGGGAACAGGCAGACAATAACAAGTTTCCTAGCATCTACGCTGTTCTAAGCCTAGTCGAAGACCTCCCAATGTGCTGAACATGTTGTGACTGAAAAAGGTGTGAAATAAAATGTTTAAAGAAAACAAGGCCAAACCGGTAGTAGATGCTCTTTAAGAGGCTTTAAAATCTCCATCAGGGCCAATTTCCATTGTTATTTACAGAGGAGGCACACACTGATCTGCGTAATGGTTATTTTTTCTATTGCTCCTGCACTGACTTTTCTTTCCTATGTGAAACAAAAGCAATGGAAACCGTTTGACGGAACAGGATAATGAAGCCATGCCAAGAAAACTTCATTGCAATCCAGAGAAGATTACTGAAGAGATCAGAGCCAAGATTGAAGAAGAGGCTTTTAACAAAGGGTAACATATTCCCACTGGTCCACACAAATCTTTAACCACATACACAAAACAACAGATAAGTATACAGTACATATATGAAAGAGATGAGGACATGGATATTTATTAATATTCTAATTTATTTCTATTGTTATTCGAGAATGAACGTTATGCAGCTAACATAAGCTCTTTATTTAAAGCAACATTGAAAAAACTTCATTGAAAATTTTATTTTGTTAATTTACAGCTTTTTTTTAAGTCAGCTTCCTTAAAACGTTTTTTTCACACAGTTTTTTTAAATTACAAAAATCTAAGTGCAAAAACTTGACACGGTAAAAATACAATAAAAACGGCAAAAACCTGACACATAAATAAATACAATTTCCCCCTAAAAGACTGTGGGCGAAACATGAAATAAGTAATACATTTACTTAAAAAAACGTGCAAAAAACTCGACCCAAAAAATTAATTAATTAACTTAAAAAACATTGTGCAGAAACTTGACACAGAAGAAAAGTAAATTTACTTTAAAAAAACTGTTGCAAAAACTTAACAAAAATAAGTAAATTTACTTTAAATAAAGTAAATCAACACAAAAGAATACAGTAAGTAAATCCTTCTAGTTTTTTTTCAATGAACACTTGAAAAAACTTTGCAGTGTACTATAGTATTCATCATAATAATATGTAATATAGTAATTATACTATATAAACGTAATTAATATTACACTATGGCATGGGTTTTCAACCGGTGGTCCCCGGCCCCCTGATGGTCCGCGGCGGCATTGCATGTGGTCCGTGACATGCATTCCAGCCTACCTAATTTCACTATTAAAATCAAATTTTTTCCATAATTTATTTTTCCAAACATTTCCAGAATATTTGCGCATTGGTGTGAATACTAAATTTAATGAAAATAATTTGAGTTTGAGTTGAGATTCTACGACGGCGTTTTAGTGCCACGTAAAAAAAAAAAAAAGAATTTAGAATTAAGTTGAAATGTTACGAGATTAAAATCCAAATGTTACGTGATTAAAATCGAAATGTTACGAGAATAAAGTCGAAATGTTACGAGAATAAAGTCGAAATGTTACGAGAATAAAGTCGAAATGTTTCGAGAATAAACTCCTTGTAAAACGTATTTTGTATACGTAAATGTTGTATTTTAAGAGTTTAAGTTATGTTTAAGCACGTCATCTGAACCACTGAGTTAGTTCGGAAGGCCTTGCAAACACCAGCAGTCATTTTTAATACCTCTTTAGTTCACATTTGTAAATTTTTACAAATCCTTTAGGATTATGGCTTTTATAATCTTGATGCAACCACATTTTTGTACATTAGGTAATCAAGCATTGTTTTATTTCAATGTTTGCTTCGGTTTAGGATATGAATCCATTTTCCACAACGCATTGGAACCCTCGCTGAAGTACTTTAACCAAATCCTCCACAGCCATTGTTTCTAACAATTCTGTTATTTTTCTCAAAATATTACGAGTTTATTCTCGTATTACTACGAGTTTATTCTCGTAACATTTCGACTTTATTCTCGTAACAATACGAGTTTATTCTCGTAACATTTCGACTTTATTCTCGTAACATTTCGACTTTATTCTCGTAACATTTCGATTTTATTCTCGTAACATTTCGACTTTATTCTCATAACATTTCGACTTTATTCTCAAAATCTTTTTTTTACCTGGCATTTCGACTTTATTCTCGTAACATTTCGACTTTATTCTCAAAATCTCTTTTTTTTTCGTGGCACTAAAACGCCGTCGTAAGATTCAAACTGACACAGGATAGGCTAGCTTTGCACCTATCAGGTCCATCTTATGCTCTGCTAACGTTGTGTTTTGCGTCCCCAACGTCATAAACGTACATACACAATAGTTGGCCGCCAATTACTTGTTTGTCAGAATGGTGGTCCCTGGCACAGAACCAGTTGAAAACCCCTGCAGTGTGGTATGGTATCCTATAATAAAGTATAAACTGCAATATTACCTGCAGAAAAATTATAGTAAATACTGCAGTATACTGTAATATGTACTATAGCGGGGCTCAAAAACCCCATACAGTTAATAATAGTAGTATACCACAGTATTTTTTTCAACTATTGCATGTTTGTGGTTGCGTGTTGATTGAAGAATCATGCTTCTCTGTAGGTACCAAGAAGGACTTAAAAGGAATAAAGACCTCCAAGAACTTAAGGAGGAGGAGGAGAAAGCGGAGGAGAAGCTGATGGAATGCGAGGAGGAGATAGGAGGAGGTGCTGATGAAAACAGAAAGCCCAACAGGTAACCATAATATCGAAGGTGTTTGGCTTGGTGGTATTATTTATAATGATCTGAAATGATGCTTTTTGCATTATCTCAGCAGGTATGAGGAGGCACTGGAGATCATTGATCGGATATTTCCAAAAGTCTTTAGGCGAAACCGTTTGCTTTGGATTGTCCTCACTGTATTCTTTGTTTTATTCATATTTGTCAATATCATGAACTTCTTCAGTCACCGCTATAGTGATAGCGGAGACACGTCTACGGAGAAGTCAGCCATCCCGGGCAAAAAGAAGTTTTTTGGACTGAATGTAGGGTCGAAGAGCCCTCCCCCAGAATGAAACGATTCCCGGAGAGACCAGGGAACTGAGAGGACTCATCTGTGAGTCCTTCACGCTGCAAAGAGCAGATTTCTATATTCTATTTTGGGGACCAAGTGTGCTGGGATATAAAATTTGCATTGGATTTACATTATGAACGAAATGGATATTACTTGAGGAAAGTTGGAATTTCTTGTTATTGAGAAAAGATGTTTTTTTAGACTTATGTCACATTTGATAGATATATGATTATACCACTCAAACCTTATTGAAAATTCTCAGGTTTTGTGAAATATATATTTGAAATATTAAGTACGATATTTAAAACTACGTTTGGTACGGTGTGTGTTAAACGTCTTTGCGATTGTTTGTTGTTTATTTGATTTGACATTCCAAGGTAGATCCTTAAGTGCAATATTTTGCAACTTATATAGTTGACTGCTGTGTGTTGGGTTGCATATATAGAGCACTGATTTAAGAGTTTTTTCACAGTTTTAGGGGCGATTCACTTTTCGCATCTAAAACCGCGAGGAAAATGCGAGTCGTGTAGCTTTCTCTAGTCAAATGATTCACGGTATACGTGTGGCCTTCTAAAAAGTGAAACTATTTCCATCTCGATGCGGAGCTGACATACCTAGAAAAATGTGCCGTGTGTCTACTTCTATAATAAAGAACTTGCGCGTGGAAAAGACGCGAAATGTGAATCCCCCCTTTGAGAGCACTTTTTACTAGCATGAAAGAGTTTATGTTTGCACATGCGTGCTTGTGTTTACTGTTGTGCCACTTCACCTTGTAATAAAGGTGTTTTACAATCAAATGTGTTTATGGTATTTGTTCAAAGTGTTATTTTTGTGAATGTCATGTAAAGAACAAAATTTGCTTGAAGATGCACTTTTAATTTTTTCAAAAATTGAATTGGGATATATTATTACGGATCCCCCATCCTTCCAAAGTCGTTTTTGTCCACATGAGGATTTTTTTTGCATAATTTGTCATCCTGTCCATAACATTGACATTCAAATCAGCATAAATGGGCAATTCCATGCAAATGTCAGCCTTACCATGAAAAACGTTTTTTGCTAAAGTGATATAGTACAGATGTCGACCTTTGATGGTTCAATACCCATGTGAGGTCTCAAAGTTTTTACTTAAAGGATTTTGTTTTATTTTCGTCAATAGTTAGAAAGTTCCATTTTCAGGATTGTAACATCCATAACGTGACATATCCCTCATGAAAGTAACTAGTTTATTTTCTATAAAGAGCCATTCCTCCTCTCCATGTATTGGATGTTATCGCTTCTGATTTGCACATTTTAAGTCACAGAAATCCTGCAAAAAAAATGTTATGATGGTGTCTGTTTTGTCACAACATAACGTCTTGGTTACGTCTGTAACCTCAGTTCCCTGATGGAGGGAACGAGACGTTGTGTCGAGAACGACAGATGGGGTTCGTCCTTGAGAACCAATCAACTCTGACTACTATAGAAAAGGCCAATGAAATTTGGCGAATGAAATTTGCATGCCGGACTCCGCCCCCGGATATCCGGTATAAAAGGAAGCCGGCGTGCAGCATTCATTTACCTCTTGTTCTGAAGAGCCTGAGAGCCTCTCAAACTGCAACAGAAACGATACAGGTTTGTGGCATAAGGGACACAACGTCTCGTTCCCTCCATCAGGGAACTGAGGTTACAGACGTAACCAAGACGTTCCCTTTCTGTCGGTCTCTCGACGTTGTGTCGAGAACGACAGATGGGGTTATGTATGGAAAACGCCACAAACGCTGTATCGCGTCACAATCTCAGCGAAGCGACGGTAACAAGCCTGGGCGTGTCAGCTCGAAGCTTCGCGAAACTTGTAACCTTCCAGTGTGGTGGTCGGGGGGTTCCAGAGCTTTCGAGAAAGATGGATACAGCCCTGACCGGTAACTTTCACGAACGGGGCCTTAGCTCTCTACAGGCGAGAGGCCGTCCGGATCGGTTTACACCGGGAAAGCGCACTCTTAAGCAGAGAAGCGCTGCAGAGGCCACCTCCTACCCGTGGGGAGGAAATTGGTGGATAAGTATGGTCTCGTCCTAGGAGGAGAACGCATGGAACGTGCGGACTGGGTAGTTAACCGCGAGGTGGAGGTCCACCTGGGGAAGCTCATGGGTTACCGAGTGTGGGAACCAGTGTCATGAGGGTATAGCAGACGGAACAGCCCACGGAGGGGGTGTTACTGCGTCTGAAGCACAGGTCCGGTTAGAACTAAGTGGTAGGTCAAGAATGTCCCGGCCTAAGGGGGAAGGCTGCTCTGCTCAGCCAACCCCGAGGAAGTGCTTAGTGATGGATGGAATGCCTGTTCTTAACCAAGTAGTGGGTAAGAAGGGAGGCTGGTGAGGTACCAATTCTCTTAGCCAAGGTTGGGTAAGAGGAAAAGGGTAGATAGCACACTGACCCAACCTCTTGGAGGGTGGGATGGTGCTTTCGCAGGCATACGCCCCCCCGGATGCCAGTCCTACATGTCGCCACGCAGGACGTGGGCTGACACCGGGTTTACGCGAAGGTTGTTAAACCTTTGCAAAGGTGTTTGGGCATAGCCCAACCCGCAGCTCTACAGATGTCTGCTAGAGAGGCGCTTCTGCCAGTGCCCAGGAGGTGGCTGAACTCCGTGTGGAGTGAGCCCTCACTGCCAATGGGCATGGGAGATTCTGAGATCGGAATGTCGTCGTAACGGCGTCCACGACCCAGTGCGCCAGCCTCTGTTTGGAGACAGCCTTCCCCTTCTGCTGTCCTCCAACAGACACGGAGCTGGTCAGAGCTTCAGAGCTCTGCGTGCGGTCCAGCATGTACTGGACACAACACTGATCGGGTTGGGTCTTCCTCCCCTATGGGGAGCGCCTGCAAGTTCACCACTTGGCCCCGGAGGGAGTAGTGGGAACTTCTTGGGCACGCATCCGGGCCTGGGTCTCAAGCTAGCGTGAGAGTATCCAGGGCCGAATTTAAGGCAATCCGGGGACACGGAGGATGCTCGGTGGTCCCCTACCCTCTTGAAGGAAGTGAGCGCCGTCAGGAGGGCCGTCTTACTCAGTGAGGAAGATCGGAACCTCCGAGGGGCTCTTGGGGGGCCCTGAGGCTCCCCAGGACCACTTAGGGTCCCAAGAGGGTATGGAGCGGAGGTGAGGCGGATTCCGCCCTCTCGCGCCCGTTAGGAACCTGATGACCAGGTCGTGTTGCCCTAGACTCTTTCCACCGACTGAGTCGTGATGAGTGGCAAGAGCGACTACATACACATTCAGTGTGGAGGGGAGATGTTAGTCTCCAGTCTCGTAAGAAGGAAAACACAATCCTGATCGAGCACCTCAGTGGGTCTTTCTCATTGAGAGAGACACCAGGACGAGAAGAGGCGCCGTCTAGAGGCGTGTAACCGCCTAGTAGATGGGGCCCTAGCCTGGGTGATGGTCTCTGCCATGGAGGGGGAGTAGCCATCTCAGGATCTTCTCGTCCCGTCTAGAGACCAGACATGGGTGTTACCAGAGGTCTGATCCGGGATGCCAGAACGTGTCCCTCCCCTGAGAGAGCAGGTCCTCTGTCAGGGGAATGGTTCAGGGGGAGTCGCTGTCCAGAGCATTAGCTCTGAAGCCAAGTGCGGTTAGACCGGTGTGGTGTAACCAATAACACCTGGTGCTCCTGCTCCCTGACCTTGCACAGCGTCTGTGCAAGGAGGCTCCTGGGGGGGGGAAGGTGTGCTTCCGCCCATCCCGCGGTCAGCTGTGCGCAAGGATATCCGTGCCGAGGGCAGGAATATCAAGCGGGCAAATGGTGGTGTTACGGGAGGTGAACAGGTTTACCTGGGCCTACCCGAACAGCCTCCAAATGAGCTGGTGCGCGGGGGTGAAGTCGCCACTCTCCACGAGGCATAAACTGGCGAGAGAGCACGTAGGCTGTCTAGTTCAGTTTGCTCGGGGTGTGTGTGGCCCGCAGGGAGCGGGTCACATGTTGACTCCACCGGAGGAGGCGTCGAGCAAGTTGTGTTAGCTGCTGTGAGCGAACGCCACCCTGACGATCTGTGTTCGCTACAGCTATAGTGCTGTCCTCGGACCAGCACGTGCATGTCTTGCACGAGAGGCCGTAGCCTGCTCAGTGCAATTAGCACAGCCCACAACTCTTGGCAATTGATATGCCAGCGCAGGCGGGGGTTCGTCCAACACCCCACCTGCGTGCTCGTTGCACACTGCACCGCACCCCTGCAGGGAGACGTCAGCCGTCACCACGACCTGCCTCATAACCTGCCCAGAGGGACCTGAGTCCGTCGAAAAAGTCCTAAGACTAGGGGTTATGGTGCGTTGGCAGCAGGGCGGCATCACCATGCGCCTGCTGCCAGTGTGCCACGCTCTCCTCGGAACTCGACTCTGAAACCAGTGCTGGAGCGGTCACATGTGCATCAACCCGAGGGGTATTAACCCGCGAGGACGCCATGTGTCCCAGGAGCCTCTGAATTGTTTCAGGGGGACCGCTGTCTGTCTAAAATGTTCATTTCAAACAGTTCAACACTGGTTGGGCGCAACTGCGGACAGTAGCGCCGCCGTGGTGACAGAGTTGAGTTCCATACCAAGAGAGAGGATGCTCTGCAATGAGGAGAGCTTGCCCCTCTCTTGGTTGACCTGGAGTCCCAATCGATCTAGGTGCCGGAGCACCAGGTCCCTTACTGTACACAACAGATCTCGCGAGTGTGCCAGGGTAGGCCAGTCGCTGAGGTAGTTTAGTACCCGCTCACCTTCTTCCCCTAAGGGAGAAAGGGCGGTCAGGGACAGACCGAAAGGGAGGACTCTGTACTGATATGCCCGCCTCTCGCACGAGAACCGTGGGAACGGCTGGTGTCGAGGAGGACCGAGACATGAAAGTAAGCGCCCTTCAGGTCGATTGCCGCGAACCAATCCTGACACCTGATAGATGTCTGGACGCGCCTCTGTGTGAGCACCCTGAACGGCAGCTAGTGAAGGTGCTCTGTTCCGGGTACGCAGACATTTGGGCGCAACCCACTGTCTTTCTTGGGAACGATGAAGTGCGGGTCGTGACCCACTGAACATCTTGGTTTAGAGGGACGAGCTCGATGCCTGTTTGCCAGAAGGGTGGTGACCTCTACCCGAAGTACGGAGGCGTCCCTGCCTCTGAGAGAGGGAGAGATGATGCCCTGAAACTTGGGAGAGTCTCTGGCGAACTGGATCGAGTAACCAAGACGGACCGCCCGCAAGGCCAGCGAGACAGTGTGGGCAGCTCTCGAGCTCCCAGGGACTGTGACAGGGTGACCAAGGGGACGGTCTGCTTCATCATTCCCACAGGGGGTGGTTCGTCGGCTGGCGGAGGGTCCCCGGAGGGAAGGTTGGCTCCGCCTTTTACCTGCCTGGCGGGACAACGGCACGCACTGTCGGTTGAGAGTGGTGACAGCTGTCGTATGTGTACGACCTCACACCTCGCCAGGGTGTGAGGTCGGTTCGCCGAGCACAGTCCAGTGGAGTGTGCGATCGGCTGTAAGTACACCCGGGGAGAACGGAAAACTCTGTGAGTAAGTGGGCGCCAGGCCCTGATAAGGGCCCGGCTTAGGTGACGAGGCAGGAGTCGTCCCGTACCGACCGATCAGAGCCGTGGCTGTGAAGGTTCGGGCCCGAAGTTGTCCTCCCTGGGGTCTTCCCGTCAGTGTCCCTTCTCGCGAGAAGGTAGCTGACGGGGTGGAGGTTTCCCCCTCGACCTCTGCTACCGGGGTGCCGCCAGTGGGGGCACAGGAACCGGAGCCGATGTCGAAGGGGTCCTGGGTTGAAGGGCAGCAGACGTCACGCGGGATCTCGGAGGCCTCAGGCGGCCGAGTCGCGGCGTGAAAAAATGTGGCTTATTGCCACTGTCTGCTTCACCGTCAAAAACTGCTGAGCACAGTCCTCGACGGTGTTACCAACAACCCACCCTGCGAGATGGGTGCATCAAGAAAGCGGACTTCCTTGGTGTCACTCCTCTGCACAAGGTATAACCGGGGGTGTCTCTCCTGGACCACTACCGTGGACATCGTCCGACCCAGGGCCCGTGCCACCGCCTTGGTCGCCCGTAGAGCGCTGCCAGCTGTGGCACGGAGATCCTGCATTATACCCGGGTCGGCCTTACCCTCGTGGAGCTCTCTCAACACCTAGGCCTGGCGGACCTGCAGGATGGCCATGGCGTAGAGAGAGGAGGCAGCCTGGCCCGCGGCATCGCAAGCCTTCGACACCGTGATGCCGAAGTCTGCGTGCTTTGGGCGGTAGGTGTGGCCGATTCCCACCAGGTGGTAGCCGTCCGCGGCACAGGTGCACCGCGGGCGGACGTTCCACCCGGGGGATGTCGACGTAGACCTTGGCTGCCACACCATCGAGGGAAGTAAGGGAGCCGGAGCTGGTTTCACTGGAACGGTCCGTGGAGCGTTCCAAGTTTTACACAGCTCCTCATGCACTTCCGGGAAAAACATGGAACCCGGGGTGGGCGCGGTTTGCACCGCGCTCCGACCCCAGGAACCACGCATCCCCGGGTTAGCACGGGTGGCATCACTTCTGCTTCCTCTAGAACTCGACCCGGGGGTGGAGCTCAGATTCGTCAGAGCCGGATGCCAGTCTCCCTCCGATGCTGCGAGCGACGTCTCATCTACGTCACACATCGTTTCCGAGTGTGTGCGTGAGGATCCGGACGGTATGCCACCGCCGGTTGGGGAACGTTTAGAAGAGCGAATCGGGGTGCGATCGGCCCGTGAGCACTTGGCTGGCGGGTTTACGTTCGCAGAGTTCCCCATATCACTAACGCTGCTAACGTGGGTGGTCATCAGGGCCGTAGCCACAGATGTCACAGCCCAGGTAGCGAACGAAATGGTGGCTGGTTCCCGTAGGAAGACAGCCACCCGTGACCGCAACTTCTGAAAGACAATCTGCCCGCAGTGCGGGCAGATGTGTCAACGAACGCTGCTTCAGTGTGCTGGACGCCCAGACACCTAACACAGCGATCGTGTCCATCCCCCTCCTCGATGAGGGTGCCGCACCCAAGAGAACAGCGGGACATGCCGCGCTGGAGAATGCTCAGTCAGTCCTGAAAAGGACTTTTTAGAAGATCTCTTACACCTCCGGAACCGCCGAGACGCCCAGGGGAAGGTCGCTGCAGGTAGGGACGATCCGCTGCAACACGTCGTAGCACCAGCAGTGTAGTTTGTAGAGGATTTTGAATCCTAAGTTGTACTCAAGAGTGAAGGCTCTGAAGAACAAAAGGTAAATGAATGCTGCACGCCGGCTTCGTTTTATACCGGATATCCGGGGGCGGAGTCCGGCATGCAAATTTCATTCGCCAAATTTCATTGGCCTTTTCTATAGTAGTCAGAGTTGATTGGTTCTCAAGGACGAACCCCATCTGTCGTTCTCGACACAACGTCGAGAGACCGACAGAAAGGGAACACATGTTTATTTCTCTTTTTTGGTTGAAAACTTATTGACTGATATTTTTCTGATGTTTATACTCTAAAGAGATAATTTTTCAGTGCATTTGTGACAGATACATTCTCTGAGCGTTTATATGTCACATCCTTAACACAAAATGTTTCACAAAATACAATAATAAACTATGCTTTTGTTGAATTACAGTACTTTTTCCCATGTCACTGCCTGGCAGTGAGATGATGATGATGATAATGTGTACGTGTGTGTGTGCGGGTGTTAGCGTTTGTTGTGTGCATGTGTGTGTGTGTGCGTGTGTGTGTGTATGTGTGTGTGTGTGTGTGTGTGTGTGTTCGAGAGATGTTTTGGCGGAAGTGTGATAGAACATAGACGTGGAGAACAAGGTTCTATCACAGGAAGTTAGTTGAACCCTGTAAATAAGCCTGCACTAGGGGAACAGGAGGAAATTGTCCATTTGCGAGAGTAAAGTTGAACAAACAACTCTAAAACTCACATCAATAATCACGACATCATCTTCATGAACACTGCAAGGTGAATATTTTGAAAGTTCCTGATAGTGATCATTTAGGCAGTACAGAAGGAGGTTCTCAGTCCACTCAACTGATGATTTCTCATAAAAGATCACTTTATATTATTCATACTATTCTTTCCGTTCTTATTTCAAATCTATATTCTTACTGTGTCATCAAATGTCTCCTTCGTGTCAATTTTTTTCTCCTAAGCAATCTTAATAGAAACATCTCAGGCAAAGTTGATGCCAAAATAAAACCTACAGAGATAAAACAACAACGTTGAGTTAAAACCTTCTCTTCTGGATTATGGACTGCTATGACATCGAGACTGGAAATAAAGCGTGGCACAGTGCACAGGTCTTCAGTCATCACCGAGCGATCCTCTCTCCTTGGCCTGAAGGGAACTCCTGAAGAGTTCCAGAGATGCCAGCTCACCTCCTGTTTCCTCTTCCCTGGCTCGGCAGCTCGGTCGTGACACTTTGTACAGGTCACTGATGAAATGACCGCCTCTCCACGCACGGGCCGCACCCCTGGGGAGTTTAGCCTTCCTATAACCTCTCCGCTAGGCAGATCGCAGATCACAGAACACTGCTCAACTCGGTCTTCATCATGGCAAGTGTGTGGATGCTGCTGCTTCTCAAGAGTTTTTTTATGTGTGGTCTGTCCTTGGATACCAAACTGATCGAAGGTAAAATTGTTTTACTTAAATATATTGTTTGAGGAATATTTGCTGTTTGTGCTTTTAACAAAATTTCGATTTTTACAATGGGTAGAAGAGCATAGTTAGAAATTAATTATATTTATATTTAAGTAGGCTATTTACTTGTTATTTGTTGCTGAGAAAACCGGACTACATGGAACATCAAGGTTGTTTGATGCTGGTCAATTATCTTTGTCTGTCTACCGAAACTAACTAACCGAGGAGATCTTGGTAATTAAAAGGACTGGTTTGGTACATCACCATGCTAAAGACCAGCATCCAAACTAAAGAAAATGATCTCCTCAACAAAGCTTTATATAAGTGCTTTTTAACAATCAAAACCTCACAGTTCAATCTTTTTACATTTGTATATCCTGTAAAATAATGATTTCATTTCTTGTTCTCTCTTTGATGAACAGTGTACCCTAAACAGCCCATCCTTGGCGTATTTCAAGCATACCTGGGAAAAAAATATGAATTAAACGCATCTGCAGCCCGAGATGTTTGCGAGTATCTGGGTGTGACTATTGCAAGCAAAGCCCAAGTGGTGGATGCCCAGAAACATGGTTTCGAAACATGCATGTAAAGACAGTGATTTGGTTTTATGTATATAATTATAAATATCTAAAATTGTACTTTTACAAATTATTGCCATTTTTTAAATCTCAGGTTTGGGTGGATAGATGAACAAATTGCTGTTGTCCCACGAGTTCAGGTTAAGTCAAACTGTGGCAGAGGTGAAGTCGGGGTTGTCGTGTGGCGGGCAGATGTCAATAGGAAGTTTGATGTCTTTTGCTTCAATTTAACAGGTAAAACATTTTCCTCGATAATTTTTCAATTATAAGGTTTAATATCAGCTCTTAATGATTGCCAATTAAAGGGATACTCCACCCAAAAATGAAAATTCTGCCATGATGTGGTTCCATAACTTTATATATTTATTTGTTCTGTTGAACACAAAGAAAGGTATTTGGAAAAATGTTAGCAACTGGGATTTCTGGGGCACCATTGACTGAGGTAGTAGTCAGGGGTTCCCCAGAACTGTTTGCTTTCCTACAATCTTCAAATTTTGTGAATTTGTGCAAAAAAAAATCTCAGTTGCTAACATTTTTATAAATATCCTTCTTTGCGTTCACCAGAAGAAAAAAAATGATACAGGTTTGGAACAACTTGAGGATTAGTAAACAATGACAGCATTTTATTTTTTCCCCTTAATATAACCTGTATTTTATTATAGGTGATAAAATGCCTATATTTCAGAACACGTTTGTGGTTACTGTCTTCACAGTCTGTTTTAAACGCGCTCACTTCCAAGTTTGTGTCACTTGGCATCAATGCAAGTTGTTAGTTTGCTAAGGAAATGGGAAATTTTGAATGTGATATCATCATAGACTATTTCCTATAAACACCACAGATGTAACAGGAAGGATGTGAGTTGGATGAATTGGCGAATGTCTAAACTAGGAAAGTGTCACAGATTTGGTTCAATTGCTGTGTCTTATGTAACAAGCCGATTCTGTTTGCAGATTTCGAGATCCAAAATCAGGCCATGAGCGGAGACCAAAAGAGCACAGAGAAGCCAATAACAACCACTCCGAAAGCATCAACATCATCTCCACTCACTTCTATTTCTATTCCTCCCACCCTCTCTTACAACCCTGACCCTGATGACATAGAAGTAGAGATACATTTGCCTATAAGTGGTACTCCGGCCTCAGTTGGCGGTAAGAGATGACTACCGTATAAGCACATTTTTCGAGCATATATCAACACTGACGTATGTTTGTTTTACCGTTTTCTGTTTTTTTGATCCACAGTTGTTCCAGTTGCAATATTGATCACCGTCACCTTTGCTGTCCTATTGGCTGTATTTCTTGCAGTTTATAATTTCAAAATGTAAGCCACTTTTGACCATTTGTCATTTAGTGTGTCGTACACTCCAAAGAAAGGTGCTAAAAGATTCTTCATTTTAGATACATAACACTACATGCATGTCTCTGTGCCACAGGAACAGAAGCTGCCGGATGTTCCGTGATGCTGAGCGGCGACAGGAGGACATCGAGACAGAGGTTTGGGAGGGCTGCAGTAAAAAAGACCTACAGAAGACACAGGAAGAGAACGTGCACAAGAAAGAAGAAGAAAACCACAACAGCGGCAGTTCTCTTGACCAAGACTGAATGTAGTGCTTTTCTCACTATTTAGCAAAACATGGACCTGTGGAGTGTTACCAGTGTGTGCCAGAATGCTGAAGTTCTGTAGCAAAATAGAACAGATGTGTTTATTTATATGTGAGCTGTGATTTATGTATTATTTACCTGAAACATTTTTATAGTTTTACTGTTTTTTAGATATTCAATAAATAAAAAATCCACTATAAATTTCAGTGTTGTTTTTCTTAAGAATGGATGGATGGATGATTTTTCAAACTTATCGAGTAATCAAAAAATAAAATGCAAAAAAGTCTCTGGTGTCAATGTTGGGGAGACTACGGATGGTTGCAACACTTGCATTGCTGAGAATATATTTGAATTAGATTTACATGTTTATAGATTCAACTCTCTAATGTTTAAACAAATAATTTACTTGTGACATTATACATATTTATTTGAATGTAAAAACTAATGTAACCTTTACATTTTATTCTTTTACTTTTTGTCTCCTTAAGCAATGTTTAAACATTGTATATAATACTTTACTGTATAATATATATTTATTCAAATTATTATTATTATTCAAATTTATTTATTGCATAAACCCCTTGAGACGCACCATCGTGTTTTTAAGGGGGTCCTTAGGTGTCTCAAATGATATAGCCAAGTTCAGTAATATATAGTCTATAACACTGTACAGCTACTGTATAAATAACCTATTTATTTTGGAGTATCTCGGTTTATCTTTATGTAAACCTAGATTGAAGAATTTTTGTATCACTGCAATTTAATATACACTCTTTAAAAAAGGTGCTTAAAAGGTTTCCTCCCATAGAAGAACCATTTTTGGTTTCACAAAGAACCATTCAGTCTTTTTCTTACCTTTGTATAATCTGTAAGTATAGCTCCAACTTGGCTCAACATACCTGTTTGGAAGTTTCTAGTCTGCTTTGTGAGACCTTGATTAGCTGATCAGGTGTGTTTGATTAGGGTTGAAGCTAAACTTTGTCCCTCCAGGACTGACTTTGGTCACCCCTAATTTAGACCAAAAACGTTCTTCAATGGCATCCTGTAGCACCTTTATTTTTAAGATATGTCAGCGTGAGAGATATGTAACTGTGAAGTCTTGTCTATTCTCATTTCAACCATATACAGCTTGTACAATATTTCTTAATACGAGACATCAAGACTCAATCAAAAATAGGCTAAAAAAGTATAAATAGAAGGTTGAAAAAGAACAAAGAAAGAGAACTAAAATACCAATTAAAATATGAACCGACGATTTACACACATTCACATCTCAAATATGACCATATAATACAATAACAATGCCACTGTAAAATAACAGGTAAATAATATACACCAGAAAATAGAAGTTTCATTCATTCAGAAGCATATAATAAATGAAACTACTGTGTATCTGGGTTAATCAACAAACTTTCATATAGATCACCCTAGAAATGTAAAACTAAGTGTAATATTTGCAATCGATTTGTATTGATTTTCAGATTTTGTTCCCTAAGGGATTAAGATTTGTTTTGCATGGGAGGTAGCAAAATCCGGCAAGGTAGCATAGGAAAGTTTGGCGATCTGTGATGTCAATGCCGGCACATTCATTTCACATCATAACTGCTTTTATTTTAAATAGCCGAGCACTTCTTAATAGTTGCAATAATGACGTTATGATGAAGGTACAACTGAACATGTATGACTGTGCATGACACAAGTGACAATTTATTCAATAAGTAATCAAACAGAACACAGCATTATCATTATATATTTTTTATATTTATATATTTCGTGGCAGTTAAAAAATAATTTGCAATACATACAACAAAAAAAACCTAAATATATTCTGTTTGTGGCTGTGAAATTTTAACCGTGTATAATCTAATTTTTCTTTTGCATACATTTCAGGCACTGCGTTTTCACACAATAAAAAAAAACATACAATTAAATCCGAAACAAACGTTATTCTATATCCTACGTTCGGGTTGCAACCATGTTTTATCATTCTACTAATATTAATTGTTCCATCATTAGCAGGACAGTGAATAAGGAAGATCTGTAGTTCACAGCTCTAACCTAACCACATCTTAAACTATTCATATCTGCGAATATACTATGGCTATTCTTCTAATGTCTGACAGTTCAGATTGTAAGAGAAAGCAGAATGATCCACACATCATTCATTGCCAACATCTTCATATATTTTGCACAGACGTGGTTGAGGATATGACTCATAAATCTCCACAGGGGGAGGCAGAGCCCCTCTGAAGTAATATCATGTAATGCCATTGCCTTTTTGAAGGGCCAACTTTATCCTGAAAACATCGCTTATGCAGGCAATAGTGTATGTGCGAAGGCTGGGTGAATCTGAGAAATAAAGTAGGGCAAGTTTTATCATAAGTGCATTACATCAGAGTCCCTGTGCATACAATGCTACTGTAAATAACAAAGCAACCATGCAAAAGCACAGTCTGCGAGACTATATATCTATATATCTATAAAAAAAGATACTACGATCCATTGACCTCTGATTTTACTGCATCCACAAGGAAACTGAGTTCATTACACAGCGTCTCGTGCCTGTAGGCCATGCGAATCTGGGCGACATTGGTCCGCCGAATGTCATTTCCCTCAGGGCCTTCCTTCAGGTAATTTGCCCCGATAAAGTGCTTTTTGTCCTGTTGAAGAAGGCAACGACACTTCAGTGCTGTGCTGTTGAAATATTTGCATAAATGTATGAGAGAGCACTACCTCATGGGAAAGGCCACTCTGTAAAACGCTGTTCCTGGCGATCTCACACACGTCACACGTGCTAAACTTCCAGAGCTGGGCCGCGATGGCATACTCCTCCATCAAAGCCTCCTGCAGTATGCGGTTCACAACGCAAAACAGTTAAAGGGAATGCAGATATGAAGCCATTGATGTGACTTACCATTGTAAACATCGTTTTAAATCGACAAAAGCGCAAACACTTACTGTAACGCTACAGAGAAAAAAATACAGTTTGTATTTCCAAAATTGTTATTTGCATTTCTCCGATGAATCATAAATCACTGGCAACCAATTAAAAACACGCCAAAATTTGTAGAAATGCAACTGCAGTGTGTGAGCTTAGAATAAACAATGTTATCGTCCATTGTAGGGGACACAGAAATCGTAGTTATATATATTGGAGCGGCTCGGCTTGGAATGACTTAGAATATTCATGTCATTATGGGAGGGTCGTGTGTCTGACCTTTGTGTAGTGGAACTGCAAAGGGTCATCAGTGGAGAGAGACACACACAGACCCTTATGTAGAAACTCCCTTAAGGGGCTCTTGGAGTATTCCAGAAACAGACTGTTGTTGCTTAGAGGAGACATGGCAATGGGCACTTGAGCAAGATAATACAGGTACTGCAGCACAGGACTCTAAGAAAAAACACACATGTTCACACAGAGACGTTATCTTTGACAGAATTCATCTACCAATTACACATATTTAAATTAAAGGAGCAGTTCACATAAAAGTTAAAATTCTGACCTGCATTACACAGTGCCAAACCTTTTTATAGTTCTTGTGCAATTCTGTGGTGCTTATTGTTGTGGTAATATTTATTTTCGTGTAGCATCGATGTTTTAATGTATATTTAGCTCGAGTAAATTTTGAGCTTATATCCTTAACTACGATATAACGATATATTGCAAATAAACACTGTAGAAAAGACTGTACAAATATTTTCTTATTATTTTCCTATTGCCACTGTCAGACAGTTCTAGAAACTTCTGTAGCACGGGGAAAGTAGGATGAAGTGGTAATGGGTGACCAAGTCTGGAACTCGTGAGGACTATTAAGGTCTTTGCATATACAGTTGTTTGTGTTGATTCGTATTTGGCGTTCGTTTGTACATTGTCTCTGAATAGTTAAAAAAGGCCTCTCAAAATGCTACAAATGCAAAAAACGCAGAAAATGGAACCCAGTCCGTTTTTTATGACGGACGAAAATATCGAAGGCAGTGTTTAAATGTGATTGACACAACTGAGGTCGTATTTATTTTTTTACGTGCGGAAATTTCTGACTTAAATTTCTGACTCGATGTGCAATGGGCTTTAGTCCTAAAAGACAAAAACTATCAAATGTACACCTCTGAAGTTTTGGACGACTCATTTTTAGGAACTGTTAAAAAACGCAAAAAATAAACATGACCCAATAATACTATGCGCTGCTCTTAGTAGATTGCGTCGGTCATTACGGGAATGAGAAACTGCACCTTGTTAGTAAATAACTGGCATATGCAAGACTGTGAAAAGCTTGATCTAATTTACCTTCTTGAGGTTTAAACCATGAGAGATGTTGTCTGCGGTGAGGAAGGCTGAAACCAGGTGGGTGATTGAACCGGCTTCACCACAGTGAGGACGAAACTGAAAGGTACTAAGGCCACGTTCCCTGTGAAAAATTAACAAAGAAAGCAGAATAATGTATTTATCAAGTAAGAAGATTTGAGAAGATCGACCGTTTGGCCTAAACAACACTTAACATTATCCCAGTTGTAACCCGATTAATGTATTTTACTAGCACTACCATGTATTTACTGTATAGATGTCCTAAAGCAGTGGTTCTCAACCAGGGGGGCGCAGAGATACTGCAGGTGGGGCGCGACGGTTCACCCGAAATCCCCCGTAGAGCCTTTTCATATATTTCTGAACTTGGACAGCTGTTTAAAGCTGTTAACAGTTATTAAAGATGTAAAACGTTATTTTCGACAGGCAAATGACACCACATCGCATCTGTATAAACTCTCGCTCATGTTAAAATCTGACGATCTGGCAGCTTAATCCTTTTGCAATAATGCCCAAAACACAAAGATTTTGTAATGGTTTTAAGCAAATTGCTAATGGTTTAAAGTGGTATTTTAATGGAAAGCATTCATTTCTGTAACGGTTTCTTTTGTTTTTATCAGCAGGGTTGTTACATTTGTAGTTTGATCTCTTGAAAGCAATCTGACATATAAAGGTATTTTCTGCTTCTTTATATATAGTTTTAAAACTTGTTATCGAGCATCGGCCCGTAGGCGGGCCGTCATGGCGTTTATGTATATTATGTATATACACTAAATCTTACACATCATCTTCAATGTACAGTATTGGGGGGGGGGTGCTAGTTCTGTAAATGGGTTGACAGGGGGTGTGACCATGAAAAGGTAAAGAACCACACATGCAACTGGAAACATTTTTCTGTCCATGCTGATAAACGCACATGGAATACTATGGTACATTTGTGCATTTAGAATACGTTGGAGTAATGTAAAAATAACTTTTTTATAATAATTCTTTATAAATAAATCTTCACAAAGTTGTTAAGCATTCCTTGAACAGACACCATGTAGCACATACTTCCTGAGGTTGTTGAGCACCATGATGTTAGCATACATGTGGAAGAGGTAGTAGCTATAGGGTGGGTTATCATCCGTGGTCCACTGCTCAGGTTTGGGGCTCTTAAAAGAGAACATGTGATCGCTGTGCTTGGATTCATCATCCACACTGTCAAAGCCGGTCACCTGAGAAAGAGAGACATCCCTGACACTGTTCATGAATGAGCCACGATAAAAGCCGGGTAAAGTAAACACACCCTAACAGAAATGACATTTCAATGAATACAGTTCAATAAATATTGATCATAGACTCAGAATTTCTTAAAAGCAACCTGCATGTTTTCTGAGATGATAATATTATCACCTGAGAGAACAGACATAAGACTGTGCTGTAGTATATTAACTTATCTCCAATAAATGCTTTAAAGAAATTCAGATCCTATGATCTATAAAATTGATATTAAAAATAAATTATATTTAGTTCTTTCCAAGTGCTAATTTTCCATAGCTGCATTGATTAAAATAATAAATAATGTTTAAGATTTCCATCATTAACATATAAACTTACATATTTTAGAAAAACGTGGAGCTCTTTGTGCTTCTGGGGGTTCACTGTAGCTTCAAAGAGAGGGAGGAAAATGTTCTCAAGCATCTTGGCAAAATTGGGAACCAGCTTACGTGATTTGAAAATGTCACTGAAAGAAATCATTAAAGAGCATTTCTGTCAGGACCACTGTCGTCAAATATTTAACAATAGCAATATTTAAGGTTGGCGGATTGAAACTGTTCTGGGCAAACTCTCCGCCTGTCCATGCAGCCTTGCATGGACATAGCAGGAGTGCGGCAATACATGTCCCCCCACCAGGGGAACTAGAACAGTTCATGATGCGTAACAGGATTAAATTAAAATGACTCTTCAGATACAGACAGATATGGAGGAGGTGGGGATGGAGGTGGGTTTTGAGTGCAGCACGATTAAGCAGCTGATAAGGAGCAGAGAAATGCGACTTAAATATGACACAGTCTAGTGTGTGTTGTAGGAGTATTGGTCAACGTTGATAATCTGCACCTGATGTGGTCGGCTGATGCAAGCTAGCTCACATGACCTTCCAGAACTAACGCTACGCTTGATATTTGTGAGATAACCTCTATTACTACCGAAACTAAAAAAAAGTCCACGTGAAGCTGCAATTCATAATGTTTCTCTCTCTATTGTTATCTTAGTTTGAAGGTTACTTTATGAATTTAGAGTATCTTCACAGTGTCATACTTTACAGTGACATTAAATCGACATTACGCCTAACATCTTAGCTCAATTTTAAATCAATATTTTAAGCTTACCATTGTAAATCAGGTGTAAGGAAAGCAGACAGTTCTGAACACTGTTTTCATGTATACTTGCTAACAAACTTTGTTGATTTTAAAAAGCTACGATACTTACTAAATTCTTGGTACTTGAATGACCCAGTGCATGTTTGGAGAGTACACTTTCTGCTGAATGAACCAATGCGAGAGGCTTTGCCACTCCTCAGGTGAACGTCCGTAGATGGACAGTCGTGGTTCAGCGTGCGGATACTTGCTCTCCTCCAGATTATGTGCTACCTCCTAAAAAGGCAAGGATGCAAGCAAGACTCTTCGATGAGTATTATATTTAGGCGCTTTTTGACAGAATTGATTTGAGGTTTGATGTTTGTAACAGCAAAATACCATAATACCTTGATCAAGCGTGCAAAATACTCCCCCTCGATGTAGTTGTCGGCCTTCAAGTAGATTTCGCGCAGCTCACTGGCGCCTACCGGATTGTATTTGGAGTTGAATTTGTCAAAGCGGTGAAATGTTTGCCTGCCCTGCGAATAAAGTAAAAAACTTAAGCGATACAGTTCACAAGAACGCAAAGACAAAGAAGAATTACTTACGGCATGAACATCTAAGGAGTCCACAGTGAGGTCATAAGGGTCCATGTTCAAGTCGTTAAACACTTGTTTGAGAGTAAGTTTCTGCCCTGCCTTCTCCAGCACAACCCTGTCCGCATCAGATTTATATGTGGTTTGGATGAAATTAAGGAGGTGCTTTTGGTTCATACAGGCCGCTGCATGGATGTGCGTGTCTACCTGTAAGCACAGGCACCCTGTTAAGGTGACAAGGAAAATCACGTATACAAGCACTTGAGTGTGTACGAAATCATACCTTCCTGACATTGTAGAAATCTCTGTGAGGAACGCGCTTGAGTTCCTTCAGTTCCGCCATTTCGTTCAACATTTCATGGAGGTAAAACTTTGATCCAAGAAAGTTCAGTCGTCTATGGCAATAGGTCTTACTGTTGAAAGAGCAAACACATTAAGCAGCACTTCAGGTTTGTAAAAATGGATGATGTCGGTGGACGTTGGGAGGCTTACGTAGGCCCATCGATGATCATGGCGAGCACATGACTCATGTCTATGGCAAATGTCTCCAGGTCTGGGTAAGGCAGACAGTGTGGTTTGTTCATGCTCAGAGCTTCAATGTTTTCATATACGTAAATTATGCCATCCTTCATCTTCAATTGATAGTTGAGGTTCTCTGGAATATTCTCCATGCTGTATGGGTCCTCTCCCTCGCCGGGGCAAGGGCATATATCTGTGAAGAGCAGGCAAGTTCACAATGCTGAAAACACAGATATACAATGGTTTATTCTGGTTTGGTAATGTTGGATCATCTTGTAACTATTTCATGCAAACATAGATTCTTAAAGATAGCATAGCAAAAAATGAAAATTCTCGCATCATTTACTCATTACAAACCAGAATGACTTTTCTTTATTCTACAGAACACAAAAGCTGCACCGATCTTACTCTCGACCTCAACCTGTCTACTAAATACACAACACATGCTCCCTCAAAGGTCATCTCTAGCCATAACCTACGCTCACTCTCTCCCTCGCGCTTATCCTCTGTAGTTTCATCCGCACTCCCTTCCCCGAAGCAGCTCTCACAACTGGATGTTAACAGTGCAACTAACACTCCATGTTCCACTCTAGTATCCTGCCTAGACAAATTATGCCCATTCACCTCTAGACCAGCCCGGGCGATGCCCTCTGCCCCCTGGCTATCTGATGTTCTCTGTGATCATTCTCTCTAACCGCCCGACTACCTGCCCGCTAGATCCCATACCCGCCCATCTCCTTCAGGTTGTCGCTCGTACGGTTGTCCCTACTCTCACCCATATTATCAACACCTCTCTCTATGCTGGTACATTTCCCACAGCTTTTAAGGAGGCCCCCATAACCCCACTTCCAAACTTGATCCTGCACTTGCCAGGGCTCGGTGCTTGGACCACTGCTCTTTTCAATATACATGGAATCTCTAGAATCGGTCAATCTCTAGGAAACAGGGCTTTTCCCATCACTGCTTTTCCTTCACTCCGGATGAAATACCATCACTTCCAACTGAACCTTCCAAAGAGTGAACTTGTGATCTCGGCTGCCCCGAAGACTCGTCGCCACCTCTCCATTAAACTTGATTCATCAACCATTTTACCTTCCAGGAAAGACAAAAACCTTGTAGTAGTAATTGATGATCAGCTAAGCTTCAAGGATTATGTTGCCAGCACGACCCGGTCATGTAGATATGTCCTGTACAACATTAGGAAAATTAGAGATTTCCTATCAGAGCATGCTACGCAAGTCATGGTACAAGCTCTTGTCCTGTCCAGACTGAACTAGAGTAATGCTCTCCTGACTGGCCTTACAGCTTGCACAACCAAACCTATGGACATGATCCAGAATGCTGAAGAGAACACAAGTTACACCTCTCTTCATCAGGCACCCCCACACGTACACTTACTAATTCAGACATATGTACCTTTCAGATCCTTGCGCTCTGTGAGCGAACAACGTCTTGTGGAGCCATCCCAAAAAGGCACAAAATCACTTTCAAACACCTTATTAGTAACTATTCCAGGATGGTGGAATGGGCTACCTGTTTCTATAAGAACAGTGGAATCTTTAGCCATCTTAAAGAATCGCCTAAAGACACATCTCTTTTATCAACACCTGGCACATTGACCCAGACTCCTCTTGCTATCTTTTAACATTTTCTTCTCTTCTTTAAAGAAATACAGAAAGTATTGTCTATATGTTTTTATTTATATAGCTTTGTGCACTGTGCTAGGCAAACTGAGGCCATTTCTATGGTGCAATAACACATTGCTCCCTTTTGTTGCACTGATTGCTTCTAGTGTTATGCCTCAACAGTCACTTTGGATACAACCGTCTGCTAAATGACCAAATTACTAAATGTAAATCTAAATGTACATGTAAAAGAAGATATTTTGATAAACGTTTGTAACCAAACAACAGTGGCCCCCGATGACCTATCCTACACCATCCACAGAGATATTTCTCCAAATAATGTTTCACATGTTAACCAGGGTAGTCGAGTTGGCAACCACCACCCCAATGCACATTTTTTAAAACATTTTTCACCCTAATACCTTTCGAACCTTTATATTTGCAACTCACAAAAAACATATTTTGAGAAACGACTCAGCGGTTTTGTGTGCATAAAATGGAAGTAAAAATGGTCAGTGTTGTGTGGTTACCAACGTCCTACAAAAATATTCTTCTGTGTACTGTAAAATAAAAAAAGGAGGTTTGGAATGACATAAAGGGATATAAATGATAAAAGAATTCTAATTTTGGGGTCAACTATCCAATGCTTTTAACTGTATAAGCTCTCATGACTTATAAATGTTGAATTCTAGGAAAACAAACAAAAATAGCCTGAAATTCTTGTAAACAGAAATTCTTATAAATAGACATTCCACTGTAATGTTCACAGAAGCTAAAATAAGTTTAAACAGAGAGCATCCTGAGTCTCTATGGCAAGTCTGGTTTTTAAGTCTGGTTTTTACAACGCAGCTACAAACCTGGAAGAACTTCATCCTCTTCTCTCCACGTTTCATTTGCAGCAATACACAAAAACTGTGTGGTGGTCCGGGGAAAGCAGTGATATGCCAGTTTTGAGTATTTTTCTCGAATAAATAAAGCTTTCAGCAGACTTTTAGCTGCTTGCTCGTAGTCCTCGACGGTTATCTGCAAGTGCACAGCGATTGAGACAAGTCAGTTTATCACCAGCTGTTAAAAAAATGAAAAGAGTATTTACAGAGAGTGGCGATTTTTATGAAAACACACCCCAGCACAATAGTCCCCACTGATGATCACTCTTTGAAACTCTGGGAGTATTTGTGGAATCAAGGGGCAAGAAGATCCAGGAGACACGAGGGGCATCACCAGACCCTGCACTCTATCTGTACTTAATGGGATTTGCAGTGACATCGACTGGGATCGAATAATCTGAAAACTTTTCTTCCTATAAGGATTAAAATGAAGTTGTGTGAAAGTTTTTGATATTTAAATGAAAATATCATAACATCGAATAAACATAATTAAAAAGATCCAATATAAAAATCATTTCAGCCTGTACCAACCCATCGTCTCCTTAACTAGTCATTTCAAATTTGTATTACATTCTGCAGAACACAAAGAAGATATTTTGAAAAACCTTGATATCCAAACCAAATTGGCCCGCATTGATTTCAAAATATCTTGTTTTGTGGTCCACAGAAGCGAGTTAGTCATATATGGGAGCCTTTGGGTGGGGGGGCTGAAGGACCAATGATGCTAACCGTTTGGCACTTTCTTCAGACTGTTGTTCAGCCAGTTCTCTGAGCAGTTCCCTCTGTTTGGCCTCCTGCATGCCGATGGGACAGTCCTCAGGGACCGTATACAAGGACAGGGCATCTTTAGCTTCCTCGTCCTTGAGTGCCGAGGCATACACCTTCTCCGCCAGCAGACGAACCTCCTCATCCACTTCACTTAAAGCAATCTTTGGAAACTGGCGAGGCATATCTATACAAGAGGACGTTACATGGTTACGTTTAGCTGCTCATTATGTCATCTTCCAAAGCCACAAACATGTCCCGGTAAAATGAGGTCATGTTAAAAGCAAACAAACTTTCTAAATATGTAATACCCCGCCGCTCAGTTGCTGTCATTCCTCCAAGGCCTTTGATATACATTTTGTGGCTCGCATCAACACACTTGTTAAAAATAGTCCCGGGATGCCACGTGCTATTCCAAGCTATTGCGTTTGGCCTATAAAGTCAGTCTCTAGGCCAGTGCACAGCTAGTCTATAAAGACATGTCTGAGTGTGGACAGATCAAGTGTCTGAGCTATGGGTGTGAGTTGATCCTTATTCCCCGAACTGTTACGAGCAGGGCCCGTCAAGTTATCCTGGTCGAGAACTTGCATCTATAACACTGACTGTCAGCTGTGTCACCACAGGTGCAACTGAGTGAGAACAAAGAGGTAGAAAAAGTGCCATCTACATATATCGATTGAGAGAAAAAACGATGATTTTCTTTTTATATGCAGACTTTTGACTATTTATGGCCATACAAATACAGATTCTCACAGATAGCTCATAGCTCACCAGAAATGACAATTGTTTCATCATTTTATCACTCTCATGTCAACCTGTGTGACTTACTTTCTTCTGAAGAACGACGAACGAACGCCGGTAACCAAATAACTTTGGTGGCCATAAACGTCAAATGTGTAGCCACAGAACAACGGATACATTTCTTTCGTAAAAAAGGCATACAGAACATGAAGGGGGGATATATGACAGAAAGTTTTCTTTTAGATAACCTATCCCTTTGAAGGGACAGTTTACGGAAAAATTTAAATTCGGTTATCATTTACTCATCATTTACACCCTCAGATTGTTCCAAATCTGTATCAATTAATTTTTTCTGCTAAACACAAAGGAAGATATTTGAAGGAATGTCCGAAACCAAACAGATCTCATCCCCTATTGACTCCCTTAGTACTTATTCTCCCTACTATGGCAGTAGATGGGGGATGAGATCTGTTTGGTTATTGACATTCAACAAATATCTTCCTTGTGTTCAGCACAACAAAGACATTTGTGCAGGTACCGGACGATGACAGAATTTCCATTTTTGGGTAAACTCTCTCTTTAAGTACACTTGATTCCATGTTACATTGATCTTACCTTCAGCCCCTGATACCGCCATCTTAGGTCCGGCTGTTCTAAGCATCCGCACTTCAAATATATGTTAGCATGTATGCGTTTGACCGTCTGTGTGTGTGATGTGGGCCATGTCCAGTGGCGCTCTGGGAAACTGTTGTTGTTTGAATTGAGTTTTGTTTTCTTGAGAGTCTCCCTCTCTCTATTTTAGGAGGCCAAAAGCCTCCCATCCACAGAGCTACTAATCCTTTGAATGTGTCAGCAGCGCCTGTCAACAAAAAGCAATCCCAGACAAACGAGACTTCACTCGATCCCCCCAAACCCTCTCATGCATACAAATCTGACTTTTGGATTGACTTCTTAGTCAACATTACGGTCTTACAAATTAAGCTTCAAAAACCAACAGCGCATATGAGCGGTATGTGGTCAGGACATCGGGTCTGTTGACATGACGCTTCCAGGCATCTCTCACCCCCCACTGCTGACCTTGCTTCGAGCATGTATCATTTCAGCCGCAGATAAACAATCCCGTCAGCCATTAACGCAGAGCTTCAAGTGGGACATCATGTCATTTATTCTAGAGCTAATCACCCCTGAAACCGATATGTTTTTTTTTACTTGCGAGTGTTGACAGAACAAGGTGTTCATGTGGTCCCAGTATAGGGGAGCGTACCCTGTCGCCCTGTACCTATTTGTATCCCAGAAGTTTAAATCCGTAGAATAAATCCCCATTGTCTCCACTGCTTGAGAAACAAAAACATGTCCCACTTCTGCACACGCACATAGATAATACGGCTAGTATGAGAGGAAGTATGTTCACCTGATCTGATTGACAAGCCTAACTGTACGTTCAGACCACTGCTGTCGAGAGCGCCAAACTGGCTAGAAGTCATTAATTTTCAATGTGAGCCAGCGGCGAGGAACAGCGCGGCGCGTCTTGCCCGTTGAGGGCGTCAAGGAGAGTTGAAATCAGGTTAACTTTATGGTAATGAGCTATGACGCAGTTCGGCGGCAACCAATCGGAACGTGGAAGTCTACCGCTTGAGAGGATCCGGAGAACGCAGCACTGTAAACTGTGGTTCCGACCACATTTGTTCCCAAGCAAAATGGAGGAGAGGTTGATTATTGCTGTGGCGGGTTTCCCAATCATATATGACCAGTGTTGCAAACTTGGCAACTTTGTCGCTAAATTTAGCGATTTTTCAGACCCCTTTAGCGACGTATTTTTCAAAAAGCAACTTGCGACAAATCTAGCTACTTTCTGAATAAGCTTTGGCGACTTAGCGAAACATTCTGCTTCACTTCTATTGCCCCAGGACAGCGAGTTTTTGCATTCGCAGCACCGCCTCTCTGTCTACTCTATAGTCTGAGCACCCGTCAGGGAGAAGCAGCTGAAGACTTTCCTGTAGCTCAGTGGTAAGAGCATTGCGCTAACAACACAAGATTGTGGGTTCGATCCCAGGGGATTTTAAATACCTATGTAAAATGTATAGGATAAAGCAATGTAAGTCGCTTTGGATAAAAGCGTCTGCCAAATGCCTAAATGTAAATGTAAGACAGCTTTGACGCGTGTATGAGATTCCCATGTGCAGTTCCTATGACCAAACAAGTGTTTCCAAAAACAAATCACTTATTGACCTTATTTGAGCATTTATGATTACAAAAGGCGACGAAACGCCATGACTATTGACCTGTAAACATGAACACAGACAGATTTTAGCTGTTCAACGAAAATTATTTCTGGTGTGTTGTTTTAAGGGGTCGAGTTCACTCACTATTACATAGTTTTTGTTGTCTGCCAACAGAAACACAAAAATAAGTAATTGAGAATCTATAAATCTATTTCGCATTTGGGTGAATTGTTTTAAAACAATACTTTATACGACAGCTCAGAGAGTAGAGATATGAAGCAGACCTGAGGCTCTTTGCTTGTCAGATACTAAGTGATGACATCATGGATATGCAAATTAGCGTATGACGTTATCTGGCAACATTTAGCGACTTTTCGGGCATGTTTTAACTACTTTCCATTGAAAAGAGTTGGCAACACTGTATGCGACGTGTCCCTGTTTGCGTACAGGGACATAAATTAAAAAATGATGCGTGGACAAAGATGCTAATTTTAGCGCCAGAGCCTGCACAACAGTGTTTTTGCTGCATATAATATAATTTTATTAGCAAACAAGAAACTACAATAAAGTTCATTCCACCAATCAATTTCTTGTGGTCACTGTGCACAAGATCAACATGCTTGTTTGCTTTGCGGCCCCTTTAAATAGCAAAGATAAGATTTTGATCCACGTCAGAGCGTCAGCGCGCCCAAGACTCTTTGTACACTGTGTTGGCAGGGCGACCAGAGCGATTTTTGACGCTCTCGACGGAGGCAGTTTGAACGTACAGTTATGGTCTTGTGACAGCTGATTTTAGCTCATCCTGACAGAGTCCTCTGTTTGTCTACAGAAAAGCACACGTTTGGTCTGACCTGAGAATATGAGCCTGGTCACATGAGCACCTGGCAATCCTGGAGGTGTGGGTTTTATTACAAGGCGTGTAAAAAACAGAGGTCGGTCGATTTGCCAGGAAGCAGCTTGAATAGATCCTTATCTCTGCCTTATTGACCAGAGGGAGTATTCTGCCGAGGGAACTGTGTGGTGCGAAGCTTTATGGGAGATTGATGCAGAACAGGCAGGTCTTAATGGCCACCAGGTCTGGATCTGTAATATAATGCTGCACAGGGTCGGTAAAAGCTTGTGTAAATAATGAATGATGAACACGGTTTTCATACACCTGTTGGTCTATTTGATGTCTCAGAAATACTCTGCCATAGTGTAGATAGATAGATGGATGGATGGATGGTTTTACTTAAAAGCATTTGCTAAATGAATGACTGTATAAAAAACAGAGGAGGGATTACAATGACCTACTTAGACAGGGGCTGGAGATCTGCTTCACTATAGGTGTGTGAAATTTTCGCATCTTTTGAATTCCGGCCTGGACAGAGAGATGATGATGATGATGCATCAGAATGTGCAGAACATGAGCAATGATATCGCTAAAAACATGATTCATGCGGTAGTCCCTACAGTAACCTTATTGCAACAGAGGCCATGCTAAAATATTCAAAACAACACATCAAGAGCTGTTTAATGCAACGAAAATGATAAACGCTAGGTTGTATGCAGAGAAAACCTCTTGACCTTTAAAGAATGAAGGTCCAGTATGAAGAATAACTAACGGGGTATGTGCGTCATTAAGATAAATCAAATAATATCGATTTTAAGTGTTAAATTATCATATTGAAAGACTTACCCAAGCTCAGATCTATCAGCACTCCGCGTCCTTACTGCTGCTGCGATTATGAAACCTTAACCTATAAAGATGTCCAGGGAAAAAAGGAAAAGCAAGTTGCTCATTACTGCCACCTAGTGACGCTGGATATACACACAACGTGAGAAACATCAACGCTCTTGAACAACACTGTAACACGTGCAGGTGAAAGTGTAATTTGTTTTCGAGATAAATGTAAACATTAGCACGATACAACAATGACCCCAATAAAATTATAAAGCGTGTTTTACAATAATGTCAGCGAAATTACTTGGCGCATGCGTAGTGCCTATGAAAACAGTAGGTGCTAGTCTGCACCAAAGCAGTCTTCTTGGTTTGATAAATACTCAAATAATACTACACTAAAATTCAGCATCGCTCCTTCCGTCCGTCTTTGAGATTTTACGCTTTTAAGAGGTCACGCTGTGATATTTAAATTCGCTGCTGGTCAAAGTTCACCAAACTTGAACTTGCGAAATTCGTTAAACCTCTCGCTTGACCGCATCTGCTAGATTGAAAATAGTCTTTATATTTCTGAGCCTTTCATTGATTTAGCTCAGCATCATGAAGGAAACTATGTTTAAAAAACAAAACATAAAGTTTATAAATGGGATCAAAAGTTAGTTCTGACCAGTCTATTTTGCTATCGGTTGGACGATGACTTGCACGCAGACACGAATCCAAACGTCACATGCCTGATGTGTAAACTGTTTCTGTACAGTATGTTCCGCCGGGGCGTTTTAAACGAGAGCTGTCAATCATTCTAATGAAGGTGGACCTCCACGTAACGGAGACATAACGCTACTGTGAGACGATTGCTACTTTGAAAACGTACTTGTGATACGTCATGTGACGAACAGGTGTAACGTTAGCTTAAATACAAAAGAACATTCCTATAAAATTGAGGGATGTCCCATAAGTACAAAATAGTCAGTTCTGTGATTTTAGACTGTTTTAAAACTGGCCTTAAAGGGGCCCAAAAATGCAAAATCTGTCATCATTTACTCACCCTCAAGTTGTTCCCAATCTGTATACATTTACTGATGAACACAAAGAAAGATATTCAGAAGAATGTTGGACATTTTCCCTTCTGGGACAACCTGAGTAGAAAGAAATATTGTCTTTTTATCTTTTGTTGATCATAAAATGAGATATCTTGAAGAATTTAGGAACGCAAGGAGTTCTGTGTCACCTTTGACTACCGTTTTAATATTTCCTTCTAGTCAATGATGTCCCAGAACTGGAAATGTATGACAGTTCCTTTGTGTACAGCACAACAAAGAAATTTATGCAGGTTTGAAACATCTTCCGGGTGAGTAAATAAAGACAGATTTTTTTTTTTTTGTGGTGCACAATCCCTTTAAGTTTGTGTTGACTGATAGCGATTCTATTGCTTATAGATAACAAGGCTCTTTATGAGGCACTTCCTTTTATATATTCCAGATAGCACAATCCATCTGGCTTACGTCTATTTGACGTCTCCATTTACATCTTACAGACATCTGCAATACGTAGTTTGCTCATCTGCAATAGGTCTCGGAGACGTTTGAATGTCTGTAATACGTCTGCTAAAGATCTTGAGATTTCCTGCTTAAAAACATCTGCTAAACATCTTAGAAAGAGCATATTTACATCCATTCTAAATCATAAACATCTTACAGACGTCTTCAAGATGTCTATATAACGTCTGACAGCAGACATCTCCGAGACGTATTGCAGATGAGCAAACTGTGTATTGTAGATGTCTGTAAGATGTAGATGCCGATGTCAAATAGACGTAAGCCAGATGTATGCGTGTTATCAGGGATATGTTTTCTCTATGGAATGAGTCACGATTATTTTAAGAATTTTGCTTAAGTTGTTCCTTTAGATGTGAGTTTTTGTTCAAGGTATATTGATGATGGACGTTTTTTAGAATTGAATGGGCCTAGTTCCAGACTAACTATGTAGGGCTTTATTCTGATTTGTTGAAAACGTAACACTTTTTATTCAAATCTAGGCCAGTTGCTAAACCGTCTTTGAAAATATTACCCTGATTTATTCTCCCTGCTATGTTAGTTGACCACGTTCAGTATTCTCTGCATTTGTGACTCTTATATTGTTCCCTGACTTGTATTGTCCATCTGCAGTTCATGTAAATAACATAAATACTTAAATATCAGGACAGTTTTTCTTCAGTGTTGGTGTATTTGCTGTGTTTTACCTTCAAGGGGCAGTATTGGACTGTACAATCTTTTTAATCTTTGGACCCTGTGAAAATGCTGATATGCAACACACAGTATTTGATCATAAGGGGTGAACTGGACTCACAGCTAGTGCTATTTTGAGACACGTATAAAATGTATAGCTGAATATCAATACTTTAGGTAGGGTTATCATAATATAAATCCAATAGCTAAGGTAGACCTTATTTTCTGAAATCATAATGAGACTGAACACCTCAAAATTGCAACAAATCATGGTCGACACTATAACCTACTTCTATAACAAACATCCAAGTCTCATTTAAGCTCAAGTGCCCATAAGGAAGTCTCTTCAATATAACGGATTAATAAAATAATTTCAAGTAAAATGAAAAAGTCAAAGCCCTTTTTGCAATGGAAATGCTGGTTTGTCATCATCACTGGCTGCATTCATCTCCTCATTTCACATATAAACCACCAGCGATTGACAACTACCTGATAATGCACTCGCATTCACATAAAGAAGCCATGTTGACAAGTTTTAATAAGTAAGAGCAAAATCCTCAAGATTATATCACCTTCAATGCCCTGTGAATGGAAATATTAATGCTTCTGTAGCAAATATAAACTGCTGCAAAAAAGTTGGGTGACATGCAAAATGTAATGTGTCGTTGCATTGGTCATCATACAAATATAGTGGAGTAAATAGTAGATCAACTTGTTTTAAAAATGTAGTCAAGTGCGTAGAGTAAAAGTTGCTAATATCTTTAATACTTAGTACAACAAAGTAGCCAAAAATATACTTAAGTACAGTTACTAATAACATTTACTCCAATACTGTACACCACTGGTTTTTGGTCGGTAAACGTCAGTCCATAGGTAACATGTCCATAGTGAAATGCCCGGTTACTTCTTCTGCTATCTGTGTGGTCCTTAAGTATATACATGTATACATCTACTAAAAAAATTAAAATGCAGGTCAGGAATGAAGATTCGTAAGGTTATTTCGATTTTAAATTAGAAATGAGAACGCAACCTATATAATTGTTACCATGAGGTGGAGCTAGAATACTTACACATTATTAAATTGCTTGTCTGAGTTCGAGCTTATCATCATCAGCTGTAAATGTAATTATACTTTGTGTGGCAGAACATTGAACACATATCTTTATTGCTACTTAAATTTAAACTATTCAAGAAATGAGAACAGCTGTCACACAACAACCAAACAGGCGCACTCCGTTTCTGTATAATAACCAACACAGAATGGAGGAATTTATCTTGTTAATTGCGAATCCTTAGTCGTTCACTTTAACATTTAAACATTTAGCAGATCATCCAACATTTAGCAGGTTTGATCCAAAGCGACTTACAAAAATGAGAAAAACAATCATGTGCAATGAATACTTTGAGAGGTTCATTCAATTTTTTTTACTTTATTATTATCTTCTTTTTTTGGAGTACGTTTGTTTGCCGTTTTCCAAGTTTATTATATCAAGGCTCTGTGGGTGCAGCAATAAAACTGCATTTCAGAAGTTCCTTCTCATTAAGACAGGAATGCTAATTATGTGTTTAAGAGGAATGTACCTCTCACTCTGCCCGGGCCAGCACTACAAAGCTCTTTGCCCTACATCCTGCGAAGCCACCCCGCAGAGCTCCAATTAAACACAGTCCTGCTCCATACTTTCAAAATACAGAATTCCAGTTGCTCATCATACTATGGCACTGCATGCAGCAGGAAGGTATGGAAGACAGAAACAGGAATGCACTTGGCACCCGTCCATCGCACGGGGTCTTTAACATGTTATAACCCAGACCAGGTGTTGATCATCTGTCCGTCCACCGGGCAACCCTAAGGAAGAACAATGGAAACTCTTTCCTTTTATTATCTGCACGTCCTGTGGAAGAAGAAAACAGGACTGGAAGACGTTTGTTTTATATGCAAAGGTTTATTAAATGACAATGTTACTCCATTTCACACACATTCACGCCAATAAAATAAATCTCATTTACAAATATATAATTGCATTACAAGTTATCCTATAACCACAGCTTGAGACATTCTCGACACCAATGAAAAATATATATCAATATATAGCACTACCTTCAATGCCCTAATTTTTCCTTTACAAAAATAATCTCTGTATGTAAATTAAACGAATATAAAACAATTAAATAATAATATCTTTGAACGCTTTCTTCAAATATACATGTACTTGGAATAAAAAACGACATTGATTGCACATTTCTTTATACAAATAATTATAACAACAACAAGTTCAAGTAAGTTAGAGTACAATCCTTATGGACTGGCACAGACAATTCATATAATCTAAGGTTTACAGTGTCCGCTAATGTGATTCCAAGCTCCTTAGACTTCTCTAAAAGTCTTTATGTATTCCCTTCTAGAATCATGAATCTGAATTTCTTCCCTGTTGAACTCGAAAGTCTCTTCCGAACTTTTTAAAAAAAAGGGCCATATAAATCCCACAAGCTGGTTCACCAGGAGGGCAGTCCATTTGTCCCGAGACAAGACGTTCTGCTTTATCCCTGAGGCCAGGTCCACTTTGCATCCATAACGAAGGTACACCGATTCATCTACTGCGCTCCATTGCCGTATCACCATCTGCACGGTGTCTTCACCTCCGAGGACAGCCAACAGCATACATGACGGCTCTCCCAACCCCTATGCTTGGAAAAGAATGTGCCAGAGGACTCTTGGCAGGAGTCTGAGGCATTTGTAGAATCTCTGTCGCCGCGTCCCCCGTGCGCTCCCGCTCAAGTCCGTTTGAGCAGCGCTTCCAGCTTGTCCACCCGTGAGCTGCTCCACATCAACCGCAGCCTTCTGCCCTCCTGTCGCAGGCTTATTACTTTCTCTGGAACTGATCTTCGCCTCCTGCCGTAACCCAGTGGACTGATCTTCTCCGGGGGCGCGTTCCCAATCTTGAGCCTGTTATTGAAATCATGGACGCGGTGAGCCAGCACATGCACCGTGCAGGTGCCAAGAGAGCAGCCCGGTCTCCTGGACTGGCTGATGGAGTTCTTGGAGCGTTTCGTCCTCACGCTGATGTCAGTGCTGGAGAGGCAGAGAGGGAAAGAAGATATTAATCTCCGAACAACGGCACGAGACTTACAAATCACAGCCTTGGTTTATTTTAATGTTCCGTGATTGACAAGTTTGATACATTTCGCTTAGCCGGAGAACAGTGACATAATATGAAGTTCAGTTTAGGGGAAGTTGATGTTTTCTTACCTAGAATGTGGCATCATGCTGTCCTTGACGTCGTCCGGTCTGACAAATTGGCTGTTTTCTAAAGTCCCCAGTGCAGCCAGACTCAAATGCCTTTTTGATCTCTGCGGCCAGACGCTAAAGATCAACAAGATGAATGGCGTTCGTTAGAAAAGTGCAAACAGATGCGAAACATGACGAAAATGTGAAATCTACTCATGGGCTTACCTTCTTTTCAGGTCATACTTCGCACTGTTCACGCTTGGTGCAACGGTAGCCAGCAGGCAACAGCAGAAGACGATATGCAGAATCAGATGCATCTTGACTGGAACCTTTAGGGAAGAAGAATGTAAAGCATCTGTTAGATATTCATTTCCTCAGAATGCTGATGTGAAACGTCCAATCGCATGCACGCAACTCAATGCCAGCCATGCTTTTGCTTCGGCTTGCTCAAGAGTCCAAAAGCCAAGCTATTTACGCTCATCAAACATTTATTTACAATGTCAAGCCGAGGTCAGACTTTCTATGACTGAGTTAAGTTACAACTATGTTGCAGGCCCGTGGTGTGCAGTAAACGGGGAAAAGATGGATAAAACAGTAGTCTACAAAAAGTGATGTCTCCTATATAAATCGCTACATCATTTTATGTAATTTACGTTGGTAAAATGTCTTGCCTAAAAACACTTTCCAGTTTCAGTACAGTTAACTGTGCATGCATTAGCCTTGACCTTTAGAGACACTAAATGAAAAACAAACAGAAACACAAAGCACTAATAATACATACCTGTAGAGAAGTACAATTCACTTGGATAAGAGTTTTCCTGTGTGTCAAATAAATCCAAAGGTTTCCACTTGTTGGTAATGCTGAAATGCAGCTGTGAATCTCTTCTAATAGTCTGAGTCTCCACAGCATGCGAGAGGGCATTTATACTGGATGGAGATGGGAGGGGCCCACTGACACACTCTCACATCCCAGTCCCCCCACTGCAAGCCTGCATACGCTTATTCTCAGACGTATCACCTAATAAGATTTGTAAAAAAAAATAGAGAAAACGAAACTGAAAATTTTGATTAAATACTTCTGGGAAAGGCTGGCAACTGCCGAGCAGGGAAATTCTTTGTCGTTATTTTGCATCATGAGGATATTGACGGGCTGATTTACACCTGTCTGTTTTTGTCCATGTAAGGACTAAAGAGGGCTTTTTCTTGGATATGTCAACGGAGGTAAAAGTGTACCGTGAAACTTTGGGGCGAATGCCAAATGGCCTTCACCTAGTTAAATGTTTCATGTAGAGTCGATCAAAAGAAAGCCGATGTGAAAATCAAACTCATTTGATCATGAAATCAAATGTTTTTTTCTGATATTATTGGAGTAAAATGTAAATTAACATAAGAGAATACAGTTGCAGACAACTATTCAGGATTGCACAATCGTGAAAACAATGACACCATTGAGTTATTTGCTTCTCGGTCCATATATGGAAAACATTGTTTGCTAAACTGATATGTCATGGTCATCAGAAAGACTACTGATGTTTGATCAGTTATGATGAGGGTAACTGAGGTAGGTTTGAAGTCTCTCTCTTTGTCTAAATTTCAGGTGCATGTGCTATAGTGCCAATTAGTCACTGGTGAACACTGAGGTCAATGAGTGTTCACTTAAAGTGGCAATTTAACATTTACAACTGAAACATTCCTCATTTTTCATACTACAAGGTACCGTGCCAATTCCCAATTGTGTGATCCAAACAGGATGTTATGCTTGTATGTTTTTAGATATGATTACAAGGTCACACACACCCCGGTGTTTTTTAAATATTAAAAAAGTATTGTGGAGCACAATTTAAAAATAGTTATATACGTTTATAAAATGTACAAACTTAAGACAATATTTTTTTCTACTGTTTGTTTGCCTGTAACAAATGCATGTAAATGGCAATATTAATACTAACCATCTTTCAAAGCTAAGAAGAAATGTGTTGCTTTTGTTATTATTTTTCTTACAGTTATTTCAATTATTATTATTAATAAAAAGTATCTAACAGCTATAAAGGCATTTCAATAGTCTACTTTAAAATCACGTTCAAGTACGCTATTCGCGTAAAATAATAATAATAAATAATAATAATAAAACAAAATGAATAGGTTAAGAATAACAAAATAATCCCTTCATTTGGGTCCCATCGTGAGGAAGATATTTACGACGCATTTTTGATTCACGTCAAATGTGAAGATATTCCCCGATGTGGTCATTCTGTACAGAGTTTGTAAGTGAACACGCGCCCACGCCCATGCACCGACAACTGCCAGTCGGCGCATGCGCACTGGCTCACTCTGTGTCAAACATGGCTGTGCTTTTCAAGAAAGAATAATGCTGAATTGTGTAGCAGAATTTCGCCAAAAGAGGAAATCATGGCACGACTGGCTGATTATTTCACAGTCGTGGGATACGATCAGGATAAAGCCGGTAAGATGCGGTGCGGATGTGAAGAATGCTGTGATTTATTCCGGTCGTCACTGCTGTTGTGTTAGCAAACTACTGCAATACAACATAGTGCTGTGTTTAAAGAGATTCAATGGATTGCTTTCACTTTCATTCGCGTGCATGTATGATAGTCGTTATAGGAGTTTTCCAGTCAGTTTTTGGAGAGTTGCTGTCACGTCGGTGTTTTACGTAACGTTATTAGGGGGAGGTTTAAAGGCTTTGATGGTGTGGGCTTCTTGCTTTTGTTGTAAATATGTTTATATAACAGTTTTTTAAATGGTTTTGTGTGATATGTGTGAGTTGTAAGATAATTTAACGGGTCGTTCTCTGTACACACCCACTGTGTATCTAAACGTGTAAATGTAAACAATAGGAAAATAAAGCGCGAGAGACTCCCCTGTTACTTGTACACTGCATTACGACGACATTGATTTACAAACCACGCGCATCGATCTCGTAATGGACTGTTTTGCGGTATTGATTTCCACAGTTAGCCGTGGGGTTTGGGTCAGTTGTGAACTCGTTCGGATGCTTTGTGTGTGCGTGTCTTCCTGTGTTGTGGAAAGCGGATGCAGAGGAAACGGGACTAACGTGTCCATTGCTCTCGTTTACTGCACCATGTTTACGTCCTTAAATGGCGAAGGCGTTAAACGGGTCACCTGGCAACCCCCTCCTATGAACCGTTGCCTATGCGAGAAGTGATGTTTAATCACATTGTGATATTCCAGTGATGTAATAATGACGATGAAACTTGGCATTTAGACACATGAATGGGAGAAGAGAGCATATGTGACCCTGGACAACAAAACCAGTCTTATGGGTCAATTTTTCGTAATTGAGATTTTTACATAATCTGAAAGATGAATAATTAAACTGGTGTGTAAGGATTAGACAATATCTGGCGGAGATACAGCCGTTAAAAACTGAGGAATCTGAGGGAAATATTGAAAATATTGAGAAAAACGCCTTTGAAATTGTTAATCAGAGGCGCTGTAGCAGGCCATCCACTCACAAAATAAAGTTTTTATATATATAAGGCAAGATATTTACTAAATATCTTCATGGAAAATGATCTTTACTTAATATTTGAAATAATAGAAAAAGCGATCAATTTGACCAATATAATGTATTTATGTCTTTTAATGTAAATGTTCCCGTGCTACTTAAGACTGGTTTTGTGATCCAGGGTCACATATGTGGTATTTTGCTTGGTTCTAATAAACTTTACATGTATATATTTCACAGACACTTTTATCCCAGCCAATCACGATAATTCAAAAGTATTTCTTGGGAAGAACCCATTACTTTCCATTGCTAACCCAATGCTCTACCAGTTGAGCTACATTGCATCGAGCTTGCAAAGTCATGTGATCATTAGTGACCGCACATAGACTGATCAAATGTTAAAAAAACAATTGGTACATTTTCCTAATATATCTCTTTTTGTAAAATAGAGCCTTATGTGCTGAGAGATTAAAAGGCAGAATGCCACAGTTGGGCACTTGGGTCATTTATAGAGACAGGAGTGCTATTTTTGGGACTCCTATTTCAGTAATAAGGACACAACATCTAAGATAGTCCGTATAAAAACGTTTCCAGCGCTTTTACGTGTCAGCCCAACTTAAACCATCACCAGTGTCATTCTGTTCAGTGATAGGACATCTGTGTGTGCTTAGGATGATTCTTGGTCTTAGCGATATATCAAAATGACAGAGGGCTTTCTTTCAAGAATTCAGCTGCTTGTGAATCAGATAAACTTGGCTTTCTTTTAGATTGTATACTGTCGTCTCTGTCGCAAATGTGGTATGAATAGATAACCAGCCACCCCCCCCCCCCCCTTATTAAAACCTATACATGTTGCCAATGCATAAATGGCCGTCTTGTGCAGGGAAACTCAGTGTTCTTGGCATCTCTGGGGCGATGATGAATGAAGACGCAACTCGCATTCTAAATTTAGAGGGGGTTTCTTTGAGCATTTGTCAGATCATTGAGTTGCTTTTCACCTGCATACAAAGTTATAGTGTTTTTTACCATTTGGAGAGAGTCGATTTTTTCTCCATGCCAAATTTTAGTGTATTCTTATGTTCCAGACCGATTGTCTAATATAAATTAGACATACATATTTTTGCAGGGGCAAACATTTAATCCACATTTGAATTTATTTTTCCTTAATACTTCACAAACTGACAAGTATTTTACTGTTACTGGTTCTACTTATAATTGCACTATTGATAGTAATTTGCCAAATAAAACCAAGAAACTTGCTTGTTCCACTAAAATAAGTTAAATAGCAACAAGAGCCTAGCGTTTTGTTTTGCTGGACAAGATCCTGATTTGATTAAAACCTGCTTGCTGAAAAATGAATTTCTTTATGTAAGTAAAACCTGGTGTGGGACACTAAGTATGAGCAAAACAGGATGATTTCAAGTGTTTCCATATGCAGATTTTTCTTCCGTCTGTGTTTTTTTGCTTGGCAGCTTTAAGCCCTTGAGAATGGAGGCATGCAATGATAGATTTGGATGTGAAAATGCTCAATCCGCATAAATCTTCCAGTTTCTGATGAGTTTGTCCATGTGTTGTACTTCTGAAACAATTTAGATTGTGCCTTTACTGGATGAGTAATCTTTTCTTGGCTTTTCAGGTATAAGTAATTGGACGGCTGTAGTGTCTAAATATGATTTTTCAAGACACGGCTTCTTTCCAGAACGTTCCACATGAATATGATGCACATACACTTTTAAGAAAGATTCTGACACATGTTCAGTTTCTGTTATGAAGTTTGAAATGTTTAGGTGTTGTAGCCTACACGTTCAACATGATGCATACTAATATTATATATACATATAACTTATGGAACTTATTAGCGAAATCATCAACACACATGGTAAGGTCATTCTGTGTCAAGTCAACCAAATTTCTGGTTTCAATATTATTTGTTCTTCAGACATTCCTCTTAAAATACAATATGTATCAGCTGCAAGTGAACCACATTTGGTTTTTGACACGTGTGAAAAGTACAATTCTACAATTTGACGTGCACCTTAACATTTCAACATTTCTTGTTTGTTGTGCAACAAAGATTGCTAAAGCCCTCTAGATTTAAAAGATTCTTCTATTAGACCTAACAATCTCTGTCTAAAAATAAAATAATAAAGCTGTCAACTGTAGTTACATTAAAGTCAAGCCATACTTTTTTCACCCCCTGTTATTTTGTTCAAAATGAAGTCATTCCATCATGTTGAAAACAGTCATTTTGACCCCCTCAACAAATAAGTGCATTACCTTGTTAATATTTATCCATTGCGTTTCATATTCTGGGTTTCTTGATCATTTTTCTTTCTCCAGAACCTCACAAAATGGTCCTTTAGTTTAATGAAAATCTAGCTTTTAAATAAAGACTTTTGTTATTTATTTATTTTCCATCCCATCATTTAAAAAAAGCTTGATTTCTGTTCTTTTATCACAGAACCATGTGTATTTTTTACAATCTACAGCAGTTTTCTTTTCGTCTATTAATTTATTAATGATATTTCCACAAATATTGACATCAATGCGGTTTAAAGCATGCCTGTAATGAAATGTTTTCAGGATAGTGTCAAACTAACTTGGGAGAGCACACGCATGATTTAAGTTTATTACTCATAATCTTTTCATGGATAGTAAGAAAAGAAATGTGGTGAAATTGATTAGAATGGTGTCACACTCTCTCTGCTTTTTGGGCCGGATCTCATTTATTTGCCATTCGATGTCAAATGATTATCATGCAAACAAAATTCTGGAAACTTAAAGAACTGAAAGTTTCTTCCACGTTCCTTTACAATGGAACAATGAAGATGATTGATTATTGTCAGATGATTTTGTCTAATCATGTCTAATGCGATATGTCCAATGATCACTTCTAATGATCATGTCTAATTCACTGGTAACATGTATCTTGAGGGGATCAGATCTCCTCAACATGTTGGCTATATATATAGAGCGCACAACAAAGAAGTAGAAAAACATTGGGTATCTTTAATAAATCCACAAGAAAAGCCAAGAACAAAACAACACGTAAAACATAAACAATAACCAACAAAGAACTCAGGAACAGACAGTGCTTCAATACAGATGGGAACGTAATTAGGATGAACAGAAACAGGTGCAAGACTAATGAACTAATGATCAACTCAGACAAAGGAACAGAATACAAAACCAAATGTGACTGTCAGTTATAATATCTGGAATTGGAAGAACTAAACAACCACCAGCCCAACTAACTGACATCACTGACCTTCATTTATTTATTTTAATGCAGTGTCTTTTTGAGCAGTTGTGTACGTTGTAATGCGATCATCAATCCGATTTTGACGGTATTTTACTTTGGTGAACTTTGGAAATGCTTCGGGTGGTGTCATGGGTGACTTCAGACAGCCAAAATAAATTATACTCATGTCATTTTGATAGGTGTTGTATTCGTTGCTGGCGCATCAACTTTTTGGAAAACCGTATGAGTTACATATCGCTCTCACCATTTATTTTTTTCACTCGCACAGCCGTCTGGAGTTCTGGCGCGCTTCATGGAATTTGGATATCTTTACGTCACAAATTTGCTAGTCATACCCTTTACCATGCAAATGATAAAATTTCTTTGCATATCTTGTTTTTTGGGGTAAGCAGCGTGAAGGCCAATTGTGGGATGATGCTGGCGTTTCTGGAAAAACACTCACTTGTTTTCAATAGCAAAATATTTGCTTTACATAACTGATTTTGTGCAGGACTCAAGATGCGTTAAACCAGATATCAGACGGAGGATTTTTCCATTGCTTGTCCAGGTTGAGACATGGTTAAAGGATCTGGATCTCCACGGTGCGCACGTGTGATGTCTGAGTCAGTTCAGGTGTGCAGTGCGTAGTGATGATGACGCAAAGAGTCTCCAACACAGTGATTTATATCACAATGGCAGATAAATGGAATAAAGTTTCCAGTGAAAAAATAAGGTTTTAATTGCATAAATTATGGCATATTATATGAGGAAAGGTATTCAATAACTGAATGATTTTAATACATTTTTAATTTCAAAATATATAGTTCCACATTACAAACTTTGGCATTATCACATTATTGTTTCATATCGCATAACACAGTATTTAGTTTTGTTATTACATTTTTCTTGAATATCAAGAAATTCAATAAAGTGCTCATGGCAAACACAATAAGCTCTGTTGGACAAGCATCACTTTGAGTTTCCTCATAAACTGCCGTAATCTTTTTAAGAGTTGTTCTTATAAATGTGTCAGAAATCTGGAAGTTGAGTCATCGTTTGGTGCATGTAGCATCACAGCTCCTGACATGTCTGGATGTGATGTTCTTTGCTGTTTTCAGGTCATTTCAGGTGATTTTACCCATCTATCCGATATTGATGTTTGTGCCCTAGACTATTGGTTAAGAAGACTTAAATATGCTCTTTAAACAAGAGATATGGACAGAAAATACCATCTAACAGTGTTTCTCACAGGTTTTTATTGAACATGGGGCTTCAGATTGTCCATTTCTGTTGTGTTGTGGAGTTTACAGTTGTGAGTCATCCAGTGTGTTAAGTGTCATCCAGTTATGTACGGTGATGTGAACCAGTCAGATTGAAATGATCTGGAATATAAGGTCATTATAAGTGTTGATTTGTTGTGAAACAGATTTCTGTTACACTGAGTTTATATATACCTGACTAGCCCCGTAGTGCCTTTGCGATGTTGTCCAACCCTGCCACAAAGAAAAGTTACACTTACTGCACTTGTTATTGTTTTGATGTTATTGTGTTAATAAGAGAAAATGCAACGTCCGTGTCAAATAAATATAGATCTGAACACAACGCAAAAACAATTGCTTATCCTCATTGCATTTCAATCCTGTATGACGTTCTTTCATCCACAAAACAGTTAAGAAGTTTCACACTTTTGTGTGTGAATCGTGATTGTGTGTTTCGAGGTCTTTCTCACATCAGATCTAAATGAGCATTTGGCAAGAGCAATGTGTCCATAGAGGTGTTTATCGTATGATCTGTCATTTAGTCCAAAAGTGTTATAACACCTGCTATTTTAAGCCTTTTACCTAACATTGACAATGAACTGAAACAAATGTTTCTCACTTTGTGATAAACTGGATACCCTGTTTTCTTTAAAAACTGAGTGATGTATATCCCAGAAAAACATATAAAGAATGATGTTTAGCCCCTACTGAGTATTTAATAAAGTCTTTATCCATGCCCATAAGCTATGAAGCCATCAAGTTGCTACTAAATCAGAAAAGCTGTTGACACTTTTAACACTAGTCGTAATTCCACTAAAATGTATTAAATTCCATAGTGTTGGTTGTCGGCCTGTACCAGTTTTATTTGTTTCCTTTGGGACCAATACTGGTGCAGTACAACATTTACACTTGTAAACAGTAATTGCTGAAACCATTTTGGACCAGTGCACACAATAAAGAGGCCAGGAAAGATAGTTTTTGGATCCTAAAAAGAATGTATGAAGATTGTTTGTTCCAGTAATTATCTGGAATTATGATCATGTAATACAATTTTTTTATAGTCAAGATTGTCCTGATATGCCGCACAGCACTGTTTCTTTTAAAATGTTAAAGAACGATTAGAAGTTGACTAGTTTTACTTTTGACTGTTACATCACACACCACGTTTAAGGATTTTTCCTGCTTAATAAATTCTGTTTTTTATAGGATCTGGGGAAGGATGTGGAAAAATCATTCAGCGCTTCCCCAAGAAAGATTGGGACGGCACCGCATTTCCTCAGGGCGTGGAAATGGTAAGCAGACTCTTTTTTTTTAATCTCGGTTTGCCTTTTGCCATTGGGCAAATTTTCTCATCTGACTTTATGCGTAGCTGAGTGAAGTAGCTACCAGAATAAAATGTGACAGAATGTTTTCAAACATAACATTGTTTTTGTAAATAAAAAAGTAAAAAATGTGGTGATGGGCAGGCAAACATTATGAATTGCAGCTTTATAAACATTGTCTTTTCAATGACATTCCCTTGTTTTTAATAGAAGTTAAATCAGTAAATGCATTTGGCCGTGTCTTCAAAATGTTGTGGTTCTCATAATGGAATTTCCTTTTATCAACAAATTCATAATCGTTGTTTATTAAAAGGTTAATCCCAGATGCACCCATTTACTCTAATTGGACACTTCCAAGCCCTTGTCCTATCCCTTAGGAAAGAATTCCTGTCCCGTCACTGACGCTCAGTTCAAGTGCCTTTGCTTTTTTTGAATGTCGTGCGTTTGTCTGCTGTCTCTGTCGTGATTTATCCGATTAACAGCAGACATAAATCACTGAAGCCCAACACCAAATATTTGCTTATCTGAGGTTGAGAAGAACATTCTGTGATTCTTCAGAGTGACAGTAACATTAAAGTCATTTTGAGTTCAGAAGCAACCAAAGTTGGCTGGTGGGCCTCTGTATGGATATTCATTCGGTTTGTTTATTAAGACAAATATGTCATTATTGACCTTGGCATGAAATCAAAAGGCTGTTATTGTGGTCTGCACATGCAGTTGATCTCATTTAAAATGGTCTTATTGCCTCGCCGTCCTCAGTTGGCCGTGCATGTGAGCCAAACAAAGTTCAGCTTATAGTTTACAGCAGTTTGAAACCTATGAATTTTCACAATATTGTAATTTAAGACAAAATTTGTAAATTTTAAATATGAAGAGCTCTTTTCCAAAACGCAATAAATGCAAATATTGCATCAAATATTGAAACATGAAATTTAAAATATTTATTTGAATATTTGATTTATATTAATTATTAAGTCCCTGATGTCATATATCTCATGTTCTCTTGTTTGTTTGTTTTTAAAAAGAAATAAACCAAATAATTTTTAAAAAACGATGGATTTTGAAAAAATTGAAAAACAATAGAAAAACAAAATTGAATTTATAATCGGCAATATTGTTGTTTCATTTAACAATCAACGTTTAACATGTTCAGACTGAGCCAACAGCTCATTTTAACAGGATAAATTGAATATTAACAAGATGTATGGATCTAGGTAAGAAAATGTCTAATTCAATTCAATTCAAGTTTATTTATATAGCGCTTTTCACAATGTGCATTGTTCCAAAGCAGCTTTACAGTGGCAAACAGGAAAACAGATAAGGTAAAACATAGTCCCGAAAATGTAATTTTCATGAAAACTATTAAAATTGATTTATAGAAAAGAGCTCTTTATATATTTTTGTTTGTGATTCTTACAACATGTCTACACTGGACACGGCGCGCCGGGCCACATCCAGTGAGGACAAAAATGTAAAATGATTCTGTGTTCTAATGCGCTCTATTGTCTTTTCCAGTGTAGACACAGGATTTGTGTAGATTTATATTGTATAGTTTGTCACAGTGCTGTTCAGCGATTAATCGTTTCCAGAATAAAAGTTTGGGTTAATAGAAATATATGTCTGTGCACTGTCCATATTTTGTTTTTTAAAAATACATACATGTATATATTTAGGAAGCACTTTCATTTAAGTGTATGTTTATATTTAATTTACAATTTTTAAATTAATGTGTAAGTGTTTATTCATACAAAATGAAAATGCACTGTACACAGGCATATATAATGTTAACACAGACTTTTATTCTGGATGCGATTAATCGCAATTAATTGTTTAACAGCCCTGACTCTATCATATAAAATGCTTGATGTTGCCCAGTTTGCCAAAGTCTATACTTAAAGGCATTGTTCACCCAAAAATTTTAATTCTCTCATCATTTACTCACCATCTTGTCATTTCAAACCTTTATGACTTTCTTCCGCGGAACACAAAAGATGATTTTTGTAAAAAACTTTGGTAACGGAACAGCACTGGTTAGGTTTGCACTGGCAATTCGTAAGTTCTTTCTTAAATGTGAACGTAAAGTCCACACTAGGGGCCTAGTAAAATAATGCATAGTCCCATAATATGACGTTTACCTTCAACAATCCAATAGCAGCCTTTAAAAGTTGTGTTGGAATGTTGTTAATTTCAAAATTCTTGATTTAAACTTATTTACCTCGCATAATAACGGTCATTTTTTATTAAATAGAATACTATCTAATGATGAATAACATAATTGATATTTTATGAAATATTTCAAATTAAACAATATTAATAAACAAATGCTGATTAAAAACAATAAAGCCCAATGAAATCATAATAAATGATACGTAATATGGGTGATTTCAAGATGATTTTACACAGGCAGATTACAGACATATCTATGCTCACAAAGAGGATAGGACGGGTTCTTGTTAGAGCCGCTAATAATGTTATGTCATCTCATAATGTTCTCCATTTTAAAATGTAAGTGACAGTAAATTGTATTATTGCTCCTGTATGACATATCGCTTATTGCTCACTGAACTCTTTGTAAGTCGCTTTGGATAAGGGCGACTGCTAAATTACTAAATGTAAATGTCAGCATTTTCATGTGTAAAGTATTGAAGTAAATGTGAAGACAATTGCTTTTTTCAGTTAGTTCAGATAGTGCTATTTTATTCCTACAGTTACGACTGACTGGAGGCTTCCGTAAATATTTAGTTTATATGTAACGTTACGCTTCAACTAACTTGAATGGTGCAACTCAAAAACATTTAGTAGTGCATAAGTTGTAACTTAATGTCCATTTAAGTCAAAACTAGGCTAAGTTGTAACCTACCTGGACCACATTCACTTCTATTGTATGGACACAAAACCGATGCAAGGGAATGGGGTCCAGTTAACAACATCTTTTAACATATCTTCTTTTGTGTTCTGCAGAAGAAAGAAAGTCAGTTTGAGGGGGTGTAAATGATGACAAAATTTTTATTTTGGGATCACTTTAAGAGCCTTATTATTAGGAATGGGTATCGAGAACCAGTACCTTTTTGGACCGGTACATAATTGGGTCAATACCAGAGTATCGATAAGCTTCATGACAAACGATACTGTTATCAATACTTGCGTTGTTTTATCTCTGTGTATTCGAGTGTTAAATGGTGAATTAGACGCTGCTGCCTGTCATTTTTCCATCCCTGAATGATGTCCGAATGGCTGAAGTTTGCTCGACGTATGTGTGATATCTAGGGCCATATGTTAGGCTTGTTTTGCGTTTTTATGAGCGAAATAGTGGCATGGTTGCGCTTGTTGAGTTTTCAGCGTCCTCGTTTCACAACCAGTTATAACATTGTTTTAAATAATTCAGCCACGGAGTATATGTACTTACTTTAAAAAGCGTCTGCTAAATGACTAATTATAAAAAGACTAAATGTACCTTATTAAATTGTAGTAATTGTGCTAGTAAAATTATAAAAAATAATACATATAATTAAAGGAAATTACTTGCTTAGATCATAGTGCTTAAGTTTATGTAGACCTAAAACCAGAGAGGAAAAAATAGATACGGTCTACCAGCCATAGTGATGATGTAAAGTGAATATGTTGAATTACATTATGATGTCCTCCTATGCACATGCTAAGTGCCGTAAGTGGTATGCTTAGGAACACACAGATGTTTTGGTATGTGGCATTTTCTGTTTGCTCAGAAACTTTGTAAACTGCAGTTCTATGGTTCAGCTGTAATAAAGAAACTTAAAATATTTAACATCTTTTCACATCCTGTGTTTTTGAATAGAGCGTAGTATCGATAACATTATTGATAAGTACCGATATCGATAAGCAGTATCGATATCGGTACCGATATCGAGAAAATCTTACCGATACCCATCACTACCTATCAAACACCCGGCACAACACGGCACAAGTATTTTTGCTAGTTTCAGCACGACGTAGTTCTCATTTTCCCGTCCTGCGCTGCGTTGTTTATATAGCAAATGCATTTGTGCGCCCATGGGCGTGTTGTTCTAAAAAGAGCTGTTTTCAGGCACATTGTTGGCGCATTGCTATTTTGAGGAACCGAAAATAGACTGCAATATTTTTTTGTTATTTAAATAGCGCATAAGTTGAAAATGCGCCTCTGGGCAGGTCCACAACGTGCTCTCACTTTATTCATTACACAGAGGGAAGCGCAACAGCACACAAACATGCAAAATATAAAAACTAAATGGAGTACAATGTAAAAGATGGGTATTGTTGACATAAAGATAAAAATCAGGCTGGTCCTGTAGATGCCTGTCCTCTCTGGAGAAGCATCCAGTCTTTGCTCTTGCAAAGTCCGCCTTGTAAATAGCGAAACGGCCAACAAGCTCTTAAAGGGAATGAGAGAGGAGAGACTCTGATTGGTTTACCGCCCAATAAACACCCATTATTCATTAAGAGAATCGGTCACAACCCATTTAGACCTTGTGCCTGGGTGCCCCTACCGTTTTCCCATCGTTAAACTAGCAAAAGTGGATTCGGACACACTCTGAGTGCACCTGTGGCTTGCGCTTTTGACCATGTGCTGCGATCATGAAGATAGGGCCCTAAGACTCAATGAGCTCATCGGACTCTACCAGACAGCAAAAATCACAGCGTGCAACTGGATTTATAACATCACACCTTATTAATTACCATAATCAATTTTTTGCACAATACATTATGTAAATAATTCATCAGTTGCCTTTAAGTCGATATTTTGTAATTTGCAGTCAGAAAGTGTTTTTGAAGCCACAACCCTCTGTAACTAGGTCAATAACAGCATTGAGAAGATTATGTATTCTGGTTGAGAGATTTTGGGTTTGTAGATCTCCCTTAGCTGCACCTGACTTGATATGTCCTCAAATAATGTGTAATATTACACAATCTAGGTCAATCCTGGGCTTGAATGTTGTATTCATACCATTAAATTCTTTCTAATGAGTAAGAGGACCATGTCTCTTTTTCCACTGTAGGGATCATTATTGTTTTGTCTAACATAAGAATTGTATTTTCTTTGATTTCCTCTAGTTTGAAACACGCTGTAGTAACATCATTTGGTTCAGCAGAATGTAACCTTTGCTTTGGGGGCTTGGATAACTCTAGGTTTGAAGTGATAGACATTCATATATGTACATTCAGGTTTTTTTTGCATAACATGCATCAAACACTTTCACATCTCTTTGAACATCGCAGGATCATTGCCATGCATACGGTGGGTGATTTTTAGTGTAAGTCATTAGGGTGTGCCAGTATTCCCAGCGTGAATGTTTTGCTAGTCCTCAGGAAATATGGCTTGAATACATCTACTCACCATCATCACAGAAGCATTCAGTAACATGTGGAGCCCCCCCCATGTATGGTGTCTGCTGCTCTGTCAGGTCACTGAAACATGTCAGTGTTTGCAGATGTTCATACTAAGCTCTGTGCTTTTGACATCTTTATGCTGTTTTATTGATTAAATAGATTTATGTTATGCAGGGTTACGTGCTTTTGTGCGCTAATGCATGGTCTTGACACTTATGTGCTGTTAACTGCACAAATGTGGTGAATGTTTAAATGTCGATTTTCTTAATAATTTATGCCAGATTGAGTGACAGATTGTCTCCTTTTATGTTTGAAAATTCTGCAAGTTTGTCAAATTGCATTGATCCCTCATTCATTTTGGTTGTGGGTCTCATAAAAGCACATTGCTGGGGGTTGTGTGTCCCAGTCTCTTTGAGGTCGTAATGAAAAAGCTCCAGTCCAGTCTTTGTAGTTTTATTGAATCTGAAGTTTTTAACATACCAGTCAGCCAATATGGATTTTTGTCCTGGTATGTAAATAGTTTTTATTTATAGGTTTGTATTTGCAGACTTTTGTGTTACAGAACAGATGGGGAAAAACAACATCCTTCACTACAACAACCCCCAGCGAACTAAATAACTGCAGATGAGGAATGTTCCAAATGTAAAAAGCACTGAAAAACACCCCACCGTGTTTACTGCGCTCGTTCCAAAGGTGTTTTCAATTTTGGAGGATGTTTTCCAGCTATTCTCCTTGCGTGCTGTGTTAACCTCATCTCGAATCAGGGTTCAGCTCTCTTCGTGTACATGCTGTCATATAGTAGTTGGATGAAGCTGATTATTTTAGTTATTTTAGTTTAGTAAAATTAAAAGTTTGAAAACATTTCTGTTTAATGAAATCCCAAAAAATATTGCCCTAAAAATTATGGGGAAAACATAACTAAAGGGAAAATTTCAAGGTTGCCTCTAACATAAACTGAAATAAATTGAAAGCACTAAAATAATAATAATAATAAATAAAAACGAATTAGTTTTAAGATAAAACTAAAATAGAATTGAAACAATATTATATAGCAACATAAAAAATATGCAAATAAATAATTTAACTTTAACCAAAATAAAAAAATCTAAAAATAAAAGCTAATTTAAAATATTAATAAAACTAAAATCTAACTATTATAACTCTGCTTAGCAGTACAGCAATGACAGATTAAATCTATACCAGGCTTTATACAATAACATCTTACTTTGCTATCAAGAGATCATTCAGGCAGCACATAAAGATCAATGAAATTTAGCTTGAGATGTTATTAGTCTCGCACAGTTATGATGCAGATGTTCTATGATTTTCTCTTAATCGATTAAAGGCATTATAAACGTTTAACTGAAAAAAGATAACTATTGTTCATATCCTATGAACAATTATTTTAATACATTAACACATTTCATAAATCACACATAAAAGAAATACGTGAAATAATTACAGGAATGTCTTCGTCAAATTACAAATCAAACACAGTAGTCTCTCTCGCTTGTGGTGCTTGATACTAGGAATGTGATAGCAAGAATAGAACTAGAAAATTACACTGAGAAAATCGTTTTTTCAGATATAGCTCATAAAAAATACACCAGTAATATCATTATCACCAGATTTTAACTATTTTAACAACAATAAAGTCTGAAATGCCTTTCATATTAATATGAACTGAATTCATTTAATTCTTCCAAGAACAAATGATCCAAGTTATGTTTTATCTTACATTAAATGGATAGGTTAGCCCACTACCTAACAATATTGGATCACTGTTGGTTGTCTCGGTTATCCCGAAACTCTGCAACATGCTAAAAGCTAAACCGTTATCAAAGCTGAATGATGTGTGATTCAGGAAAGAGACCGGTAGCACTATGATGAACTTAAATCTATATTTAAATTGTTTTCTAAGATATGATATTATATTGACAAGAGTTTGAGAGCATAGAGTCGAGTGCTTGCTGGCCATTAGTTGCCGCACGATTGCAATGCTCAAGACTGCAAATTATAAACCAGCTCTTCAGAATAAGCACAGGACCGTGTTAAAGCAGCTCCCTCAGCTGAGTTGAGTTGAAATAGTCTTCTTGGCTACTGGACCCGCATTCCGCCGGCGCTTGTTTATTACCGACCCGCACCCGAAACTTAAATGGCACGTGAATAATTATTCCTCCAGTTACATCAAATATTAGCAGATCACCCTTCCGCAGGACTCTGATTTCAACTTACTATTTTAAGTTTGGGCCAGTAGTGAGTTGATGTAACTTGAAATTAAGTTGATAAAACGTTGAAAACAAGTTGTAATTACTTAACTTATATTATTGCGTTTAAAGGGATTGCTAACCTTAAACAAAATCATCTTTCATAATTGCATTTTAAACCTGTATGACTTAATTTCTGCTGCAAAACACAAAAGTAGATATTTTGAAGAATGTTAGTAATCAAAGACTGTTGGTCTCCATTGACTTCTACTGTAAGGACACTGTATGGACTGTATATCCAACTGTTTTCACTTAGCAACTTTTTTTCAAAACATCTTCTGTTGTGTTCTGCAGAATAAATAAAGTTATACATGTTTGAAATGACGAAGGGGTTAGTAAATGTTGACAGAATTTTTATTTTTGGGTAAACATTTTAAATAAAGAAAAAAAAACCTTTAATGACAAGTGGCTTTCTTGTAGCTCAGAGGTAAGAGCATTGCGTTAACAACGCAAGACTGTGGATTCGATCCCATGGGATTGCAAATACCTATGTAAAATGTATAGGATAAAGCAATGTAAGTCGCTTTGGATAAAAGCGTCTGCCAAATGCCTAAATGTAAATGTAAGTTGAACTTGGAACATTAAAAAAGGCACATTTTCGTTCTTCACAAATAGTAAAGGAATGAAAGCAATTCTAACATATTATTTTACTTTGATACTAGTGTTGTCTATTGTGGAAGTTATATATGATAACTGATTACTTATATTGATGGAATATACCAGCTTGAGTTTTTGTCTCCCAAATGTTTGTCTTTCACACAGACATGTAGTTGGTGTCTGGAGCTATATTAGTCCCTATATAAGAGCTGGAGAGTCACGTTCATTCCTCTGAGCCTCAAGTTCAATGCTGAATGTCAGGGTCACATCATTACATGCAACCACATTTCGGCCTCGTAATATTGTCTAATCATGCTTGACATTTTGAAAACAGATGTTATGTTTTATTCTACTTAGAAATGTATAGTACGTAGCCATGTTGTGTTAGATATTTGTTCTCATGTTGTTTTAAGTTGATTTTACAACAGTATTTTATCAATAAAGGTTCACAATGAATTTATTTCATTTAGCACACTAAATTTGTACTTTTCACTAACCATTTATTAAATTTAATAGATTTCTTTTTCTCTGCAGTTGTAATTTGTCATGGGTCAGTTCGATTGAGATCTGATGGTCACATGTTTATTGTGATTTTTAAAATGCCGAGCTGATTGGAAGTCCCGGTCTTTCATGATGGATGCTTTAGATGAGACATTTTAACACACATCTGACACTCGTACATACCAGTGTGGATGTCCTGTGGTCAGGTGCATCCCAGAGACATCCCGGGAAGGAGATGACCTTTGATAGCAACACAGTACAGTTTATTGGGGGGGCTTTTGTTTCTTTTTATCGACAGTGGAAGCAGACAGGAACATGAGGGTGACAGATGGGGTGTGGAACTCGAACCCGGATCCCCGTGAGCCAACAGCTCATGTATATGTGTCTGGAACACTAAACACTGGCTACGACTAATACAGTACACTTGAAATAAACGGTAGATGTGCGCTCTGCTTTGGGTTTTAATATATTCTAGGATTTGTGTCAATAAGTTGATTTGTGTTGTGGATATGACAATGAACCGTTTTTGTCACTGTAATGTCAAAGTGTTCCCCTTTAAGGTGGCAAATGTTTGACCTTTAGTCACAGTCTTGTGCTTATTCATTTGTTTTGCTGAAACCAAAACGGGTCTAATTTACAGTAATGTGTAAGTGATTGTTCTTGTAGCAAACCGGGCTTAAAATACACAGTGTGTCAGCCACATGCAACTTTATACTGACAGCGTTGCTGTGTGCAAGCAATAAAAATCTTTTTGCACGTTGTCCCGAATGATGGCCTGAAATGTTCCTGTTAAAGTAACGTTAAGACTCATTCATCTTAACGTGTTTAACAGCTCGAGCCATTTGGCAGTCCCCAGAGAGCGTGCTACCTTACTCAGCATGCTGGGAATTAGACAGAGCCCTGGCACGTCCTGAAGCCAGTTGGCCGTATCACTGCTGGATGGGATGCTTATTTTATCAGATAAATTGAGATGTCCATAGTAAGTTTGAAAAAAAGACTATTCCCTGTTCTTCTTACCTTCCCCCTTTTTAATACAGAGGCAAATAAAATCAGGAACTGATGTTGTTGGAGACACCGGCTTATATTTATCTAATCTAAATGTATTAATCATTCTGTATTTTACAAAGAACGTGTTTGTGAAAAGTAAAAAAATATGTAAAAAATATCATAATTTAAAACCTTTAGATTCGTTTAATAGGACTAGTTGTTATAATCTCACTATTTCAGCATAGTTGAATTGCCCAATAGGACATTTCCCACGCCTTATGCAGGGGGAAGCAGTCAAGAATATGAATAGAGTAAAGGAGGTCTGAGGTTCCACTGGTTCATCAGGTAGGCATACTCTGTGTATTGGGAATAAATTATTATAGAAATACATAGCCTACCTACCTTTCCTTGCCATTACCAGAGAGATGTCTCATGAGTTGTGCAACCCAATTTCATCACATTATCATGAGTGAAAGATGCCTTTTGTTGAGGTGCTGATGATAATGCCCTTTGTATGGTTCCCATCAATGCGTCACATCATCAGTTGTGTACCTCAGCCTCATTGGGTGTTTCGGCCCTGTATCGCAAGACACCCCCAGCCAAGGGAGGCCCACCGCAGGTTGATCAGAACTGGGTGGGTGTCGAATTGTTACAAGGTCATCTGGCAGAAGCAGTGGGCAGCTATCACTGCACCTCAAAGGCACCACAGTCGTAACCAGCCAGCCCTGAGCATCGAACCGGCAACCTTCTTATCACGAGTCAGACTCTCTAACCCTTATGCCACGACTACCCAAACAGTTAATGTGCGCTCAGTTCCCCCGGCCCCGTGTTTCATATCATTACAACACATTACCAAAATCAACACAACCATAAAAGCTCAGTGCCCCCGGTCCCGTATGGCATAACATTATAAATTCAACAAACCTCAATGCAACCATACATGGCAACCCGTTGACTAAGGCTGTTATTGCCCCACTGGATCCGTTAATGTCAGCTCAGTTTCCCCGGTCCCGTATTGCATAACAATACAACACACAACACCATTTTATTACGTGGTCACTTGGCAGCCCATATTGCGTCCTACCGTTTCAACCACAGCCAGTGGCTGCTTCTCTCAGCGACAGTGGCAAGTATTTGACTACCGTCCGTTGGGCCTGCTTTCTGATCCCCACTTTCTTAAGCAGCCTTGTAGTGGAATTGAAAACAAAGCCCCTGCAGGTTATTGGCGTGCGACACGGTGATCTCATATAGCGAAATTGGCCACATCAGGCGTGGCAACAAGCCAAATTGGAAGCACCAGAGTTTTAGCGGCCCAGGAGGAGCTGTATTATTGATTCTCTTGAGTCCACTGGCTGTCTCTTGCCTGAGTTGTTCCACCTGTTCGGCGTCTTTAAGGTCCGCGGTGTACCACCGTCCAAGGCTTTTGATGGGGTTTCCCGTGACCGTTTTTATAGGCTCACCCTTTATACAGAACCTGACATTGGTAAGCCTGCCCTTGACAATAGAAATGTTGCGGGATTTGCTTGGTTTGACCTCCATTTGTGCCCAACTAATGTTCTCCAGGAGCTTATCCAGCAGCCGCTTTGTACATGGTTTGGTTGTTGTGGTGGTTCTCATGTCAACCATATATGCCCTAATTGGGGGTTGGCGCAACCCATTTTTCAAACGCTCTCCTCCAACCACCCAACACAATGCCCGGATTATTATTTCCATTGCCATTGTGAAAGCCATTGGTGAAATTGTGCAACCAGCCTCTATGCCGACCTCCAGCTGTTGCCACGCGGTGGTACTATCCTGTGTGGTAATACAAAATTGGAGATCCTGAAAATATGCCTTAATCAGCTTTGTTACATGGTCTGGAACTGGAAAAAGTCGAAGGCTGTCTTCAGGAGCTCATGTGGCCATGATCCAAAGGCATTGGCAAGATGAAAAACCACATGCAGGTCATCACCTTTTTTGTCATTTTGTTTTGTCAGCATGTTCCAAACATCCAGAGAAACACCCTATGCCTGTAGTTTCTCTTCAGGCATCCTGAGAGTCTATTGGCCACAACGCTGAAGAAAATTTTACCTTCCACATTCAATAGGCTAATTTGGTGAAACTGGTCAAAAGGTGGGGACTTTCTCCTTCGGGATCTGTATGCCTCCTGCCCTGCTCCAGACCTTTGGTTTCACCTGCTTTTTCCATGCCACAGCCATTAATCTCCAAAGGTACCTCAACACCCAAGGGGTTTTCTTGTATAGCCTGTATGGTATACCTTTGGGACCAGGAGCTGATGCTGATCTTGCCCGTTTTCCTGTACACTCAACTGCTAACGGAGGTCTTCTTCCATCCATTGTCCTTTCTACTGGTCGCTGCGGCTGGGTAGTCTCCGGGGTGCTGACTGCTAGTAAGTTTATGCCTTGTCCTGCCTAGGCTTCACTCAACTGATTCGCCCTGACTATTGTGAAGTATTGGTCTATGCGAGGCCCCTCACTAAGCTCTCTCAGGCAATTATTCCTGCCCTGATGGATTTTGAGACCTTTCTCTGATGTTACCTTTGTCCAGCCTCAAATACATATCCGTAGTTTCTGTCCTCTTCTTCCAATTTCTGCTGTGCTGATCTGTTGGTTATTTGTCATTTCCATTCCGAGGTCTGTTGCCATGTGAACCACTGATGAGTCATCTTGCGCACCTTCTCTCGCAGACTCCAGGGGTATTCTTCCTCTTGTGTTTTTCGTACCCTAAGATAGGCGGACCCATTACGCTTATGGTAATAGTTCCTGCCAACATGGGTGTATATGACTACTTCTTCTGTGGGACACATATTAAGATATTTTGAGAAATGTCTTATTGGTTTTGTGTCCATACAATGGAAGTAAATGGGGGCTAATGTTGTTTGCTTACTCATATTCTTTAGAATGTTATCTTTCTTGTTCTGCGAAAAAAATGTCTTACATGTCTGGAATGAAAGAGACTGGAGTTACAGAGAATTTGTTTAAATTTTGCATGTTTGGTTTGCATTCAATGAAGCTGTGCACTGATTAAATAAAAAACAGTTTTCATGACCCGACCAGAAGGAATGTGACCTCCAACGATGGAGCGCGGGGGGGGTGTGTTAGGATCGTAACCATTTTCTGTCATCTATCTCGTCTGCTGCTTTGCCTTTTTGAACCTCTCTTCCCTTTCCTTTGAATCCCTGTTGCAATCTGGAATGTGGTTTGTGCTTCCGGGTAGAACACGTGAAGTATTCCAAAAATTCGTAAATAGTTGCAGTTTGTTCTGTTGTCTGCTTTCTATCCAGCAGTAGAAAACATGAAGGTTATTTTTATGTCAATAATTGTCTGGGTCATATTTGACTTAAAAATCTAAATTTGAAAAATGTAATTCTTATATATTATAAATTCATATATACTTTTTATTTGTACAACATAAAGCTTTGCATGACAGTATTCCAAAAAACAATGTTTGTTTTAATACTAATTGTCTCATTTATATTTTTATTTTGCTATAGTACATTTATTTCTGGGTTTTTTAAACTGGACAATCAAATCCATAAAAGAAAAGAATAATGTGCTTTTTAATCATGACAAGAATCTAATTGGTCTTGAAAACGGTTCATTTTCAATGCAAAATATACACGTTATTCTTTGACTTTTGTTGTAAAATATGACTTTTGAGTCTTTGAGATTCATCTGCTAGCTACAATGTTACCTGCTGTGGGTCTGTGAGTTTCTGGTTCCCGCTTTCGGCTGTGTCATGGGGCAACAGCATGAGTGTGGCTAAACCTCATGTCTCGCAGCGATCCGTTTGTTTATTGTTTGTAAAACAGAGGGAAGAAAACAAAACAAAACATTCCAAGACCCAGCAAGTCAAGAATAATGTGTTTGTCAGGAAGTCCTTTTTATGAGTAATCACAGGAAACGCGTCATCAAGAAGGGTTCCTAAATTTGCCCAACAGTAGGTCTGGCAGTCCCTTTACTCAGACTTTTTCTTAGAAGAGTTTGCGTGGAAACGCAAGTTTACACAAAAAAAAGGATTAAAAAAAAAAAAAAAGAATCTGATCTGAAGTGTTCATGCGCAGACGTCACTTTAACTTGTGTGCAGGAGAGAGAGAGCATATGTTCGCGAAGTTCAGTTGTTTGTTTGTTCACTGCATTTGGGTGATGAATGTTATATAAACGGTGAATATAACGTTGGATTTGGCGATCGTTTGAAACTGATATATGGAGCCGTCCTAGCGCTAAAAGATGGCAGACATGAACCGCATGCGGTGTAACTGATGTCTGTGTTTTGTTGACAATGTGCTTTAGTTGAGCCTACCCCTTCCCCCTGTACGCGCTGGTGATCTTTTATAAATCTGATTAAACTAAATACTCTTCCAAGATACAACGTATGCAGTAGTACTCTTTAGGTACTTAAGATTAGGGATGAGTGTGGATTAGTTTTTTAATTAAAGAATTACGAATAATGTGTGCGATCTTTAAAAAATCGCCGTGTTTTCACACGTAACGTTTACATGTAACCAAAGGGTGGCGCTGACAATAAAAATTCACCTTAACCCTAAAGGCTGACAGTAGAGCAAAACATTTTCTCACAACAATTTTTAACGAATTTACGCACACTGCAGACCCGTGTGGCATCACGGATACGATAAATTGAGACATTGTCAAAAAAGGGTTCTGTGTGGTGTTCCTTTAATAAAATGAATGAGAATAAAGTGCAAACTCTTCAATGCAAAGCTGGCTTATCATGGATCAACAACTAGGATGCACAATCATTTGAGGGCACAGCACCCAGCAGGTCCATTCATAGGTCAGCAATCAGTTGCTAGTTTTATGGTCGGACCAACCAATTTGGATGCCGGACGGGTGGAGCAAATAACGGCTTTAATTACTAAGATGATCGCTAAGGATATGCTTCCGATCAGCTTTGTCGTAGGAGAGGGTTTTAAAAATCTTTTGGAGTTTGTACAGCCCGAGTTTACTGTTAGTCTAGAAAAACGATCACTGCCAGACTGGAGAAACTTTTTCATGACAATAGAAATGGAAGCATTTTGACCTGTTTATTTATGAAATCGTTCCGGACTGTTAATTCAATTCAAGTTTATTTATATAGCGCTTTTCACAATGTGTATTGTTTCAAAGCAACTTTACAGGGCAAACAGGAAAAACAGAAAAGGTAAAACACAGCACAGTGCATTGTATTTATACAACGAGTAAGATCATACTAATAAATAATATATAATTTCTAAATAAATAAATAAATGCAGTCTCCCGGTGAGCAGGCCGACACTGCCCTGCTGTGGCGAGGAACCCAAACTCCAATGATTGATTAATGGAGAAAAAAACCTCGGGAGAAACCAGGCTCAACCGGGAGGGCCAGATCCCCTCTGATGTGTCATAGCTGCACTCAAACTGCTGACATGTGATTTAAGTTTAGCATTTAATACCAAATATTGTAACTTCAGCATTAATGAGACAAATAGTCCGTCTTTGCTCTTGGTTGGGGGTGTATAGGTCTGAGCTGGGACGGTCCGATGGTCATATTTCTTTTGGCTGGTGGTGGAATTGCCTTAGATGGAGCTGGGATGCTCAGTCAGTCTGCAGCTGTAGCTGGCGTTCTCTCAAATTGGGGATCGGCATCTGTCGGTCGTCTGGACATGGTGGAACTTCTTCCTACCTCGGGATGGGCATCCCGAGGCAGAGGCGGAAAGAGAATAAAGAGAATAATAAGCGTAGCTGCTGTTCATTACCTATGCATTAAGTGAAAGCTTGGCTGAAAAGATGTGTCTTTAATCTAGATTTAAATTGGGAGAGTGTGTCTGACCCTCGAATAGTATCAGAAAGGCCATTCCAGAGTTTAGGTGCTACGTATGAGAAAGCTCGACCCCCTTTGGTGGATTTAGTTATTCTAGGTGTTGTCAAAAGTCCCAAGTTTTGAGATCTTAGAGAGCGTGTTGGTTTGTAACGTGATAAAAGCTCGGTTAAGTAAGTAGGGGCTAAACCGTTTAAGGCTTTGTAAGTAATTAAAAGAATTTTAAAATCAACACGATACTTAATGGGTAGCCAGTGAAGAGATGATAAAACTGGGGTTATGTGATCGTATTTTCTTGACCTAGTAAGAACTCTGGCAGCTGCATTCTGAACTAACTGTAGTTTGTTTATCGATGATGCAGGACAACCACTAAGTAGAGCATTACAGTAGTCAAGTCGTGAGGTCACAAATGCATGAATAAGCTTTTCTGCGTCAGCAAAACATAAAATATTTTAGTAACTTGGAAACATTTCTAAGGTGGAAGAAGGCTGTTTTTGTGATATTTGAGATGTGATTTTTAAATGACAGGTTGCCGTCTAATATAACGCCTAGGTCTTTAACTGTATTTGTTGGAGTAACAGTGCAGCCTTCAATTTGCAGGCTGTAATCGGAGATATTCTGTTTACGTGTTTTTGGTCCTATAAGTAATATTTCCGTTTTGTTAGAGTTTAAAAGAAGGAAATTATGTTAATAAACGCATTAATGACGGCATTATGACGGCATTAATAAATGCCGTCATTCGGTTAATTTGTTTTAACGAGTTTTAAGTCTGAGCTTAAATCTTTAAGGCTTTATTATATTTTCCTTGATCAATCACACTGCTGTATTTTAGTTGGTTTAAATGTGCATGCTCATATTTTACAAGGAAATATCCTAGCATTATGAGCAGTTGATGCTGATCGACGTACTGTGAATAAGTGCCGTCATTTGGTCGCTTATATATATTATTGTTTCAGCGCGTTATCTTAATGTATAGCTTGATGTAAGATTACCTATTCCATAATAAATAAAGCAGTTTGTCGTCAAGGATTTAAAGCGTAAATGTTCTCTCTCTCTCTCTCTCTCTCTCTCCATTTGTGTTTGTGTAATACTGTAAATGCGTCCAAATGAGGGAGGGGTGCGAATTTCGAAGAATTTTCGAGTAGTTCTCATTGATCTTCGAATACTATTTTTGCTTTAAATGCCCATCCCTACTAAGATTAATATTAGAGTGGCAGAAACCCGTGTGTTAGGGCCGCTTTAACAAAACATGAGAGAGACCATTCACCAGATAGCAGGTGTATTTTTTTTTTGCATTGTATGTCAGCGTACAGTGTGAGACCTGTAAGAGCTACACGACCCTTACATTGATTATTATCTGCAGTTCCTGGCAAAAGGCATGCAAAGCATAATGTAACAAAGGACCAGCGAGCTGAGGCATACTCTGAGAACTGTGTTATTTCCTGCTCTCTCCGTTCAGTTGGCCACCAAAGGAAAGCCTGCTAACAAAAGGCCCTCATCAGTCTCATAAGTTCAACACCAGCCAATCAGAGGCCAGCATTTAACTAGCTAATGATGCATTTGAACAAAAGAGACTTTCGCTCATCAGCTTGAGCACTCGAGATTGTCTGGTCGGGTGTTCGTAATGTCTGATTCTCACTGGGAGGTAAAGTTGGTTAACTTCATTCTGGCAGGACAGGGGAAAATTGCTGACTGCTGCCGAGACAATTCCTAACAATTCCGGTTCCTGGTGAAGCTAAGGGATAATTAAGGCTCTATGGTGGTTTTTAAATACCTAAACTAGCCCCCAAATAGTCAAAACAGGTTTTTTGGAAGTACTGAATTGGACTTTAGGAATATTTCATTTGCAATCCGTTTTTATAACCACAATCAGGGTTGTTTCAACACATTGAGTCAAGGCCCAGGTAAATGACTACTTAATTAAAAGACAAAACAATTAAAAATACAATTTTAGTCCATGTGTGATTTATTTTTGTGAACTTTTTGTTTGTCTGCATTGTGTTGCATGCAGTGCTGCCTTTGAGACTGTGTTTGTAATTACTGGACCTTGAGTTGCTTTGGTTAAAACGTATCCGCTGTAAAAGCAAATAATAAAGTAACCTTGACATGTTAAGTGTATCTACATATAAATGTTTGCCCTCTTGAATTTATGCCCCTCAGAGAGTTAATCAAACACTTAGCACATACTGTAAGTTTATCTGTAAACATCCTTGACTTTGACATGTGGTTAGGTGACCATCATTTACATCGGGTCACTCTACTGCTGGGTATATAATATCCTTTCATCCCTTCAGATGAGAATATTATTTAAGAAAACAGTGTTGTAACTGCGAAATACTGTATAGGAGACATAAACCTATGTTTATGTGAATACATGTTTTTAGAGTTATACGACTGAAGTGTTACATGTGGGAACTAAAATTTGTTACACAAATGATCTATTTTTTATTTAAATAATAATTAAGATAAGTTAAAAAGTTTAGGGTCAGTTTCTTATTACTTTTTTTAAATATTTACCACATTTAAAACAATATTGAACTTATTTAAAGACTATTTAAACATTTTTTTCCCATAATGTTGTAATGGAAATGATGTAGTGACAAAAAATCCAAAAGAAATCGAAACTTTGTTATTTTGTATTATCTTCAGTCTAGTCACGTGCTAATGTAATTTGGCATTTTTGAAGCAGTTTCCATCTATCCAAACCTCTAACTGACTGCTCTTTTTCATAACTGGGTCCATTTAATGTATTTTAAAAACATTTTTGTGATGATTTTTTCCACAATTATATTGTTTCCACATAACAAATTGTACAACTTTTGACCAATAGTGTATATGATTTTAGATATTTAAATATTTTATTTTCTATTTGATTATTATTATGTCGAATTATTTTTAGATTTGTAAACTGTAGTGAGGCAGCAAGGATGTTCTTTGTTTGCCTGTATATTTTTGTAAAATCCCGTCATCAACGTCAATGTGACACTAATAGTAAAGATGTCCTTAACTCATGCGTATTGAAGATCTATTGTCTAAAATGAAGCCCTCCCTTCCTTCTAAAAGTGGGTAATTTTCTGCATCCTGTGAAGAACCTGCTGAAGAGTGACCGACTCATGTGACTGCCCAACCTGCAGTGTGGAGATGTTGTTAAGTCAACTAAAAATATAAACGCTGGACGGATAGATGATTGGATAAGCGGAAAAAGTGGGCGGTGACAGCTGAACTCTGATCCTTCCTATACGCAGACAACGCAGGTGGCGAATCAAAAACACTATTATGTTAACAAGAGTTTTATAACTTGCGGATTCAACTTTACAGAAATAATTTGGAAATGTCCTTTTTAATACTTAATTTATTTAATTTTCTTACCCGGTATTGGACATCTTGTAGTGCACGGCAGGTGATGACATGCGCATGATGTGATGATGAGTCTTTACAGAACATTTACATTTACATTTAGTCATTTGGCAGACGCTTTTATCCAAAGCGACTTACAGTGCACTTATTACAGGGACAATCCCCCTGGAGCAACATGGAGTAAAGTGTCTTGCTCAAGGTGGTGGTGGCTGCTGGGATCAAACCAGCAACCTTATGATTACCAGTTCAATGGTTTAACCCACTAGACCACCATCTCCACATACAGAAGGCCAAGGCTTTAAAACAGAGCTATCCGTCTGTAGTAGAAAAAGATGCCAACAAAGCGAAGCAAAAGAACAAGAAAGCATGTGTTTTTGTACTTTTTTCAAAATCTTATTTAGTCTTGGACGTTTGATAGTCTGAATTTAGGGACCGTTTCCAAAGTAACATAAGGCAACACATTAATATATAATAACGTTTTTAACTTGCATTTAAAGAGATTGACTTAAAGTCACAAAACCAACTCAGCTATAATGCACACCACTGCAATCCACTGTGTTTCGTTTGCCCATGATTACATGTAATTTTTTTGTCACACATTTAGAGAATTATTGATGTGTTTTCGTATGCTTGGCTTTCTTGCGTAAATTATATTTATCATGTTAACTCGTTTGGTTAGTAACAACACACCGTGTGTTAAAATTATTATTTTAAATTCTAATAGTTTACAGTTATGTTTATCAAAATTTTACTATGACTAGGGCCCCCACAAAGGTTTGCTTAGGGCCCATAGACATCTAGGACCGTTTCTGACCACAGGAAACACCTGTGCCCACCGCGCTATCGCTCTGCTCGCAGGCAGGGGTCCGGTGTGTGACGTACACCTGTATTGTGCCTCGGTCCAGTCAAAACACACTGTGCTGGGACCGTTGTTTGTTGTTTATCTTGTGATGTTTAACAATCCGATGTTGTTGCCGATGTCTGGATGTTGGGGTATGTATGGTGATGAACCAATTTTTTAAGAATATCATTTTTAAACTATGGATAACGGCACTCCAGAAAGTGTAAGTCTAGCAACTGACTAAATTATTAAATGAAATGATTAAAGGGATTGTTCACTCAGAATGAATCATTTACTCATCCCCATGTCTTCCAAACCTTTATGACGTTCTTCTGCAGAACACAAAAGAAGATATTTTGAAGCATGTTGGTAACCAAAAAAACATTGTCCCCATTGATTTCCATTGTATTGACAAAAAACTACCCTGCCATTTCTCAAAATATCTTATTTTTCGTTACCACACCCTTAGACAGTTTTGTTGTGGCATGGTGTAAGTTAATAATTTATCTTAGATATCTGTTTGACTTCAATTAACTTACCATACATAAAGCAAAGTACTTAAAGTAACCTTTATTTTTATGTTTCAAGCAGAGATGGCGATAGAGAGGGAAAAGTTACAGATTTCGGACAACCATTAAACTTGAAAGTTCAAGTTGAACTCCACCTACAAGTCGGACAAAACTGTCAGTCTGTTTGTGTCTGTGGAATAGATGCAGAAACGTTTCAATAAACCTCAGTTGACCTTTTGTTTTTATTAGAGACAGTCTGGTACCTGTATCATTTTATTGCACACGACCAAAATTCATTACCGTTTTCCAAACACTGCTGGGAAGTTCCGAGGATCTCTAAAGTGATTCCCCCCATGCATTTTTGGGAACATAAAACAAAAGCTAAATTCTTAAAACGTTGCATCACCTTACGCTCGGAGAATTTCTTGTTTGCGTCCGTTGTTTAGATCCAGAGTAGATTTCAAGCTGTGATATATCTATTAAAATTTTGGTGTGTTTTCAATTTATGTCACGTTAAACAAAGAAGTCTGAAAAATTCCCTAAGTGAGGAAATCTCCCTAGAGCCCAATGAGCTAGGCGGGCGAAAATGTGCGGCTGAAATAATTGACACGTTATGCTCGCATCGGATTCGGGACATGCCGTTTTCCCCTTTCTCTGCATTTTTGACCTCTAGGAATTGTCATCGCCTCAATAAATTATATCACAGCTCTGTCACTACGTTGCTCATTTGGCATTTTTAGAATACCTGCATCGCTAAGCCCGATGACTCGTAAATTATAGCATCCCTGTTGACCAACTAAAAATATCTGTCCCTAAAGTAAAACATATGTGTGGTATTGCATAACAGACCAAAGGAAGTGTCCTTTCCGTCATTATTGACAATATTAGATCAGTAATGTTAACACTGTTGACCTCAGTTCTGGGGTCTAATTTGGGCACTCCGGCAAGGGTTTGTTTTTCAGAATGACTTGTATTTCCATCTGTATTTGCTGTTATTAGATGGGGCCAAGAAAACAGTTTTTTCTTTGACCTTGAAGATGTTCTCAGGAAGTTTCATCGCAGGGGGTTTCCAGGTTTCTTTCAGCTTAACAGATTCATGAAGAAGAATGGGGTCTCCATCTTGGCCCATTGGAGCATTTCCTACCATTAGTCCATGGCTGACCGTGGTCTAGCAGACAGAAATAGATTCTCCTGTGTGTGGATTGTTGTTTAGTCTGATAAAACTGTACAGTGTTGACTGCGGCCATCCTCACCTTCCTGAGAGACTTTCAGCTGTCATCCACATAGACCTGAAGGTTTTCACGGACATGTTTTATAGAACTTGTTTAGTTTTAATCTGTAACATCATTACATTTTTTAAGGTATTTATGAAAGCATTTTTCTCATGCTACCAGGTTTCCATTGTTGGTCGAAAAAGAATTACATCTAGGTACAATATATTGTTTTACTCTATATCTGTGTCTGCAATTTATTTATATATTGCTTATGACTGCATTTGAATATGTTTCAGCTAGAGAAAAGGGCTTTTCCAGTCTTTGTTCATCTACGGTTTTGTTCTGATCTGCACAACAGCTTTGCAAGTCTTTCTTGCTGGTGTCACCTTTGGCTTAGTCACAGATTTGTAAGGCACGGTTTTCAGGAAACCGTCTTTGGAATAATACATATGAAATATTGTAGGGTGTGGCATTATTATGTTAGCAACATGTCAATGGCAAATTATATATATATACATGGGCGTCGGAAACACAAAACATTTTGGTGGGTCCTCCCCAGAAAAAAATTTAGAGAGTGAAAACGTCAATACTTTACAAGCAGCTTCAATGGTGTAGCGTGAAAGACACGTGACAAGCTTTTTGCCAAACTGGCTATTCTACATTTTCATATCAAATATCAGATTGTACAAGCATTCATTTTCGACAAAATGTTGAAAATATGAAATAAAATGTGTTTAATAATAAATGTATGGTAAGGTTAGGTTAGGGTCTTAAGGTCTTAATTGTCCCAATTGGCATCCATTTAATATTTTTAATAAATATAATCATTTGAACTCATTGTTGTATAATGTACAACATTACTTTGTTTAACTTGCTGTGTCGATACCATAGACGTATAAACATGGAAATGGGTGATGTCACCCGTATGTTAGTGAAGAAGAGCACTTTTGAAATTAAGCGAGCCAGTCGTCACCATCTTGGCAGCGTGTGGATAAATCCTGTCCCCCTATGAATTGTGTCCGCTTAGGACCCCGCCTAGCTAAAATAACTTCTGATGGGTATTCTTTTTAGCGCCTGATTACAATTTTCACAAAATTACATTACGATTTATGTCGCAAGTACTTTGTTAAAATCACCATTATTTTCTTTTTGCTAAATGCTTCATATAATGGTACATAGATGGGGCTATGTGTTGTGAAATCAAACAAATCTCGTTCTTACTTTTTTTGTTATTTGCTATAAGTTAAGCAGATGTTGACCCAGAAGTACTTGTGAGTATGTTACATCTAGCTTTGAGAAAATATGCATCTTAAATGTTTTTCGTAAACAAGTTATTTTAAAGCTTTTATTTGACACAGCGTATTTATCGCTAGACGCCAACGAAGCTTCTGGTTGCCATACAACAACATACATGGGGGCCAAATTTTTTCATGACACCGGATAATCGAAAATGGGCAAAGAGATGGGGACGTGGGTGGAGCTGAGGCTAGTAGTGACTATAGGCTGTAAACACAGCAACATCAATCCACCTGTCACTCAAGTGGCCACACCCTTAATTATGCAGATTAATTACACAAGTTTATCAGGTGAGGTATAAAAAAATTCTCCTCACAATTGTCATGAAATTACCTACATGGACCAAAATATCATTTCTTGAACCAGGCTGTAAACAAGCTTTTTTCTGCTCTAAATTTGGGAATTTTAACATGGGGCTCAATGAGATTCTCCTCTGTTTTGGAGCCAGTCTCTAGTGGCCAGTCAGTGAATCGCAGTTTGAGTCACTTCCGTGTTGGTTTCACAAGAGAGACGGGAAGGTTGCTGCTCGGTCGAAACATAATGATGTTTCATTTATATAGACTCTGAATGAGCTGGTGGAATGGATTTGAGGTAGCAGCGGAGTGGAAGTCAAGGCTGTTGCTAAAACGCGGATTGGAGTTCAAGTAATTAGGCATTCCTCAAGTGAAATGGGTTTAACTGACGTCGCTCTGAAATGTGAACGACATATGCGCTATATTACAGACTGTAAAAGTGATTGGGTCTAGTATCATTGATCTTAAAAAGTGGGTGTGTCCGACAGCCATGCATTTAGATGTATGAAGTGACTTTGATTACATATTACTCACTGTTTAATTCTAATGTCAGCTATTGTCAACATAGAAACATTTCCAATATTAAATCAAAGAGTTGATTTCTTAAAGTCGTGTTTTATTTTGCATATAATAACGCTGATCTCTGTCTGTGTCTCATCATAGAGTTTTAATAGACGCAGACCCGTCTGGTTAGACTGTAATTGTTTTCCATGCGCTCAGCTGCTGCTTGTTTGGGTTTTTATTCTTGTACGTGAAGTATAACACACAAACAGGTGTGAGAAACTGAAGCGTAGAAAAACAGACATTGAGACTGGAAGTCATTCATCATTTTTAATTAGAGTTGAAGTTAATTTGAGGTGAAATGAATGACAGAGGCTGTTGGTGCTAAAAGTTGAGCTGAATACATTGTTGTTGTTTTTTGGGCAAAAATTGAGTTGTATTTTAAGAAGGATCAACAAGGTAGAAAACTGTTAGCAACATCAACCAAATGCTTTAAAAAAAGTATTTAATATGACTAAAAGTGTTATTAAAATAGAAAAAAAATAAACAAGTTATCAGTGCAGTGACAGGTGATTTAATACGCTTTGCATAGAAACTAAATAATTGTAACCTGAATTAACTTTATTTTGGTCACAGTCTTCCAGAAATTGCACAAAGATTAAAGAAACGGTCTTAAATTGTGCTCAGAACGACCACCTACTGTTATATATTGCACGGTTAGCATAACTGGCAGCCGTACCAATGCTGGAATACATGTATGCTGTAAAACTATATGTACTGTAACTTATGAACTCTGGCTCTGCTACACAACCAACACCGAGCAGCTCTTTCTTTGTCCTCTAACTGGGGCAGCTAGCCGATGCCTTTTATGGCGTCGTCAAACAAGAGAAGCAAGTAACGGAACACAGCACAAGACAGATGAGGATCTGACGTCCTCATTCTGCCCTCCCTACTTCACCACCGAACCGATTCTTAACAGGTCAAGCCGCAGATCTTGTGTCTGTTCGCGATGTGGACGTGCCTCTCATTTCTGGCTTGATGGGGAGCTCGGGCTGACGGGCCGGGAGTGTAACCAAGAGACTTGTGACATCACGGCGGTACAACACTACTGAGTTCCACTGTCACTTGACTCGGGGTAATTTTAGGAGAAGGTCTGTCCTCGCTGTGGTATGACTCGGCTGTTTGACTGTGGCAGGAGCGCACGCGCAGATTTAGACACAATAAAAGTCCTCTCACGTGACTCAACATTTATGTTTTCCCATGGCTGTTGCTTTACTTTGTCACATTCTGTGCCGGTCAAGAATTTTAGACTTACGTTTTGAAAACGCTGTCAGAGATAAGCGGTTCGCATATGAATCGAGTTGTGAGTGACATTCACAGACTAGTAATCATCTGATAAATCACTTCAATTTAACCTGTGTTGCTGTGTTAAAAATCTTCTTATGGCCATCCACCTATCATGGTTTTCTTCATCTGGTCTACTTCAGTGGTTATTTCAAGCTTATGCTAATATTTACCGGTGAAGAGCACCCGCCATGAGACCGTAAACTCAGAGTTATATGTGAGGATTTATTTTACCGCAGTTGTTGTTTGTCTGGGTGTCCTTTCCAAACTCAGCACGTGCAGAACACTTCATACTGAGGTTTGGGTTTTGTAGTGTTTGAGTTATCGCCAGACCCAAGACTCTTCAGCCGAGAGCCAGTGGCCACTCAAATCATAACATACTCTGGGACAAGGGGTATTGATATAGCTCAAGGGTAATAATACACAACCACTTTTCCACAGTTATGAACTTTTAAGGTCTGAATTTATTTTAATGTGAATGAAAGCAAAGCTGGGGGGGTTGGTTTATTATAAGTTGATTTGGGTTATATTTCCATTTATTTGTAATTTGGGGTCTTAGTTTAGTTTAATTTTACACTCTGGGATTGTTTGTTTTATTATTTTTCTTCTGTAATTCTATACTTTTTTACACCATTTAATTTTAGAACCGTCTAGTACAATCTCTATATAGTGGCATTTTCATGTTTAATGATTTCTATTTTTTCATGTTTATTTATGTCAAATCTTAAACAATTTTGCCCGAAAAGTAATGCCCTTTTAAGGAGCAATCTGGAGATTTTAGCGACACCTAGTGGTGAGGTTGCAAATTGCAACCAACGGCTCACTCCAACCCTACCTTTTGAAGCGCTACGATGGCAGAGACAGGACCGAGATGTTTATACGTTTTCGCTTCTTTGGAGAAGGAGATAACGTATTTACTAAATGCGCTCTCTAGGCATCTCTAGGCTACTGTAGAAACAACATGCTGAATTCTATGTAGGGGGACCTGGGGTGTATGTATATAGAAATATGGGAATAAAAAAACAAAAGGACAATTCCAGCGTTATGGAAGTGACATAAAAAGGACGCGTTTTTTGGGAGACAATAAACATTGTAGGATTTCTATAAATAAAATGCACAATCCTGAAGCAATAATACCCAATGAATGGAGAAGGGATGCCTCTTTATAGAACATAAAGTAATTACTTTATATTCATTTTCATGTTTCCATATATGAGGAATATGTAACGTTATGGATGTGAAAATCCTGAAAATGGCACTTACATGACTATGAAAAATCCTGCACTAAAAATAAAACAAATGCTTTACAAATTTGAAGAGAGATCTCACATGGGTTTTTGAACCACCAAATGTTCAAATCTGTGATGTTACCATTGTAAAAATCACTGGCAAAAACAAACTTTTTTCGAGGTATGGTTGACATTTTCACAGAAATGCCCATAACGCTTCATTATGTAAGGTCTTTATACACCCCTGAAGAAATAGTTATGTATATTATATTGCACTTATGTTAATAGATCATCCAAAAAATTACACACAGCACCTTTAATGTGAAAGTAATAACTTGGCTCATTTTTTGCCCTTTTTTAGTTGGGAAATACTTAATTTAGTATCTGATTTCATTGTTTTATTTTTTACATCTTCTCTCACAACCTCTTTCATTTCAAATCCAACATGGCGCCATAACTCTATATGGACTGAAGTCCACAATGGGACAGTGTGACATTGCTGTCCCACATCATCAGCCCACGTACGCACTCTGATTGTTTATCTGGTGTTGGCTGGATATTTATCGCATACTTTGAATATTTTTATATTTTTCTGTAATTTTCCTGGACGCTGTCCCAATCTGACAAGGGAAAGAAGCATCCCACTCTTCCGTGTTCGCCTGCATGCGTTCCAGATTTCCTGCCTTCTATTGTGGCTGCAGCGGGATGGTAATATCCTGGTTCAAGCCCTGAGGTCAAACCAGCACACTCTGTATCTCTTTCTCCACTTTCTATCTCTCAATCTATGTGTCCCTCTCTCCTGTTCCTTGTCCTGTAAACCTTAATCATCTCTTTCCCCACACTTTTTATCGCTTTTCCCTGGCTTTCTTTCGGAAGCCGTTAACACCTACTATTGTCACTTGACCAGATGATTAGAGAGGTTGACTAGTAGAATTTTTCAGTTGGGTACACAATTCTTAAAGGTTCAGTGTGTTATTTTTTGGAGGATCTATTAATAGAAATCCAATATAATATACATTTATTCCCTTAGAATGAGGTATTTTTTATCTTCATACACCTCGGGTCCCCTTACATGGAATTCACCATGTTGTTTCTACAGTAGCCCTAAATGTAAACTGTTTTACGGAGCGCGTTTCATAAACTCTAGGTTATCTGTAGGTTATCTGCTTCGCCAAATAATCTTATGCATGATGACATCTTAGTCCTGTGTCAGCCACCGTAGTGCTTCGAAAAAGGAAGGGGTGGAGTGAGCCGTTGGTTGCAATTTGTAACCACACCATTAGATGCCGCTAAATTACATTCGCTGGACCCTTTAAGCAAAGTGTTAATTTGTTAAATATCAAATATGATTATAAAAAACAATCATTTTTAATAGGGGGTGGTTATATATAAAATTGTATGATGTGAAATTACTATTATTAGAAAATAAATTAAGCATGAATGTCCACTCTAAAACACTTGTGAAAGCAGGAAAGTACAAAATGTACAAATTACATTTTATGAATTCAAACAAATCAGCTACCAATTCGCTTAATTGTCAAATAGTTACGAATTGCCATTTGCTTTAATACCTATTAGTTTTCTACGCTGCTTAGTATTCACTGTATTTTTCTTCCATTTTCCTGGCGTTCTTCTGTTGTGTTGTGGCATCTCTCTCCTGGTCCACTGCTTGCCATCCAATCTCACTGCATTGGCCAAGCCAGCAGCATAACAGCAGGTTTCCCCTTTATATATTTTATATTTTTATAGTAATAATTCGGGACGTAACAATATTATAGAAATCATGGTATAGCAATATCAAAATTGTCTCAATATTATCATGGTCACATGACTGTAGGAAATGATAGGTCTTCCGGGCCAAACATAAAAAAGTTAGAAAAAACAATTCATGTTACCTTTGAAAAGGTCCATCTGGTGCAATTATTTTATTTTATAAAATGGATTTTTAGGTCATTTGACCCATCTCATACTACTCTTAGCAACAGAACTGTTATTAATGAAAACATCTTTTTCACTCAGAGTTTTCTTAATGGTTTTCTGTAACAACATCCATTACACTTACATTTAGCTTGCAAATACATTCTCCAGATTTGTTTTGAATTGGATCTTCTTGTGTACGCGAGAGGAGATGGTTTGGAACCGGCACTGAAGGAATGAACTCAGTGGCGTTTCCGGTCCTCTGATGAGAGGATGTAGTAGCTGAAGTGGCACATCCTGCACACGATCAAACACCGTTGCCCTGTTAGTACTGACGTATTGCATCAGCCTCATACCGCATTTCTTGTAAACCTTCTGAAAACAATGCCAGGTGTTCTAAATGATTTTAAACAACCTCAAATTCCTGCATGCAATGATGTCACTTACTGTAGTAATCCAAGGCGCACCGGTCACTTTCGTTCTCTGATTTGATGTTCTGGTAATGTCAAAGTACAGTCAAATCTAATGTTTGTTTTTCTTTTGTTTTTTGCCAGTTTTGCCAGCCTGGTGGATGGAGGCTGTCTCGCGAGAGGAAGCCCCCAACCTTCTTCACAGTGGTGCTGACAGACATTGATTCAGAACGACACTACTGCTCCTGTCTGACGTTCTTTGAGGCAGAGGTCAATTTGCAGGTGAACATGAGACCATATTTTCATTTCAAGCTCTTGTCAGGGGTCCTGGCTGCTCATATGATGAAACTGTGTTTTTTTTCACTCCCGCTTGTTTTTTTACCTGAAAGTCTGGTTGGACAACGCACTTGGTTGGACGGTCCCAAATCAAACCTCATACTGAATTAAAGAATGAGATGCCCCCGTGGAGCCTTTTAAATTCTGGACAATAATATCACTAATGGCCGTCTCTGTGTTCATCTGCATGTTAAACATCAGTGTGAAGTCTTAGGCTTGTCGAAGCAGTTCAGCCGGTTCAAATTTCCGCCATTTTTAATTTGCAAAAATGTTTTAAACTTTTTAAACTTGGTTCAGTTCACGCAAGTTATTCATTTATTTTTAGCCTTTTGACATCATTTTTCTTTGAATATTGAAAATCCTTTGTGCAGATGTGAGCCAAATTATTTTTTGCCGTGGACCATGTTAATTTTTCAACTATATCTTCTAAACATCTTAACAAAAATCACAAGGACTCTCTGAGAAGACGTGCCAAATTGAATCCAATTCTGCTCGCAGGGGAGGCTAAAACGGATAATCTCAAAGCATTCGATTTAAACGAGGAAGTTAAAATTCGGCACACTTATGCTATAATATTGGAATATCAGATAAACAGAAATGATTGCCAGCAGCCAATAAAATGTTATCAGCCATACATAATTTATTACAGAGGGCCTTTCGACAGGATCAAAATAACATTCTTCAATCGTCCTAACATCTTTATTTATCATTAGACGACGACTGTATCCAACAGCACCCATTCCACCAATTTTACAATTGGCCTCTTCTCTTTCCTGAATCTGCCTGGACATTTGTATTGTTTTTTTATTATATTTATATGAAGGTTTCCCTGTCATCTCTTCTGACATCATATAACAAAGTGCATCAGTCATGGATTTATGGAGCATCCAGAAACCAGGTCATACAGCTCATCGTTGTAGTATAAGTATATATTTCATCAGATCAATTATCTGTCTGATAGCATCACAAATCATTAAAATAAGCGCAGCTCAAAATCAATTGACTTTCCAATGGTTTTATTTGGGCACTGAAGGTGTATAGCCCATATTGTTCTCATTGGCCTTCTTATTATTCTCCTTTCTCTGGCTTTGACTTTATGAACCGTTTTAAGGGAAGTTGTGAAATTTGGCACATTTGATTGTCTGGGTAAGAATAGTCCCCCGATCTATTTAAGGGTCTGCTATTTAAACTCTCTAAAAACACCAACATTAGGGTGTCACAATATACTTACTGGTATTGTCTATACATGATAGTGATAATAAAAACCACGATTATTAGTATTGTGTAAAAATACAATGTTTAAAAATGCTCTCCATCTCCCTACACTTGTGATTAAATGTGATTCATTGACCATAAAAAAAGAGAAAACACAATAAACTAAATCACATATGACCGATTAAAAGCATAATAAAAATACTTTTCCAATAGATATGGTGAACATATTGTGATGAATTATTTTGCTCAGGATAATCGTGTAGTGAAACTTTCCTATTGTGACAATCCAATTCTCAACTGACATCTAGTCAGATTCTGCTCACAAATAAAATAACAATGAAACGCAGCTACACCAGCGGAGAGGAAAAAAGTTTGTTGCTAAGTCCCTGCTTTCCACCACACGAACCCCACCGATGCTCCTACAGCAGCAGCGTCTCTCTCTCCTGCCAGACACAGCTCTCTCCCGGCCACGAGCAATGATAATGGGCCGGTGAGTATTTCTCCATGAACACTGACAACACAGTTATCATGACTGACGACCTAATCATCTGTCAAACAAAGAGTGCTGTTCGCTGGGAAGGAGAGGGCCTGCTCAAAAGTAGAAAGGTTTTTTGACTCCGCTGCGCAGACCGATGGGCACATAAATACATTATAACAACGTCAGTATAGTGCTAACGATTCGTACTTTACGCACTAGTACAGAAATTTGGCGACATTTATATGCATGAAAGGTCGTAATCCACAAAAAAACACATGGAGAGATGACATACTTTGTATAAAGTAATCCAAGATGTCATTTTTTTTCATTTGGGAATTTAATATTTCATTTTTGTATAATTAGCGAGTATCTGTGTTTATTAAGCTTAGTTTTCCCCTGTCACTTTGACCAGGGGTGAAAAGTTGTGTGCTTTAAGGAGGAAGATAAATAAGGTAAAATGTAGCAAAATGTCGCCAAGTTGGGGCCCCCATGCATGAATTTGCCTAGGGCCCCCAAATCACTAAATCCGCCCCTGGTCCTCATGTCATATTTGCCAAAAAAGTATTTCAAATTGTTAAAGACTATTTCCCTGCAGCCTCATTTTATTCTAAGCAGTTATTTTGTTCATGTCTTATCTTCAATAGGTAGAATTTTGATGTGGTGTGACGCAGTTGATAAAAATCTGGTTTTGTAACACAAAGGCTGTAGGTGTTAAACCCCACATATGGTGTTTTCAAACTTGTGCTTAGTGTGATGTTGTGCTGCTTGTGGTTCCATTCGTCCTCTTTTCACTTTGTTAGTGCTTTTATGTGTGTTTTTTTCCCCCCGTCGAATCCTTTTCATCTCAGTAATCTATGCCATGTGAATGGTTGTGTAAAGGGCATAAAGGATTTTAAGTCTCACAAATGATAGTTGTGAGTCCAGCTCAGTCGACTGTAGACAAATGAAACTCTGATTTGGTGTTGATTGATGCCCTCAAAAGAAGAGAGGATATTGAGTCATGTGGTCTCCGCAGGTTTAAATCATTTTGGATGTTGCAACATGCTCCTTAAAATTGCTCAAGTCAGACGGGCAACATTTATTTGGACAGCTTTTGTTTTCATGTGTTTATGCCACTTTTAAGCCTCCATAATGCCCTCTAGATAGTGTGTTGTCAGTGTTGTACCTGTGGAAGTGATCAAGACTTCCTACTAAGGAAAAATGTCCTGGACATTCCACATCTATTGACTTTTAACCTATTGCACTTCTCCGGATATGTTGGTCATGGTGACAAACAAATCAAGCATTTTGATGCTGTGAATCACCTTCATTCCGTAAGCAGACCTCTGACTGTTTAACAGCCTAAAGGGTAATTGGGTTTCCTTTGCAGATCACAATAAATCAGCCTGACCGCCACAGGCATCTACACCATTTACTGGACCAGATACAAATAAACCGACTCATGACTGGCAAAGAATGCACAAATGGTTTATAAAAGCAGCAGACATGCATTTAGACAACACTGGTGGTTCCAGAATGTTATAAAACTGTTTGGCTGGAACATCTACGTACATATCACAGTCGTTGAGCTACGATGACCTCCAGCTGTTGGATGCTGCTGGTATGCTATCTGGCCTTTTGGGAGTCAAATCTCTCTCTTTCTGATTCTTTGTCTCTTGTACTCAGTGGAAGACTGATAATCTACTTTATTTATACTGTGGCCTGTGCAAGCCCTGTGGGACAAGGCCACCCATGAAGAGCACTTCTTAGTGTCACGATGCACATTGAGACTCATTGCCTCGCTGTCTCCAGACCTTTTCGATCAATCTGGTTTTGTCTGCTCCACACTGTTTGTTTGTCATACACTTATCTGACATCTGTGATCTTCTGCTCCTTTCATTTAAAGACTGTGATAGCCTATCATCTCATTATGCTGTGGATCTTGATTTTTAACTTCCACGGATTTAAGTGGTAAAAAGTAGATGGGTGTTGGACTGTCTAATGACTCTTATGTCTCCTGTTACCATGAACATTTGATGTCCATGCACTTAAACACTAGAGTTTGTTTTGCAGTTTCAAGACTTCATTAAAAAAAAACATAGCATTATAATTTGTTGTTTTAATATTTTTAAATCAAATACATTTGGATTGTAATGTCTGTTTTAAAGGTCCTCAAAATTTTGGAAGTAGCCCAATAACCTGCTTAAAGTGATAGTTTGACTAAAAATAAAACAATCATCATTTATTCACCCTCATGTCATTCAAAACCTCAAGACTCGTTTTTTTCCCTGTAGAACACAGATTAAGATATTTTGAGAAATGTCTCAGTGTTTTTATCCATCAATGGAAGTCAATGGGGGTCATTGTTGTCTGGTTACCAGCATTCTTCAAAATATCTTCTTTTGTGTTCTCCAGAAGAAAGAAAGTCATACAGGATTGGAATGACAAAAGAGTGAATAAACAATGAAAACATTTTCGGTAAAACTACTTAAATCATATACTGTATGTATAATGCATTATAAAAGTATTTTAATTAATTAATTATGCCTTGTAATGCACCTTATAATGCATTGTAATGTTTCATGAATAATTGTAACTGCAGTTAAAAGATTATAACACTAATCAGTTCATTGTTTCACTTTGCATTTTTAATTGGGTTATAATTCTTTACAGCAACATTTATGCCCAATTTCAGAGGCAAGGTTTAAGACTAGTCCAAGACTAAAATGAAAGTTTAAGCTGTTTTAACTGAAAATAACTTGCCCGAACATATCTTAAAACTTGTCATTGCCCTTGTTTTGTCTCAAGATGCACACCAGTAATGTTTAGTCCTGCATACTAATGCATAATCCTGGATTAAGTTTAAAATTAAGATTTAAGATTCTTTTTAAATATTGACTGTGAAACCGCGGGCCTTAATGTATTACAACACACATTATGAGCAATCATAATGCATCATAATCCTTAATAATGCATCACACATAAAGGCTTTAAGTAAAGTGTTACCTTTTCATTTTTGAGTGAACTTTCCCTTTAAGTACCCATTGAAGTAAACTGTGAGACCCCTGGCCGAGAATCACTTTTTTAAGACAATTTAGTTTTCTTTATTCTCCTGTGTCTGGGCATCTTCAGTACATTGTGGTCTTGAAACTCCATCATCTCTTCATTCCACCTCGCACTGGTTACAGTCTGCTTCTGCGTTCATTGTTTTTAACTTGTCTGCAGGCATAAAGCCTGTCTGATGTTTTGATCTTGCTGATAGTCTCACCAGCATACCCCCTTGTAAAGATGTAAAGATCACGACACACTGCAAGATTTTTCACTTTTGTCAGATGGCTAGAACCAACTCTGGAATGTATTTTTCTCCATAATTGAACCAAATCCTCCCAATAAGGTTGAAATGTGTTTCCCATCTGTGGGGGTATTTTAATCCAGTATTCCCACTGATAAATTGCCATGGATCTTGTGGCATGTTTTTACTACCTGAGCAAATCAAATGGAGTCTAGTGCAGGAGTTAGACAGAAGGGTTTGATACTGGGCACTGTTCAGCCTGACACAGACTATTAGAAGCAGATGAGAGATCACTCAGGGGCCAGATGTCTGTCTTACCTGAAGATGATAGTGAATAGTGAAGCCTGCAGAACTATTCCTGTCAGTTATTAAATGGTTTCTTTTTGTCATTTTATCCAAACACTTTATATTTATTTTATTAATGGTGGCTGTTAACATAAGCATCAGTATTGCTTTTACTTTGAATTATGTATGAGCTACATAAGTGACAAAAGTATTGTCTGGAGGGCATATTTGCACACTATTTGCTTTCAATGACCCTACGGGTATGACTAAAGCATCAAAATATTAGAAGTAGGACAAAAAATATAGAAAATAAAACTAAGTTTAATGCACTTATTATAGTTACAGTGTATAAATGAATGTGGGTTTTATTCTACTATACAAAAAAGTGATAGAAAAGCAAGAAATCATACATTGACTAGTTCAATCAGTTGACAATATTTTGTTGATCCTCTCTTGTCTCATGCACAACTACGCAAAATCGTTTTTTTACTGGTTTAAACAAAAGGCAAAGACGTCAATTGTACTAGAGTCGACATAACTTTTGGCTATACATAAAATATATATCATATATGTCATATAACTTGTATACAACTTGCCTAAAACAAGTTGTACTTAGCATGTACTTACGTAAATGTCTAAAATTACTTTTGTAGACAAAAAAATAGTTGCCAACATCAGTTTATTTTGTTAAGAAACAAAACTGTTATTACAAGTATTTTGAAATTGATGACTTGGACCAAATAATGAAGACAAAGCAGCCAATAAGAGCCCTAAATAGATTTCGAAGTCCTTCAAAACACTTCTAAAAGCTTTCCTGGATGAAAACTCAAGAAGCTGAATGATAAATTACCTAGAGAACAATTCTGCAAATTCTAGTCATAGGGTGGCAATATTGAAGATGCTGAAATATAACATTGTTTTGATTTCTTTTGAATGCTGGTAGTCCGAACATAAGTCCTATCTTAATAAAAAAGACTAAGGCCCGGTTTCAAGACAAGGCTTAAGCCTAATCCCAGACTATGATGAATGTTTGATCGGTCTCAACTGAATATAACTTACATTTAAATATCTTAAAAGATATCAGTGCCATTGTTTTGTCTCAGGATGCACACCAGTAATGTATTCTTCTAAGGCATTTTTATAAATGCGACATCATGTCTTAATTCACCTAAGGCAGTGGTTCTCAAACTTTTTTGGTTTAAGTACCCCTTTTTATGATTTTTTCAAGCCAAGTAGCGTTTGACCAGACAACAACATTTTATTTTGAAATACAGTGAAATGAAAGTCAAACCTTTATTATATCTAAATGTATTAATTTATTTGTATGCATCTTTGTGTAGTCCTTATTTCATATATAAATACTATTATCATAATTTATTGATTTTCATTATTTATTCCTAAATGTCAGTTTCTCTCACGTAACCCCTGCAGTACCCCAAAGTACCCCTGGGGGTACGTGTACACCCTTTGAGAACCACTGACCTAAGGCATAGTCCTGACTCCTGGCTTAAGATATGCCGTGTCTGTGAAACTAGGCCTAAGTGTTTCCAAACTTTTGACTAATAATTTATAAAAGACTCGTTTTAGTGTTTAGCTAAAGACGGTTTCAAAGCAACAACACAAATAAACGTTATTGCGCATACACACTATTGCAGCTCAAATTTTAGTTCCGGTAAACATCTGCAAAGAATAGTGTCCTTGTAGATTATTTCTGATAACAATTAAAATAAATACCAAGTAAATTACATTAGAAGGGAATTAAGAGTATGTATAGCCAGTATTGTTATGGGTTACCAGTAGAACCATTACTTGGCTGAACTTAAACTCGACAAAATGACACAACCCATTAAACAAATTGTATTATTAATTCAATTAATATACAATCAAATTAAACAAATTATAAATAAAATTAAATATAAATAGTTCATTTAAAAGCCACTAGCCAGACAGATCAACACAGACCGGAAATGAACTTTGATGAAACCATCTATTAGTGTGCTTGATTCTAACCTCATGTTTAAGCACATTTTAGTGTATTCATTGGTTTAATTCTCTTTTCGTCCTGTAAGGTCACTTGGCCCTTGTACGTGGTGGGATTACAGTGATATTTATTTTACACTGATTGCATCTTTTGACACAGTTACTCACCCCATACTCACATGGAGCCAATTTGACTAATTTCGCATCCATCTTGTTCTCCAAAGCAGTGCCTGTAATGCAAGACAGTGTTCGTTTAAATAACGCCTCGTCCCTTGGGAGGAGACCCTTGCCCGAAACAAAGCAAAACTAAGTCGATTTCCAAAAATAAAATCTATTAATAGACCAGCACCTTGACTAAACCGGTGTTGTCGTGCACCCGGCATGACTCCCTCAATGATTCAGTATGTAGCTTATCTTAACTTTCTCCACCCTTGCACAGTACTCTGTCAGCGCCGCGTCACGAAAGGTATGCAGGACCCCTTAACTCAATTTATATTATCATTTTTACTTGTTTCTTGAAAAAGCGCAGCGCTGCCTGGCAGATCCGTGACTGTTATCACATCTGATGCATCGGGTTCAGTTTTTGGTTCTTTGAGGATTCCGGATTCAGCTGGTATGCCGCGTGACGGTTACGACGTACTCGCTAACCCTGTCTACATAAGCTCTGCTTTATCTGTGATTCTGAGACATGTTATCATATGATCTTTATGCATTGTTTCCCAACGGCCTCTCAACTCAGACGATTATCGGTAGAGAATTACACAGAATTAATAGAAAAGTCCCTACAATCCCCTGAAAAAGATACAGTTCGTCTCCGCTGAGGAAATGGAGGATTTTGGTGCTTTGATATTGTTTAAAGAGAGACGTTTTGACGTCTTTTCTGCTCTGTTGGGGTCTGTCCTTATTTAATGCACGACTTACTATTAAATGCGATGCTTAAAAACGAAATAATACAAAGACTGTAATGCAATCTTGCTCACTTTCGTTTTGAACAACCCTTTTAGGAGTTTCTGCTTACCTCAGTGCCCGTAAAAATGCTCTTGAAACTTGTCCAGTTACAATGCATTTGACCCAGAATCCCGATCCGGGAATCACATCCCGGTCTAATCTCATACTATCGCACTATACGTGTTCAGCATTCTGAGTACCTCACCAGGATGGAATTTAGTTTAGCCCAGGCTTTTTTAATTATGCGTATTTGCTTTCTGTTTCAGGGCTCAAAGACGCTGGACGCAGATGGGGACGGCGGTGAGGAGGTGGAGGAGGAGGAGGAAGAAGAAAATGGTTTGATACAGCCATCTCAGGTCTTTGCACCCAAAAGTCTGATTTTGGTGTCCAGGCTGGATTTTCCAGAAATATTTAGGGTAATGTTAAACACAAATACTTGCAGGCGTTTTGGTACATTTCACGTCATGTTAAAGTGATAGTACACCCATACATGTAAATTCTGACATCATTTCCTCTTGTCATTTCAAACCTGCAAAAAGAAAAAGAAGATATTTTGAAAAAGGTTGTGAAACCGAACTGCTGCGGTACACATTCACTTGCATTGGTTATGTCTTCATACAATTGAAGCGAATGAGTACTGTCGCTGTTCGGTTACAAACATTCTTCATAATATCTTAAATTATGTTCTGCTGTAGAAAGAAAGTCATACAGGTTTGAAATGACAAGAGGGTGAGTAAATGGTGACCGTTATGATGACAGAAAAATTAAATGTTAATCAAATAAATTCGAGTTCATTTGGTCTAACAAACTGCAGCTAAAATCTAGTTGAAAGCCAATATAAAAAAGATCCTATACGCCGTTTTCTTTCTGCATTACGCTTTCCAAGTGGGGTCTGCGATGAGAATTGCTCACTTCTAAGCAGAATTGTTCGTGCTGGAACGGCGGATGGATTTGGGTTGATTTAAACCACCGCTGGGAAGACTGTATTTATCGTCACAACCCTTAAATCATTAAAGTCAAAGATTTATGTCTGTTGGTGGAATAAGATCAGGGATTGGAGAAACATAGAGGCAGGAAATCCACTCCATCCAAAGTTTCTCGCAGAATGCTTCAGGTTTTTATTTTTTATTTAATTTTTTTGGCCTGCATTCGTGGGTTTGCTATGAGCTGTGCCCAGGCATTAGGTAGTTGTTTTGTTTGGGAAAGTATCAGATATTTACAGTTACGCACCATTTCTTATTGTTTTTCAGTATGCTCACTTAATAGGGCACTTAAAATTCAAATTTGCTGGTATTTCCTGTCATTTATACAGATATTAGTTCTACAGAATAACAATGTTGTTCTAGATTTTATGTTGTTAGTGCAGTTTATATTATTCTGAGTAAATAGAAAGTGATCGTGAATGCTAAGGCAAGAATCACTATTGCTATTGTTCATGAGGTTAAGGAGGATTTGAAGCCTTAACCATGAGCACAGATGTTTATCATGCAAGGTGGGACTGTATTACCTTTCAAGTTTAATGATAAAATTGGTCAAATATTTCCGTAGATGTATAACAAAGAAGCCCAAGCTATGTCCAGAGATACCAGAATAACATAGATTTTAAGTGGAGAGGACCCTGTAAGTAGCCACTTAGCGACCAATCAAATCTCCTTAGCAACCAGGTGTAAAATGGTAAAAATGTTTTTTTAAGTATTTGTGTGTGTAAAAAGTGTCTGTGTTTTTTTCTTAGGGTTGCTTGGGACTGATCTACACCGTGTACGTTGACAGTCTGAAATTTCCTCTGGAAGGTCTGGTGGCAAACCTCTTCACATGCTTCGTTCCAGTGGCTGGAGGTTCCCAGGTCAGACATTACTTAAACAAAGAATTCCTCGTCTTTGTTGACCCCGACCCCTTTGGACACTTGATACGATATAGGATTAGATTGTGACCTTGGGTTCTCTGTCATGTATTGTCTTCTTCTGAGATTTAAGGTCAAGGAGCTTTAAAGGGCAGCTTAAGAACCCTTTATTTTTCTTCAGAGTAATAATATTACAACATTTCGCTCTCATGAGCATCCTCCCTTTATTCTATTTGTGTTCGAGTCATTTAATAGGGCAGCAATCATCAAATTTGCCCTCAAAATGTGTTTTCTCTTAAAACACAGCTTTACTATCCTCCTCTCTTTATTGTACACTGCACTCACATAAATCCCAACCCAATGGGTAAATCACACCAATAGATATTGTGTCAACGATTTACAAATTGGTTTCATGGGAAATGTAAAAATACAGAGTTTAGTTGTATCCCATTTTGAATCCCCTAACATAATATTTTTGTTAATATAATTTAATAATATGTTCAGAATTGCTCCAGAGAACATTATTCTTGCCAGCTGCGATCCGGTGTCTCGATGATCAGACAAGACGTGAGTTATAAACCTCAGGAGAAGAACCTATTCATCTTTTAGAGTGACTTTAACTCCATCCTCTAGGAATTTGTCATGGGACTCAGAGGTCATTTTAGGCTTCAGCACCCGTGTTCATCTGTCATGTTCAGTATTAAATTCAGTAGACTGACCTTGTGTTCATCTTATTGCATCTGTTATGGTTTGTGTCTTACAAGCAGCAGACCTACATGACCGATGACGAAGATTTGAGAATTATCTTTTAGCTCAGCCTCATAGTGTACTGTTTCAAATTCAACTTTCTTTACCAAACCTCATTAGCACATATTTGATGCTGAATGTCATGTAAGGCCGGGTTCACACTTAACTTCTTTTTTCATGCTGCTAGGGTCTGTTTTACTTTATCATCTTATAGAGTAAACCATGTTGTTGCCATCGTCTTTTTCTGTAGCTCAGATCGTCTTTTGAGGTTGAAAAAAGTTCAACTTTTTTGATAAAAGCCCTATGTCAAGCACCTTTTTCACAGCTAACCAATGACAGAGACCTGTCGTTTCCATGACAACATGCGAGGAACATGATTGGTCGAGAAGACTCAAGCTTGAAAAAATAAAATGGTGGCTGGAACGCATTGTTGGAGCATAGTTTTGTATAAATGTACATTTAATTTTCACTTTCAACGACTTCTCTCTGCATCTCTTGCGAGAAATTAGTATTGTAGTTTTTAAATGTGTGATTGGTTATTGCAAAGATGCTTCGGTTATGCTGCCTATGAAGCCTGTCTCTAAGCTGCCTTCGTGCACAAATGCCATCTCTGAACATTGCCGGCTGCCTTTTGTAACCACAATGCTGCGAGCAGGTTTTTTTCCCTAAAAAAGTGCCATTGACAACTATTTCTTGACAAAAGACAGGTTTAGTGTTAACAAGGTCTTAATGATCAAAAAAGTTTACATTGTATATTCTCCTTCACAAATACTTCAGAACTCCTTCCTGGTGGAACATTCTTCCTAACTCGGTGCAGTCAACCACATCTCTCACAACATTAAAAAAACTACTAAAAACCCATCTCTTCTGTGAATACTTGACGGACAAATGCGAAAACTAACCCTCTTTCTTTTCTCTTAACATGGTTAATACAGAAACTGCCTTACTTTTTGTCTAGCGTTTTATTTGTTCACGGCTTTCTTGGCATTATAATTAGATTAAAAAATTGAAAATATTTGATGTGACACGCTATTCAAAGTTTATTCTGCATAGCTATTTGTATAGCACTGGACAAAATAATATATGTTTTTATTGCTATTTACATGCATCTGGGATACTGATGCAATATCGCTCGAGTAAGAGTGTATATAGTGAATTTATAATCAGAGGCACAAGGCCGCAGGCTATCACAGACGCTGATATAAGAGCACTATTTACACGACTACGAGAGCGATATTGCATTTATTCAACAGTTCGATGGCACATGTGTGTAGATAAATCAGAAACAACATAGGAATGTCTTTAAAACCCTCCGGTTTTTAAAGGAACAGGGGAACTACAAAAGTATTCATTTACTCACCCTCAAGTTGCTCCAAATCTGTATACATTTCATGTTATTGTGAGAGAGATATTTGTAAGAAAGCTTGTAACGAAACAGTTCTTGGCCACAATTGACTACCACATAGGAAAAATTGCTTTATAAATGTCTATGTTCTGTTGAACACAAAATATGTTTTGAAAAACGTAGGAAAGCACACAGTTCTGGGCCACTTTTGACTACCATTGTCATTTTTCCTACTATGGTAGTCAGTGGTGGCCAAAAACTGTTTGGTTACAGGCATTTGTCCAAGTATCTTTCTCTGTGTTCATCAGAACAAAGAGGAGATTTGGACCAACTCGAGGATGAGTTAATGATGACAGAATTAATATTTTCTGGTGAACTGTCCCTATAAAGAAATACTGTCAATGTTGTTTTGTATGTTTCCTGGTTATCAAACCCACGACCTTGCCTTAAGAAAGCTTTCAGCCGACAATGTGAGTGAACTGAGAATGTTTTTTTACGTTTTTAGAAGTTGTTTTCACTGGGAGCAGGAGACCGTCAGCTCATCCAGACGCCTCTGAATGACAAACTGCCAATCACCTGCAAGAGTGTAGCTCTTCTCTTCCAACAGTTAGGTGGGTACCTTATATGTGTGTTTGAATAGCAGAGTGTACCATAAAGTGTGTGTATTTACAGGAAAATGTATGTTTCATCAACGTCAGGCATATTTATTCTGACATCCCCTGTCCTTTACAGTTCCGCTCATTTTCTCTTCCTGTAAACAAGTTAGTAGAGTCATAATGTCATCAGAGCATATGAGAGATGCCCAGGGCATTTTTAAATGTTCATTCATTCAACTACAGTAAAATACTATAAATCTAGAATAGTGATGTAAATTTGTAACATTAGTGATATTAACAAAATATAAGGTTATTCGCTTGTTAAACCTGACGTCACGCACCAACATATATGGAACGTCAAATACTGTTTCCCTGTCCAAACGCTCATTATGATGCTATAGGCAAACAACAATTTACGCTCATGGCGAGCTTTAAAACGATCGGGAAACCACGATCCTAACCTTTATCTTCATCACGAAATCCCACATGGCACATTGAGTTAATACACGTTTCACTTAAATATGCAATATGAGGTGTTTTGCCTGTAGCCCCGCTTGAAATTAATAGAACGAAAGGAAAAAGGTATTCCTTACGTCACCACTTAACAATCAAATATAAGGCTTTGCACAAACGTATTAAGTTCGTGCCTACTAAAGTGAATGATGTTAACACCGCAAATGTGGGACAAACAAGAAGCCTGCATACTTTTTTTTTTAATCTTACATTTTGAAAATGCAGAAAACAAGCATTTGCCCACATTTGCAGGTACGATTGGACATTTGTCTCAAATTTAAGTGATGTGTGGTAACTTATTTACCGTAAGCACCAAAGTATCAGTAACATATTTGTACTGACAAAGCTGTGCTATTTATGCTTTTTAAAATGTTTAAAATCTGTTGACATTTCTAAATCTTTTCATGTAAGACAAATGCTTTCTTTGTACTCGATGTAGCTGCTCTGTGGTTAAGTGTCATGTGATTGGCTGTGCCTTGCGTTCTGTATGCAAAAGTACACAAAAACAGTTATTTTCACTCAAAGTTCTTTCACAACTTTTGTCGCTGCTTTTGATAGCATTCAATCACACGTGTTTGTCAGATTTTGTCACACAAATACAAAAATAATTGCACGTTTCTCATTCCGCAAATTGAAAATAATCATCTCATTGTGAAAGAATGGCATTGCGGCCTGGTGTAATGAATGTTTTAATTCTGGATATTTCTTATGTACAGCTGGAGACAAATATGCTGCGTTTGAAAAGACGCACACATGGTCATTCACATACACGCACTGTTTTATTGCTGATATGGTATGTATTAAAACAATCCAGCTGTGGGTCAGTCCTTGACAATGCTTCTTTCCAAAGCCTTTTGTCGGCCCATATGAGTACAAAGACAACAGGTGGCACAAAGTGAAAACATGAGGTTCAATCTCAGGGTTTTTCCTGGCTCAAAATGAGGCGGAGGTGGTGCCATCCTGATCTTGTTCACACACACGTAGGCCTACCGTACCTTTGAGTGGCTTTACCAAAGTCTTAATGAAATTTGATTAAAATAACAATTATTAAGTTGTACAAAAAATTACTTTTATTCATCCAAATAGTAATGTTTTTTTATCAAATAATGCTTTCATCATTTTCAACTAACTTTTCAGCCCACAAAAGCCAACTGAATTAGCCAGTCTTTCTTAACGATGTACGTCATGTTCATTTAATAAAATTAAGAAATTAAATCTACTTTGATGCAAAACAATCAGCCGTGGAACACAGGCTTGCTCTTGTTCTGCAACTCTTTTTAGGGCCTCAGTGTGCTAATAACGGAACAGCGCCACCATTGTGGCGTAATGTCGCAACTGCAGTTAAACATATCAGCGTTAAATGCACGAAGCATTTCTTGTGAAGACTCCCTTCATAATTTTGACGAGAGCCTGGGCGGGACGACATTTCTCTATGCAGGAAAGACCCAAAATCTGTTACATAAAAACGATTTATCAGTCCGATTTCTTCACCTTGTGTTATGAATCTGTCTCATGTCATATAATATCATATGATCTTTGATTGAATTTTTTTGTTTTAAGACACTGGCATGATTCGTTTAGACCCAAATTACACTTGAACTATAGATAACTGATATTCCTTTTTTCAGTTTTAGGGATTTCTGTAAATCTCTCATTATTAATGTTCTAACTAAACATCCCCCATCCAGGTGGATTTATGCCAGAAGACCTTCAGAGCAGCGTTGCTTGAAAATACCTTCCGTGTGTTCTATACACAAAATAAGCGATAAGGCTTTCAGGACCTTTGTGATATTTTGCATTTTTTTTTAATGCATTTCAAAAATGCATTTCTGGATGCCGGTCAACATCATTAGTATCTACTCTTTGTCCTCCAATAGAAAGTTCACAAGTTGGGTTGAAAGACTGCCATAGTCTTTGACCCAACAAGGACAAGTAAAAAACAGCATCCCAAACAGCATTCTCTGTTCATGGTTATGTGATAAGTCGGTCATGTCATTTTTCAATCTCGCGGCCTTGTAGTGCGTTTGGGATTGATTTTAAAGGAACAGTTCACTCACAAAGGAAGATTCTGTCTTTATTTACTCACCCTGAAGTTCCTCCAAATCTGTATAAATGTCATTGTTTTGTTGAACACAAAGAACATATTTTGAAGAATGTAGGAGAGAAAACGGTTCTGGGGGATTTTTGACTACCATTGTACCATTTTGACTACCGTTATTTCTACTATGGATGTCAATGAACTGTTTGGTTACAAGCATTCTTCCAAATATCTTTCTCTGTGTTCATCAAAACAAAGACATTAATACAGATTTGGAACAACTTGAGAGCGAGTAAATGATGATAGAATTGTTATTTCTTTGGTCAACTGTTCCTTTAATGTTGTTCCAAATGCATGGCTTTCTTTTTTCTGAAGTATCCTAAATCTAAAAGGACCTACATAGGTCTTTCCTTTTTCGAGAGCTCCAGTTTCACATCTTTGCAACTGCACGATATGGGTTATTATCATGAAATTTCTTTCATGTTGTAAAATAGAAAAATAGTCATATGGGTTTGGAACATGAGAATGAGTAAAGTATGACAGATTTTTTTTTAAACTGGTCCTTTAGCCATCTAAGCCTGTAATACCCACATGATCTACATAAGATAATACAATTTTTAAATTTTGAGCTCTTTGATATGGTTTAGGATGTACCTCCTCTGCATTGTTTTCCTTTGAATCAACGGATAAATCAATAATCAAATCTTTCTGAATCCCACGCTGACAGTATGTCCTTGGTTGGGCTGTACTTTCTTCAAAAGGGTTATGTCAACATCACTAACCAATCTAAGATGAATCATCTTTTCTTATTAGAATCTCTTCCTATTACATCTGATGGACTTTTATTGTTTCATTGTTGTCAACATCAAAACACTAGTACCTTACCCGAAATCAAACCCAGAACCCGGGGTTTTGTCATTCTTAGGTATACTATCAACAGTGTGATCAACATTACTTTAAAGGTGCTGTGTGTAATTTTTGGGATCTTTTGACAGAAATGCAATAAAATATGCACAAATATGTCTTCAGAGGTGTATAAAGATCTTGCGTAATGAAGCGTTATGTTTTTATCACCTTAGAATGAGCTATTTCTATCTATACACTTCGGGTCCCCTTTAAAAGTGAGGGGTGGAGTGAGCCGTTGGTAGCAATTTGCAACCTCACCACTAGATGGCGCTACATTTTGCACACTGGACCTTTAAATAAATGTAAATAAAAATATGGAAGACAGGAACTCTACAGACCCTTTTCCTCTTTCAGCCTATGTATAGCACATCATCAGGTCGCTTTATCCTTCATTTCAAAGAGGTCAGAGCGAAGTGATGACCGGGCGCCGGCCCTATGCACTGCAAGAAGTAGAGGAAAGGGAACATGTTTGCCATCATAAGTCGGACTGTTTATTGTTTGCTGCTTTTTCTGTGCATGGGTCAGAAATCTGTTGCTCTTCCAGTAGATAAGTACATTCCACAAGGTCACAGAGTTTTACTGGATGCCTCTCAAACAAGATTGTGTTGTTGTATTTTTGAGTCGCAAGATGACACTGGCATTCCAAAGTATGATATGCTTGTCATTTCCGTGGAGCTACAGTGTGCAGGAAAGTCAGTTGTGTTTGCAGCCATCCCAGCATCACAGTGTTGACAAGCAGCACTCATTTCTCATAAAACATAAAGAAATCTAGTTATACACTTTTCTTTTTAAGTTTTTCACGTGTGCTAGACCTAGCGGTTGTAGTTCAGTGCAATGAAAATTGTGCAATTGACTTGATGTTCCCAAACATTTCATCCTCTGTTTGCTCATCGGTTGGATTCAGGTATTCGGTCAACAGGACACACAATGTGAATTTTCATATCTTGTTCCTGTTTATTGGTGCGTATCAGAGCTTGACACAGACATAATGGAAACACTGACCCCGCCGAGCGGCGGATACGTCTGTTAATGGCTGGCTGTCTCCATTTCTGTCCAGCGTGTGATTAATAGACTCTGTGGTATGTTGATGACAAACAAAAACAGGAACTTTAACTTGTATGTCCCGCTCTCTGCTCCAACTCCTGCTGAAGAATTTGGAGTTTCGTTTATGTCTCTTTTCACATCTGTCATTCTCGGAGCATTTTTGCATTATCGCTGTTTGATCAAGACAGATGTGCGACAAGAAATCGGTTGTGACGTAATTGCTATGTGAGGAGATATCGAAATGTGTCCCCCTGCTTTGTGTTTATGAGTGATTAGGTTGATTCTAGGATGTTTATTTAATTCTGTGTTTAATTCCTGTGCTGTACTGGACTATTTTAAAATAAAAAATCATGTTATTATAGCTTTAATTCTGATAATAATTGTAAATTACTTTAAGGGATAGTTCACCCAAAAATGAAAATTGTTTGATTATTGATTCACCCTCGTATCATTCCAAATCTGTACGATTTTCTTCTGCAGAACACAAAAGAAGATATTTTGAAGAATGTTAGTGTCCGAACAATTTGGGACCCCGTAGACTTATGTTGTATGGACACGTTTCTTAAAACATCTTCTTTTGTGCACCGCAGAATGTCGTATACAGATTTTTTATCACAAATTCTTATTGAATTGAATTCTTATTTTTAGAGTGAAATGTCCCTTTGTCCTCAAAACCACAATAATGTTTTTTTTGTGTATTTTCTGTTCCAGGAATCCAGAACGTTCTCAGCCTTTTTTGCGCCGTTCTCACGGAGCACAAGGTTTTGTTCCACTCCTCAAGCTATCAGAGGTTAGAGGAGGCCTGCCGTGCCTTGGAGTCCCTCATGTTTCCTCTCAAGTACAGGTGGGTCATTGTCAGTATATAGAATAGCAGACCCTTTGTAACCTCCATTACACAATCCCATTTCATTAGCAAATCTCAGGTACTTTGTGGAATATCTTGTAGTCTAGTACAAATACCAAACTGCTGTGTCTAATGAAATTACCCTCAATCATTTGAATGAATGCATCCACTTGGGAATCAAAAAGCATTACTCGTTTAATTTGTAAATAGGTTTATTTTTAGGTTCTTGTGCAACAGTGTTCTATTTTGTGCTCAATGAGAACAGTATGCGGTTAACATCTGCTGATTATTCGACATGATGATAACGGTTGCCTAACTTTCGTTCTGTCTGCAGTTACCCCTACATACCCATCCTCCCATCTCGACTGCTGGAGGTGTTGAGCTCACCGACGCCCTTCATCATCGGCGTACACTCCATGTTCCAGGAAGAGATCCAGGAGCTGGTGAGCTCACTGGCCTTTTAGAACAATATTTCTTAAACTGCTTCGAAACATGTGCTGTTCCGTGACTCATTTGATCATCTCTGATTGGCTTTTGGTTTGTGTCTACAGCTTGATGTCATCATAGCTGATCTTGATGGAGGAACGATAAAGATACCAGAGTGTATACACCTCTCCCAACTACCCGAACCCCTGCTGTTCAATACTCAAAAAGCACTGTCAATGGTAAATATCACTTCTACATAATCAGAATAAAATATAATCATTTGTACACACTCATTAGGATATGATTACTTAGGCCACTGTGATTCTTTTGAAGTTGCATTTGCTAAATGTGATGCAGGGTTATTATTAACTGTAAGTGTTAAAACATTATAAACTGAAATAGGTTAAGGATGATGCTCTAAAATTACAAACATGAAATTAATGAAAATGAAATCAAACTGAAATAAAAATAAATTAAACCCAGATAGCTATAATTAATCATTTTAATAATAATGATGATGATATCAAAAGCATACTAAATTGCTAAAAATGTAACAAAAATTAACTTGAAAAATCTAATAAGTGTATATCATTTTTATATAATTCCCCAAATATTTCCAAAATAGGTTAGATACAGTAAGTGTATTTACAAAATATATCCAATATCCCATAGAACATTTTTTAACTAAAATGTATATTAACAAAAAATATAAAAATAAAAACAAATTTAAAATATTCATGAATTATTTATTATATATATCATATATATATAAATATATATAATATTACTAAAAAAAAGTTTTTAATCAATTAAGTGTAGAAACAGTAAGTCTATTTAAAAAACTGCCCGAATATTTCCAAAATCTCAGACGAAATGTACACCTCTCGAAAAAAACTAATTTATAACATTTAAAAAATATTATCATTAGTATTAATTAAATAATAAAATAAAATGAAAAAATCTAATGAGTGTAGATACAGTAAGTTATTAGAAAAATTCCAACAGCTCAAAGACATGCAATTAAAGAAGTTCTTGGGAGATCTGAATATCCTTAGCAATGTTTCTTCAACAACCAAGAATACCTTAAGAATCACAATAACAGCATTTTCATGTAACACCACAACATTAAAATAAATCCAGATTCCAGAACAATTAACCAAATATTGGCTGGTTTTGCGCATGAATACAGCTTTGATTTCCATTCAAACATCAATTTAAAAGCAATAATTTTTAGTTCTGCGTGTGACACAGAAATGAGACGCTTTACCTATAAATAAACATAATAACCGATTTCATAATGTTTTGTCAATAGCTAATCTGCACTTCAAACACGGTTGAGCAATGATTCTGTCTGCAGGCATTCCATGAGCTATATTTGCACCATCCTCCTACTTCCCACAGATAGCCGGATATTTCCTCACTGTAAATACCTTCTTTGTCTTCCAGGTTTTGCACCCAGATCTGGAAGTAGCAGATAATGCCTTCCCTCCCCCTCGTTTTGCTCCATCCAACCTCAAACTGCTGGTAAGACCACCCACACCTGCTTCATCAATGCGCTTTCGCAATCGTCGCCTCGCTTAAAAGTTCCAGAACGAGACGCACGGCAGACTAAAATATGCATTCAATCGAGGAGTTTTGACTCCCCTCACGTACACGGTTTATTTTGAGGCGAGCGAAAATGTTCTTCATGACTCATGCCAGCCTCAGATGTTCATCTGGCAATGCTTACATGTCTCTACTCTTGTTTTGCTTGTCTTTCCTCTCCAGGATAAAGAGGTGAGGGCCGTCTTCCTGCGTCTGTTCGCACAACTCTTCCAGGGCTACAGGTCCTGCCTGCAGCTCATTCGCATCCATTCCGAACCCGTGATTCACTTTCACAAGGTGAGAGAGGTTATGATCGTTGATGTCCCACCTCACACGTTCATACATTGACCTTATATTTCTTATAGATGGCGAGACGTGGCACATTTATGATACATTCACGGTTTGACTGGTTAAAATTCTGAATCATTAATCTCACCTTAACCTAAGACATAAACATGCTCGAGTTCGAGAACAAGATAATGAAAGAACCATCCCTACACAATCAGTGAGCTTTCCATCTTTTGTGCACGCTCTAAAGAGCTTTGCGCCCGTGTCGACGGTATCGCCACATGTTTGTTTAAAACCCTTCCGTCAGAGCGTCCTTGTAATGAACTGTGTAAAAAAAAGTATCAAGCTTACATTTGCAAGTGTTATTTAACCTTGTTTTTGTTTGTGTCGGTCGTTGTCTCCGTGGCAACGTCTCGCTCCATCCCTCCTAAGCACCCCACATGGCTCAGATTATCCAACAAGAATGCCTCACTTCTCCAGAGTTAACAGAGCATCTGCTGGCAAACGCTTCTTATTTACCAGCATGCTCATGACTTTATAAGACAGGCGATCTGTTTGAAACAAACACATGCCCACCTCAATCCATGTGTCTGGTGATGCAGATAACAGCCATCTCACTTTGTTTCTTCTGGAAGTTGTTTTGTGTAGAAAAATTGTCCTGCCTCATTTGAGTTAAATGCGTCTCGTTAGCGTGGATCGGACTAGGATGGATTTTAATCGCTAACCCTCTTTTTTCTTAAAGGCTTCCTTCCTGGGCCAGCGGGGCCTCATTGAAAATGACTTCCTGACCAAAGTGTTGGATGGAATGGCCTTTGCTGGCTTCGTGTCTGAACGGGGACCTCCTTACAGAGCCTGTGATCTGTTTGATGAGGTGCAGTGTTTCTATATAGTTGCTATATGTTACTATACGTTACTTTAGTTCACAAACCAATCGGGCTGTTCAAATGTGTAGAAAAATGTACACATTCTGGAACGGAGCCCAAATGTTTATTTCTAAAATGTGAGCAACTACATATTTTGAATCTTATTGGACCTTAACGGGACAGTTCAGCCAATAATTGAAAATAATTTTGTCATTTACTCACTCTTTCTTCCACAGAATACAAAATAAGATATTTAAACTAATGCAAGTGAATTTGTGCCAGTTAACAACATTCTTCAAAATATCTTTTTTTTGTTCTTCGCAAGAAAGAAATTGAAAGGAGTAAATGATGACAGAATTTTCATTTCTGGGCAAACTATCACTTTAAGCACACGTTTTTTTATTGTTTAGAATTCTACCGAAACAAACAATTTTTTGCTTGAATTTATAAGCAAACTGGATTGTCATTTGTTGCTTGAAATGCGTACACAATCAAAATCAGATTGAATCAGAGCAAATATTTACGCTTTTACAGGGTAACTAAGTCTTATTCCACAAGGAAGAAGAATGACTCAGTTTAGCTGTTTGAAATTCCAGCTATTGTTTTGGGTTATGTTAGATCAATCACAGAAGGAACGATTCGTTTGGTTTTGCATTAAACTGCTGTGTTTGTGTTCTTCAGCTGGTGGCAGTAGATGTGGAGTGCTTTAAGGAGGAAGAGGGGAACCTGGCGAAGCTTCAGAAGCGCATGAGGGAGTTATCTGAGCAGCTTTATAAAAACGTGAGCCAATCGCATCATCTCACCTTCATTTCCTCTTTGTAAAATTTAGTTCCGGATGCTCTTATCCTCACGTTCCCCCACATCTTTATAAGTAAAAAGACCCCTTCACTGTCATTAAACCTGATAACCTGATAATCTGTTAACCGTGCAATGACTTTTAAACATACAAATGAAAAAATGTTTGGTTCATAAGAAAGGAAATTGCAACATTAGAATACCATTTTAGTCTGGATCCCATTGCACGTTGAATGGAAACTGAAACTGTGGCTGGTGATGTCCCTCAAAGTTGCTTTGGATAAAAGTGTCAGCTAAATGGATAAATGTAAACATAAAAATACCCCAGATGAGTGACATATAAAAAATAAAATAAATGTTTTGCCTAGGAAAATCTGTATTTTTATAGGCTTTATAGGGTTTGTGTGGTTGTGTTTTGTCCACTGTAGGAGAACCCAAACCCCCACATGGCGTTTCAGAAAGTGCCTCGACCAACCGAGGGCTCACACCTGCGGGTACACGTTTTGCCCTTCCCTCTGCTGGAGGAGGAGAGGGTGGAGAAGTCGATGCAGGAGGGCCTTGCAAAACAGCACACTGTGCCAAACAGCACCCGTCCAGAAAGGAAGTGCGTGGTCCCCGCCGGACCCCCAGTTGGTGAGTGCAGAGTAGCAGAAAAAAAATCATTCACGGTCGGCACTTTAATTTTATGATTTTTTTCTTTCGTTTTTGTTGTAAAAGGATTTTTAATTTTGTTTAAGACCCTGTAACACATGGCCTGTTTTATATTATTTCAAATAGCGTCTATCATGGGCAAAGCCAGCTCGGTTTTTAACAGCGCCCGAAGACTGGAGGTGGTGCGGTCGTGTATCGGCTTCCTCTTCGACAACAAGACTCTGGAGACAGAAAAGGTGATGCAAGAATTTCTGTGATGATGATAAGAGGGACTAGACCAATATTTGCATGCACATATAGAAGAATCCAGAATGAAGATGAACTTGCGCAAGCCACTGTGTTTTTAACGCGATGAGCAAAGCTCTCCGGCTGTAGACGTTGGTGGTAAAGGGTCGAACAAACAATCACACATATACTCTCTATTTCCCTGCCCTTATCACAAACATTGTTCTAACGTTAACCACGGCCTGTGTTTGTCTTAGGCATCTTGACTTTTTTAAGCTAAATAACTCAAACGCAAAGGAAAGTTCGTTCACTGATGTTTTCAAACTTCTCGGATCGTTGTTTGTGATCTGTCTGCTGTGGTTGTGTAGGAATGGCAGTCGGCTACCTGCACACATTAACTTTAGTTATACGCTTCGCTCCTGCTTCCCTTTACGGCTGTAAAGTGTTGCGCTGGCCGGCTGAACAGCTTCCGTTCGCCAGTAAATGCATTACCTCCATCAACCTGAGCGGAGGCTGTCGTCTCCGTCTAGACTCAAAATCTCATCAATAACAATCCTTCTGGAATTTTAACTGTGGGGCAAAGGTCAACTAGCTGGACCCCTTGCATGCATGTATGCATCACTTTGCACTCTGCTGAATGGTAGGCACTTCCGTGTTAGCAATGCATTAACGCCGCTGTTTCTACAGACGCTCCCTGCAGCTCTCCGGGCCCTGAAAGGCAAGGCAGCGCGTCAGTGTCTAACCGAAGAGCTCAGTCTCCATGTGCAGCAGAACCGAGCCATTCTGGATCATCAACAGTTCGATCATATCATTCGCATGATGAACTGTGCTCTTCAGGTGGGTATTGACAAATCTTGCAAAAATGTTAACGGAATTGATCTCCGCTTTCCGAAAGGAAATGCAGTTAGTCAGGTAATAAAATTTGCTGCAGGAGTTGGGTAGTTGACAGATTAATATGCAAATTTGTCCCATGGTGTGACAGCCAAAAATTTGATAAATCTATCCTATTCCATTTTATATGCTAAAAATAAATATTAAAGGGGTCATATAGCGAGAATACTATCTAAAAGCGAATGCTCACCCAGACCTGCCTGAAACGCCTCGTGTAACCACACCCCCACAAATCTACGTCAGTTCGTGGTATGATTTGACTAAGACTGTACAAATGTAAACGCAAGTTAGGTGGGCGTTCCGGCAAGTACAATTGCTTTGGAACCTGATTTTCGAAATATGGTGTTACATTTCCGTCACACGCTTGCAGTATTCGACCAATCACTACACACGTGGTAACTGGCCAATCACACCTCGCTTTTCAGAGGGATGAGATTGTAAAAAATCTGCATGTTTCAGAGAGACGGGGCAAAAAGGAGATACAAACATGCACATTATGTGGAAAATAGTGCAGTTTTCAACCTTAAATCGTGCATGCACATTGCATTACATCTAAAACAAACGAAAAAAAATTGTTTAAGCCGTGTCATATGACCCCTTTGATCATATAAAAAATGTAATATTGAAAGTTTGTTTTCTAAATTTTGCAATGTCACTCCATAAGACACATGAACGATTTATTCGTCAACTACCCAGTTCTAGATCATAAAAAAAGCTGCAAAACTGAAATCATCAGATTTAAATAAAGCTTAAAAATATTGAGATAATAAATGTCATTATAATGCAATAACTATTGTTAGAAATGTGTTTTTCTGTGGCATCGTCTCCACTTGCTGCTTCACAAATTGACAACTGGAGTCCATTTAACACATGAAACCTTATCGTTTATATTACAATAGTAGTTAAAGCTACAATCCGTAACTTTTTTTGGTTGAAAATAAACACAAATCAGTCAAAATCAATGTTTTAAGCTGTTTCCTTACCTTATCCAAATTATAATTCCATCTAATGATTTGTATATAAAGTTTGTATTTGCAAAGAGATTAATATAAATCAAAATGCAGTTGGGTTGCTTTGACTAAGTAATAACAGGTAACTAACAATAAAACATGATAACACAATACAAAACATGATATCTGTTTTTGCAAAGAAACTCTTCATATAATGATAAATAGTGGAAACGGTTACGGTAATTTCAATTTGATTAGTATTTTTGATTAAGTATGTTTTAAAGGCTAATTCTTTAGTGTTAAATATACAGTAAATTGTTCTGAAAGGTTTAAAAATGTGAGCATCAGTCTTGTGATATAGTGCAGGTTGCTACTACAGAAGACTGTTAGCAATTTAGGTCAAGTAAAACTCTTTTAAACCTCGTATTAAACCGCAAATTCGCATTTAGGGAGAAGCAGCAGCTCTTTGTTCAGCATTTAAATATTGCCCCTAGACCCCCTGAAAGCACCCGTGACGTCAAGTAGGACATTAATAAATTCCAAAGCCTGTCGTTTTCCAGAAAGGGAACAGAGCATATGAGTACACATCATTCTGTGTAAAACAAACACGTCCGACAAGGTAAATCAAAGCTGTACTTTTAGTCTCAGCGTACTGCTTAAATTCTAAAATATTATATATTTTTCCAGATTTCAAGGCCAGCTTACCACATGCATGCACACAGTCAACGTGATACATTCCACGTGACTGATTTTGTTTTATTGCACTTAAGAAAATAATACCGGTTGACTCCGATTATGATTTATTTTCATCATTTCGAGCTGTTTTATATGTGAGGCTGTTTAGTGTCTTCTACTTCCTGTAAACGGGCCATTTGATGTGTTCTGAAGTCTTTTGGGCTTTGCGTAACCATGTCTCTTATATGTCATAGCACACCATGACTTATTTTCTGTTGGTTCATCACGTTCCTGTATAAACTATCAAATTGCCTTTCATCACAAAGCAAAGCAACATCCCACTGGTAGTTCCTCATGTTTTACAGATCAACGTCGGTATGGTCGGGGAGATTTTAATGATCCTGCGCAGTTTAAACAGTTAGCATCTTTTATGGAGTCACTGGACATTCCGAGCATACTTTTGGAAAATCATGCAAACCAGCTAGAGCGCCAACTTCTGCGGCGATGCAAAGCTTTAAATCATGAAAACACAGTTTTGTTCCTTTATTAATACAATTTTACGATTTATCTAAAAAATATGAACTTTCAATGCAAGTTTGATCCCAGTCGTAGTTCTTTCGTGAGTTGTTCTTTGCTGACAGAAAGAATTCATGTGCACTGTGCATTTACAAGGACCGGCGCTTCAAAGATGAAACACGTGTGTTATCGTACATCAGAGTCTGTTAATCGAGACAAGAGGCAGAATCGGTTCAATGCGTCGGACCCAAGCGAGAGCGATTTCATGCGACTTCAAGAAACCACTCAAGGACAAACTTTGTTTTGAATCAAAGGAAACAACCTGAGATGAAACAGGGACGAAGTTGCAACATTATAAATGGCTCTGCAAGTGCTTTGTGATGTCACCAGGCACTCTCTGGTCTTTTAAGCATCAGCTTTATCTGGATTGCTAAAATATTGGCGAAGGTGTCTTGTGTCATAAATTTGTCCACACAGTGAGCTCCGATCTGGGTTTATAGAGTTTCTGGTAACCAGGTCCAACAAGTTTATATCAGTCCACTAAGACACAAAGTTACGTTTACAAATTTCCAGGCTGATATAAGGAGTGTTACGAAATAAGAACGGATAGCTGGGATTGACATTGTTTGAAACGTTAACGGCAACAAAACAAGAATTTAGTTTGAGACATGCCGTAAACAAGTGAATAGTCAATTTACATGATCGGTCAGATGGCATGTTCCTGTCTAGTAGGTGTTTCTTTCCTGCAATAAGCTGCTGTGTTTTTTGAAGGAGGCGAAGAGCATCAATAACATCAAGTGCATTGGAAAGTTTTATCTGAGCACTTGAAATTCTTATTGTTTATGAACACCGTGTGCACTGTGCACTGTTTGTAAAGAACGACTCATTGCAGACGAAATAATGAGAATTTGTAGACTAAATATCAGCTAATCCGACTGAGATCTGGGTAATCATCGCAAGAATGTTTTAATAATCTCCATATTCTCTGCATAGTTTATCATGATTTGGAGTCTTGTGTAGCGCTGAGGTCGATGGATATGTCACAGATGAGCTACGAAACAGAAACAGACGATTACCCACTAACTGCTTTCATATTTCGCTGTGGATGAAATCATTGCATACAGCAATACAGATAGTCGAGTCATTACATATGCATTGAATATTGCACAGACCAGATGTTTAAAACATTTAAAACTGTGCATTTCTTGTTGTTTTCGATTGCGCTATGACTTTGTGTCGCAGTGGTTTTTATATTGTCTTCTCAGAAAAATAGACCCTGTGTCTTTGAGTATTGATATACTTTTTTAAAAAGCAAAAATTGTTTTCAATTGATATATTTAGAAATTTTTCAATCGCATATGTATTAGGCTTTGCCCAGTTACGCTCTTGACTAAGAGGATAGTTTTTCTTTGAAATTATAATAATAATATGGCAGTGTTTATAAAATATATTCAAAACATTTTAGCTAAACCATTTGGTCCGCAAACATATATTCCGACTTGAATCAACACGTTCATTTGTTTTATGGTAGCCTAAATATAGTGAAATAGTAACTAGACTGTATTTGTTGTTGTCTTCTCAACTGTTTGTTATAGTATGTACACAGTTTTAATTGTTGTCTAAACACGAGTGTGACCTTTTGCGAGCATTTGGACTCATCTGTTTGAGGTCGGCAGGTTTGCGCATCGTGTGACAGATGTTGCAGTCACAGACTGACCCATAGCATCACGTCCCTCCTTCGCAAAATTCTGAGCCTAATATTTTGCAAACTTCTCGGAAAATCGGTGAGCGGTTAGCGTACACATTTGTTTTGCATTCTTCAGGGTGTTAGCATTCGAAAATGCCTATTGACAAAGTTTTCTTTTAAAATGATGGCGAGTTAATAAACTGTCTTGAAATGTACTTATCTCGCCAGCCAATAAAAGTTAAGCTTTATTGTTTTTAAAACAAGCTCAAAACAAGTCTTTTAATGAGTCTCATAGGCATATTTACAGCAACTTGTTTTGTTCTGCAGCGCGATCCGTCCAGCTGTGGCTGATTCTAGAGCCGAATGTTGTGCAAGCCCAGCAGAGGTCTGGCATGCGGTGATGTGGAGATGCACTTTGGCATCCCAGTCATTTCCTGTGCGGCGGGGTTATGGGTTCTGCTTTATCCCCATTGCAAATAATTACCCTGCCTGTCACTCACACATTTGTTTTATGCTGTACTGTGGGTGATGGTCAGGCAATGGGCATTTATTCTGTAGGCTGAAGGTGTCTCTGTAAAATAGAGTGATAGATAGTTCCCCCAATAAAACATCCTGTCATGTTGTTTCAAGCAGAGGCGTTTTTTCATATTTAACATATATATTATACGAATATATGTTTTATATGAATATATTAAATTTACCCCTTTTAGCTATTTTTTAAAGTTCATAGCAATTTTAGTTACATTGCTAGGAATTATGTTATGCTCTTGTTTATTAATTTTGTTGGCTGTTTTAACATTATTTAAGTATGAATATCTTTTATTTATTTAAATATCTTTTATTCTATACAAAATTCTTTATTTATTAATAACTTATTCAATTTCAGTTTTAGTTTAGCTTTCAATTTTAGTGCATGAATGTCAGTTTTTTGCACATTTCAAATTTTGTAATTTGCTTTTATCATTTTTAATAATGCAACATACTATGCAACCTGGATATGTTGAAAATCTTAACATTACATAACCAACATACATACTTCACATTTTTTCTGATCGTTGATCATCTTCCACACGACAGCACAGGCATGGAACATGTGCATACCAGTCAGTGCTGTCTCCATTGACCCAAAACTTTGACTATACATGACTTCTTGAATTAGTACAATTATTCAGTTGTTCTAACTATTACAATAGTCACACTTGCAGTATTTCAATCATTTCATACACTTTGGAGCCCTGGTTTGAAAAAATATGAGGATGATAACCATTTTCCTATTTGTGTGAACCATATTTTGTATGTAAACTTTTTTGATTGACAGATATTCATCTGTATTCTATGCCAGGTTCTCTCCGACGACCAAGTTTATCAGACTATATTGAGTGCGTGTTGGAAAGCGCCCTGCTGATTTTAATTATTTTCCACATTTGTCTGTAGTTATTTTGCCACCACTGAATGTGAGCACCAAAAGAGTCCAACTGTGCTAAATTCTTTTCCTCAGATGAAGAGCATTCAGTGGGGGATATTTGACACGTGGCCTCTGGATAGATGATCTTACGTAATGTTCTGTAAAAGCCTCTTAAGTAAATGTGCTGGGAAGTTCTGTAGTGCATCATTCCCAGGTGGAGCAAGTACAGCCTCTCCTGGACTCCCTCCCATAAAAACACCAGTGGGCAACAGGTTTTTGGCTGTTGAGAATTGTTTTTAACACTAATCAAATGTTTAGGCATGTCAGAGCATAATTTTATTTATTTATTATAGAAATAAAAGCAACCAGGTAACTGCTTCGGTATACAGTTGATGGTTTCCATGGTGTTGCTATGTGGATCCCCTTGTGTTCTGGATGGTTGCTGGACTGGTGTTAAGGTGTTCTGGAGGGGGATTGGATTATCCTTGTGGTGGTCAATAAATGATTGTTTGCATGAGAAATGTTACTCTTGACACCCCAGTTTCCGTTTATGCACACAGTCAAAATTGTTTTTTTGTCACAAGCTGTTTTTAAACCTTCCCTAGAAGTTTCCAAAACAATGCTTTCGTCCTACAGGAAGTTGACATATAGCTTCTTTCTGCGAGCGCTGTGCGGTGGAAAACATGTGAGTCAGACAGGACGCAGATGAGTCACATCTTATGACTGCTGAGCTCATAGCAGATCAAAAAGGAAGGACGTGTCGCATTCCACACCATTCAGATGGCTCACACTCGTACGGGAGCACGTACTGTATGTCTTGTGGGGACACACAGACACATGACATCCTCTCTCATTCAATAATGTGTGAGTAAAGTTACATGTGTGCTGGGCAGCAGCATAGAGCGGTCATCAGATTGACCTGTCATCTTGACATCTTGATGACACAATACTTCACGCTACAGCTGATATACAGCAGTGACCACGAGCGATGTTCAACTTTAGAGGATTGATGTCTTTCGCTCTTTAGACAAATATATAAGTTTAGATGAACAGCAGTGGAAAAAATTGAAAGGCCTTCTCAAATTTTCATTTAATCAGCATTTCTAGATGTATTGTGGTCATTTCAGTCCAGTGTCTGATGAATTTCAACAACATCAAATCTCAGGACTCGCATAAAGTCATCCAACAGCAATGTGAAAGACTGACAGCATGACAAGACACATAAAACTGTGATAAAAATAAAAAAATTTTTTACTTTTCCTAAAAACATGTACAACTATGACTGTTGCATTGCTTTAGAGTGAATATGACCATGTTTTCTTTGCAGTATTTGAGGTCTGAAAAAAGACAGAGCATCTCTTCTGATATTTTGCCCTGTTTCTCCAGTTTTCATTTTCTGAAAGTAAATGCTACCCAAGGGAAAAAAACATTTTTTATTTAAAATTTGGGACAAATATTGTTAGTAGCCTAGTAAACAGAATGAAATAAAAATGATAATTTCACCTAAACACACACCTATAAATCGTACTGTTAATTCGGAAAAACTCCCAGAAAAATATTTTTGAGGATGATCTCTGGCATTAAAAGCAAATACTATACAAATATGCCCCCCGGACATAAATTTCAGCCACTATTGTATATCTTACGAGTCACGATAGATTTGGATGTGGGCCTGTAATTTATAGTTATGCATTTGGCAGACGTTTTTCGACTTACATTTCATTATACTATACTTTTGTTTCTAAATATGTGCAATTCCTGGGATCGCACCCATGACTTTGGCGCTGCTAATGCCATGCTCTTACCACTGAGCTACAGGAAATGAATTATCCACAATCCAAAAGAAATGAATTAACCAATTACCCAGTATGCTACCCAATATGCAAAACAAGACCTTAGCAACCACATAGAAACGTCCATGACGACATACAAATGACCATGACGATAAAATATGTATGGCTAAGCACCCCTTCTTAATAGCGAAGGTACATTTTTTCTCTGAAATGTCAGAGAGTAAAAACATCTTCCCTATGGAATTACTCAATGAATTTTTTGTGAGTTCATTTTCATCGATTAAATTGTCTACAGAAGCTCAGAATAAAGGAAATTTCCACCTCCCTCCGGCAACTGAAACAGTTGGTAGCATTCCAAACCTTTATGTTCCTCCAAAGCCAGCGGGGAAACTTGAAAGAAGCGAGAAATGCTTTACGCTGCAGCCTCCGTGTGATGTCAGGGATGCACGGGTTGTGCAGAACCTGATGTTTTACATTTGCGCTGACATTAATGCAAGGATTGGGAACAGAGGTGATGGCTGCTTACCTTCTCTTCTGATAATGACTAATTGTTTCCTGCATCTTTGTAAATCTGCCTTTCGTCACGGTGGAATTTTTCTTTATACACAGTATTTGATCGCATTGGTGTAACATATTGGAACGTCTTTTACAACAAATCATGAATCTGGGGCTTTTTTATTAGGCTATAAAACTGATAGCTATTCTTTCGATAAAAAGTATGGTCATCTGGCTTTGACTATTTCCAAGAATTTCAAACAAAACACAATATGCCTCTCCCCAAAACATTAAGACCGTAAGATGCATGCAACGATTTTTATTTTATTATTATATCATTTTGTCCGTTTTAAATGTGACACAATCATGTCAGCTAGGAATGTGAAATAAGAAATTTCTTTTAAATATAAAATTGGAAAAGCATGATAGTTATGTCATGGCGCGATTATATAACGTACTAGAAGCATATGCACGAAACCTTACGGTTGGTTTCATTCCAAAACCACTGACCACGGTAATAATCTAATAAACAACTGTGACAGAGACCGACCCAAATTTAAATGGGAATGTTTACTGGGTTTAAAGGGACAGTTCACCCAAAACATAATTCTATCATTTACTCATCCTCGAGTCGTTCCAAATCTGTATACATTTGTTTGTAATGATGAACAGAGAGAAAGATATTTGGAAGAATGCTTATTACCAAACAGTTCTTGACCACCATTGACTACCATAGTATGAAAAAATACAAAGGTGGACAAAATTGCCCCCGAACTGTTTGCTTTCCTACATTCTTCAAAATATCTTCTTTTGTGTTCAACATAAAAAGAAATGTATACAGATTGGGAACAACTCGAAGGCGAGTAAATAAAGACAGAATTTTCATTTGTAGGTGAAATTTTCCTTTAACCTGAAAATACGATCATCAACACGTTGCACAAACCACTATGTTGGGCTACTGATGTATTGTCAAAACCTGTTGAATAATGATTGAAAATAGCAAGTGATGTCATGTTTCGTGCACACTGGGCTTAAGTTGTTTGGATCAGTGATATCATCTAACATCTCTGTGTGTGTCTGTGTTTGCTCACAGGATTGTTCAAGCTCTGAGGAATACAGTGTTGCCGCTGCATTACTGCCCCTGACGACAGCTTTTTACCGGGTAAGTGAGAGCGGAGGTCAGACTGACATCTCTGGTTCCTGCCGTATAATCACAACACATCAACTCTGGCATTAGTGTTTGTTACGGGTCCATGGTGCACTTGTATTGAAGGAGATCCACCTGTTGCCTTCAGGTATGATTGTTTGAAGCCTCGTGCACACTTCGCCAACAAAAAACCAGCAAAGATGTTTATCTAAGCGTAGGTTGATTGTCGGGGGTTTTCAAGTGTATGTATGCAGTATGAATTCCTTGGTATAATCTGACTTGGCCAAGCAGGTGGAATAGGGCTGTCAATCGTGATTTATCATATTTTTGTTATTAACTTTCGTTTCAACCCTCTAAAAAATGTGGCTCCCTTTCAACCCATAACTGGGAAAATATGGACGCCAACCATTGGGTTGTTGAAAGGGGAAGAACGGGCTTCTCTCTTACACCCCAAGGGCTGCTGGGAATTGTGGCTTTCAGCACAGATTAAATGCATACCCACATTAACGCTGTCATGGAGACAGACACAACTGTTTTTGTTTTTTGTAATTGTTGCGCACCGGCTTCTCGATCCGTCCGGTGATTCATTCTGTTCACAGGGGACGTGTGATATAACGATTGAATATCACATTGGGGATCCTCATGTCTTTTTGCCGTGACTAGATCACCTGTTCGGGCTCATTCTTAAAGCGTACGTGAATTTGCAACTTTTCATCGCAACCCACATGCACAGTTATGAGATTGTTTGCAACATTTAGCAATGGAATTAAATTCATGCAATTGCAATTTAGTTCGAAAAAAAACGGGCCTTTGAAACAATTAGTAAATGTGATTTTTACATAGTGGTTGCTTAGAGCGTTTCTTTGTAGTTACTTAATAGACTAAGTTAAAATAGTCAACTTCTCAAATTTGTTAATTCCAGTTTTGTTCAGTCCTGTTTTACATTCCAGGTATCATTCATGTCATTATCACAAACAGATGTTGCTGCATGGTGTCATTTGTTTATCTCTTGACCCAAAATTCACACAAAAATGCACCCTCATTTAATTTGAAACATGTTCATGACTTTGTTCTTTGCTAACCAAATTAAGATATTTTGAGAAATGTCTCAGAACCACTTTTGTGTCCATACAATGGAAGTCAACGGGGGCCACTGTTAAATGGATTTCAGTGTTCTTTAAACTCTTAAAGAGTTCTTTTGTGTTCTGCTGGGGGGAAAAAATGTCATGAGGGTAAATCAATGATGAATTCCCATTTTGGAGTGAACTATCCCTTTTAGGTCACGGTTTTGTCCAAATCCCCAAGTACAAACATTTGTTTTTTATGCCTGCACGTGCAGCCTCCACTTATTGGTTTTATTATAGGCATGTATAATCAGGAATGTTTTTACGATTGCTGTTCATCCTGTCCATCATCGAGCTGCACCTGCCACTCAAACAGCTCCCTTGAGCCAGTGATGTGTTTCTGTCTTTCTCTTTCTGATTCCTCAAGTGCTTCATTGAGACATCTGAAAGCTATTGCTCCAACTTTTGAATTTCCTGTTTTTCAGTTTTCCTGTTTTAGATTTTCCATTTTTATGTAAGAGCACAAAGCCTCACACGGAAAGAGCAGACAGGTCTCATCCCTCAGCGATACCAATAAACTCCATTAAAACCTTTTTAGCTTCGCAGGCTTAGTGGAGCTACACCACAAGCGTCCGGCCTGCTCACGTAAGGCAAATTATTTAGTTCAGCTCTACTGATAATTATTAGATATCATCTAAAATTAATTCTAACCCTTCAAACACCGTGCTACCGGTCTGTCTGGCATTCAGGGCTGCCATTATGTGATCCCTATGTTTTGCTACAATTTAATCCTTTCGCTCATTTTTTTAAGTTAGCATGTGATTTAAAGGGATAGTTCACCCCAAAATGAAAATGTGATCATCATTTACTCACCTTCTTGTCATTTCAAACCTGCATGACTTTCTTTCTTCTACAGAACTAAAAAAACTACTTTGAAGAATGTTGTTAACCGGCACCCACTCTCTTCCATTGGTTTTGGGTCTATACGATAGAAGTGAATAGGCACCGGTGATGTTCGGTTACCAACATTCTTTAAAATATCTTCTTTTGTGTTCTGCGGAAGAAAGAAAGTCATTAAGGTTCGAAATTACAAGAGGGTGAGTAAATGTACATTTTTTCTTTGAACTATCACTTTGATAGCTTGTTTCTCGAGACCACATTTGCACCTGCATTGCAGAATATCGTCCTCTTTGTCTTTGTTTAATGCTTTAACTCAATGATCTCGAGATTTTAAACAAAGGATAATATGTAACCCTGAATAACCATTGTCTCATTTTGAGAATATTTTAATGTGGTGTGCAAACACCTCAAAGTCACCTCAGATTTGTAGGACGAAAAACAACATGCAGACTGGTTTTGGAAATCAATCCTGGTACAGTATTACAGACCTTGTGAGAAATCACGCGCACAACATGAATATGCAGGCAGGTCAAAGGTTCTCTCCAATGGAATCCGTATGCTTCTCATTAACCGTCCAATGCCTATTCAGTTTTATTTGTATACACGCAGGTCTTTTGAGAAACGCTCGGCCTCCGGCCTGCTCATTGATCTTAGTCACACTTTGTAGAAAACCAGGTCATTTATTATACAGAACTTTCAATCACAAACCCTGTGGAACCTTAAAGATGAAACTGTTTACATGTGTTTGTTTGCTTGTGTGTGTTATTTTAGGATGTGTTAGGCAGGAAGAAATTAGGTCAGATACACACATCCTGCATTTTGTTTAGACACTTGGATTGTTTAGACTTTGGTCATTTTTGAAGTTATTTTTTCTTAAGAAGACGTATCCAATCGAAATCAGTCAGAAGGTATATGTTTGAAGACCCAATCACATTTATCACGATAACTCTATTGGCGTGACGGTGTCTACACCAATGGAAGATAACATTGTCTATTCACTGCAGTTTAACATTAAGACACCAGAGGATTCACAAAAACATTTTAAAGAAGAATTCTCCAAGTAAGAAGAAAGTTAGGGAGGTTACGTTTCCCAGAAACAAACTTCTTAAGACTAGATCTTAAAAAATGCTCTGAAGATTGATCTTGATCCCTATTCTCGAAACAAAAGCTGTCGTAAAAGTATCATCTTAAAATGAATACAGCCTCACTGTTGTCTTCAATCTCCAAAGATACGATGTATTTGGTTGTTTCACATGTGACGTGTATTGTTATTCTGATGTTCCCTTGCCTTTAAGAATATTTTATAATGATAAAAAAGGGAGCTGCTTTAGCTTTCATGTATTTTTTACTTTATTCTGGGACAGAGTGACTCGAAACGAAAAGTGTCACAAATATTACAGCCTAATAATACACAAAGTATTACAATAAGTATGATTTTTTTTTACTGCTTTCTAACATGTGATCCCAACATGTAAATGCCGTTTATCACATGCTAATATATAAAGGCTATAAGAATGTGGGGTGCTTGTTACACACATAAGGTTTATTGTATGGATAAACATATACAGTTACAACACGAGCCAGCCAGTGTAACCATTGACAATGCCTATCATTTTATTCCTACGACAAAAATGTTTTTAAGAACTGTTTGAGAATCGCACATTCTTACGAACTTCTTATAAGTTAAGATTTAAAAAAAATTGTCGTTAGAACAGTTTCGTTAATCCGGCCCCAGTATCAGCATCATCTACACATTTTTCATGCATTTCATGAACTTCATATCTAGTGTGTTATGATTGTTGCTATAATGCGATTGCACCTTACAAACCCCTAGAAACATCTCCTACTGTGTTTGTGGGAATATACCTTGGGCACCTTTGTCATCTTTCCCTGAGGTCTATGATGTTCTGTAGTCAAGGTCTGCATGAGAACATACTCAACACGCTACCAAAGACTGAGTGTGAATGTCTACGGTGTGTGTTTCGAAGAATGTTCAACATATGACCCTTAACTGAGATTGTTAGAAGTCATAGGGAAGTTTTGTCTTCTGTGATGTGTGGGAAGGTTGTGAATCATTTCAGTTCAGTTTCGAACGTTGGCTTTGTTTTGCTGAGCAGCAGTGCTGTAGTATGCTGTGCTTGTATTATGTCCTGTACATGTGTGTAGTCTCCTGTGAGATGTTGATAAGTTGTTATTGTAACTGTGTCAATCTCCAGTTCTCATTCACTTGTGGTTTCATATTGCTGCCGTCCTTCTTCATTTTTCGTGATTTTGATTTTTGCCATGAATCATTATTATTCGTCACACTTTATGTTCATCCCTGGGCTTTGCAAATATCTAACCAATAAAATGTATTAAAAAGTCCTTGTCAACTTTCACAACACAGTATTAAATGATTTAAAAAGTACAGTGTTTTTTCATTTTCTGAAAAATGGCATATTTGGACATAAAGGTTTTGGAAGGACAGCAACAGTATTTCACTATTTGAAAACATTTGGGATAATGTTGCTTTTGAAGCTAACATATTACATTGTTTTATTCCTAATAAAAATAACAATTGTATATCATCTTTCTTTGTAATGGAAAATTAGACGTTGGTCATCTTTGCCCACATGAAAGAATAATCACAGATGAGATCTCTTTAATATCTCAATTCTATTCTCATTGACATAAATGGATAAAAAGTAATACATTCCTGCAGAGTTCTCATGAAAAAAAAAAATCTCACACGTCAGCATTATAGTTTCAGACGAGATCTCAACAGTATCACAAATCCAGCTCAGATTTGACAAGTTTACCATCAAAGTCAATGTTATCGAAGATTTCACTAAGCACTCTATTTTAACTTCAATCTTATCCAAATCCATATTTTAACAATTTATTTGAATGTTTCTATAATTTTTTCTCCTATGCAATGTGGAAGGGGTACTCTACACAAAAATGAAAATAATGTCATCATTTACTGACCCTCTAGTTGTTCCAACTGACCAATTGACATTTCTGGTCATTGACTACCATAGTAGGAAACATTAATGTCTCTTTTATTGTTCTGTTGAACACGAAATAAGATATTTTGAAGAATTTAGGAAAGCATATAGTTCTAGGGCTACTTCACTTGCATTTTAATTCGTCATACCATGGTAGTCAATAAAGTCCCAGAAATGTCCATTTCTAACATTTTTCCAAATATTCTTTATAAATATAAATGTATACAGGTTTAGAACAACTTGGGGGAGGAGTCATTCATGGCAGAAGTTTCATTTTTAGGTGGAGAATCCTTTTAAGAAAATCAGTTGAGACTAAATTGGTGCTTTAATGAAACAAATGTGAACTCAAACTCAAATTTCCTGAGCTATGAAAGAGAATCTCTATGTTTCTCTATGTGTCACTAATTTATGTGTGTACTGTTTGTGTTTGTGAGTGCGTGTATGACTTTTATTTATCAAATTGGCAGTTTTGTACAAAAGGTCTGTTATGATAATATCTGCCACATTGATAAATGAATGTCATTAGTTTTAAAGCTTTAAAACAAGCAGAAATGTCTTGTTCTCAAGATCTTAAAATGGAATTTGCAAAACAGCATATGTTTGCATTCCTTCTGGATTTGGACACTTTGCTGTTGTATTAATTTTATGTCAATTCAAGAGCCAACATGGCCCCTCTATGCCTCAAGCTGGCCATAGTTTGACCTTCCCCTGTTTACTTTGCATTGTGGGACACGATTACGGCATTTCCTGCATACCGACGGGCCAGACGAGTCTGTTTGTTCCACCATTTAACATTTTGCCCCAATGTTCTTTGTTTCCTTTTTTCTTTGACATGAATCATAATTGTAAATGCACTGTTCTACTCAAGATGTCTTTTAGATCACGTAGAGACAATCCATTTATATCAGTCACTAGCATCACTGCAAGCCACGGTCAGGGTGTAAAAGGATTGATTCTGTCTATTTCGGACTATTCTGAATCCACCCTTGGCTCTGCGCATGGAATGTCTTTTAGAATTAAGAAAGCAGGGATGCGTTCCAAAGTGTTGGTAAATCATTGCATTAGCATGCGCCGGTCACGGATCAAAGTGGGTTACATCTGTCTTTTGTCCTCCGATGCACTTACTTTTTGTCCCTGTTAGAAAAACTGTCTTCGAATTGTTGCCGGTTTTTGACAGGTTCTAGCTGGTGCAAGTCGTTCTACGTAGACTCAGTCAACTGCCGCACCAGATAAGGCTGATCAACAGGTTGTAGACCATCTTGGATAAGCTGGTCGACAACCTGGCTACTAAGTCAATTTTCTCTCTGTCACCTGTAAAGAGTCTGAATAATTTCTTTGAAAGCAATCTCTGCTTATCTTCTCCCTCTCGTTCTCTCTCTCCTACATCTATCTTCAAGGCTGTACAGTTGTAAGAGGTCAGCGTGACCCCCGCACATCTGTTGGAGATGCAGTGAATGTGCTTAAATCCACCCCCCCATCTGTTGCCAGTCCAATGGCATATCCCACATGGGTTGAAGACCAAAAATACCGTCCTGGCAGTGCGTTCCCATTCCAAATATTACAATAACAATTGCACTCCCGCTGCAATTCTAAGAACTATTACATTTACTCTCTTTAAAATATAGAGCTATCAATTTGTTTTTTCTCAATTTATAATGTAAAAAATAACATTTTAGAATCTCTAAAAAAATCAATAAAATAAAAATAATTGTATAAATAATAATGATTCGGTCTGTTTAAAATAAAAAATATACATTGATCCTGAGTCCGAGAGAGAGACCAAGAGGGAGAGAGAGGGTTTTGTTGTAGAAGTAGTTCAATAATATTTAGAATCTCTAAAAGAAATAAATAATAATTTTGGGTCTTGTTATTTTTAATAGAAATAAAGAAAAATTGAGCGAGAGAGAGAGAGAGAGAGAAGCCTTTTGTTGCAGGAGTTGTTCACCTGAAAATAACCATAACAGTATACCATTTCATAATCATAATGATATCTCTCGTTTGTATTAGTTTCAAGAGGTGTGTATGAGCTTCATCAGTCTATACCAAATATGATATTAAATTATTTCTATTAAAAATAGTTCAGGAAATAAAGTTACACATCTGGAATGGCGTCACAAATTATGAGAGTATTTTTTAAAACCTTTAAAACCTTAACCTGTGCAATGTTATCTCTTACAGAACTGTTTTGTATGCACTGCATTTGTCTCTGGAGCACAACTTGACACTGTCAGTGTTATGGGTCTCCCGGTGTTGAAACGTGTATTAAACATTCCAGGCTGTGCAGAGAAAGATAAACTGTCTAAACAAACGTTCACATTAATGTCTGCGCTGGTGATTTCTCAGTGACAGAAAGCCACTTCTAGAGAGAAATGCATTTATGTCAAACTGTAATGGGCTCTGGTGTTGAATAGTGATTCACACACAACCCAACAGCTAACTTTTACCTTCGACTAAAGGGAGAGAGACTGTCCGCAAACCGCAAACTATCAAGTCTCCTGTAAATGGTAGGCCTATACAAGGTTGCAAATAGTGCAAAGTTGCAAGATGCCCAGATGGTGAACTTCCAATGAATCTTGAGACGTGTGCTTGTGTATATGGTTATATACATGTAAATATTGCCAGTTTGCCAAATCTTGACAGTTTTGGTTGTTTAAATAGTAAAAAAATTGTAAATTCAGACAAACACTTTTAGCCAAGTCTTTCAAAACGGTTCTTGGTTGTGCCTTTCTTTTTCCACTTATTCACTCTCTTTTTGTCTCTTTCCGTCTGTCATTTCACTTGTGATTGTGGTTTGGTTATTTGAAGAAAAGCTAAGTAGCAAAGGCAACCCGTCATGTTGTATTTTCTGGAGTTTAAGAGAAAGAAATTAGAAGGCAATCCGATCTAAGTAGTAAGCCGTAAAGAGACTCGAGACATGCGAAGGGCGAGAAAAATCATCCAATGCTTTCATAGTTTTACCAGATGTCCTTTCAAAGCCATTAGAAGTCAATGAGCAGCCCACATGTGATTTAGTTTGCATTGGAGAGCACAGAATAACACAAAAGCCATGTTTACCAAGTCTTACCTTGCCCTCCCGCTCAGTATGAGGCCTACTGTATTTGTTGAGAACATTGAGACCGTTTAAAATGAATGACGGCTCCTAAACCTTCTGCCAGCTCTGAGTGCTCACCAGGCGATTGTATGAACACCTTTAACAGCGGCCGTACAGCCCAGTTGGTTTCATGAGCTGTGAGGACCTGAGCTGATTTGACCTCTTGGAGTCGGTAGCAAGGGAGTCTGCTTTTCGGAGAGTTAAATTCACTGCGTGTGGCCACATCTTCTGCTTACAGAAACTGGCTCCCGGAGTGGACCAATTCGCCTACACCTGCATTCAAGACCATCCTGTCTGGACCAATCAGCAGTTTTGGGAAGCCACCTTCTACTCAGAGGTCCAAAACCAGATCAGAGCGCTGTACCTTACTGCCCCTGAGGACAAACAGCTCATCACTGCCAAGATCAAGGTACAGATTTAAAGATCAGAGACATTTGAGGTTTGCTTTGTATTAATGCTTAATATGCTTCGATTTGCATTAAGATATTATTTTACATCTTTAGATTATTTTATGTGTTATAGTATTTGTTGCTTTGGTATGCTACAATCTTTGAGACGCTTAAATATTGTTGGTTGAGCCTAAGAGAAAGCATATGACAAGCTGCTTGGCACTGGTTACAAAAATCTTATTTTAATAATTCATGAACAATGCAGTTCTACTGTAAGCCCAAATATTACACAATTTTATGCATTAACAAAAGAGTAATATGCACGATATATTTTAGCTTTTCTGTCAAACACATTTTACCTGCTATTTAGAAAACCTACATTGACATGTAGAATTAAATGATAATAAAAGGAAAATTGTGGCTTTTTCTTTACTTTTACACCAAAGTGTCTGAAGTGGTATATATCCGTTTTAATCTTTTAAATCTGCTTTTTTTAACGTCATTTTAATCAAAATATTGCAGAATTTTTCAGTGTGATGTGTATTTTCATATATGTATTGCATTTTCTGTATATTTTTTGTACATTACATTTATTACTGAAAGTGTCCTCCATCAATGCTCTATTTGTATTAACACATACACGTTGTGCTGATGCCCATTTTTCCATTTAGACCTCATTCCACATATTTCCACAAAATGAAATCTTTTTTTAGAATTTAGGCAAACAACCCGTTTTGAGGCACCTTTGACTACCATTTAATTGATCCTACTATGGTGTTCAACATTCTTCCAAATATCTTTCTTTGTGTTCATCGTAACCAAGTAATTTTTACAGGCACGATATCACATGAGGGGTGAGTAAATGAATTTTCATTTCGGGGTCACTTCAAAGGGAAAGTTCACCTAAAAATAAAAATTCTGTCTTCATTTACTCACCCTCAAGTTGCTGTGTAAATTTCTTTGTTCTGATGAACACAGAAAAAGGATATTTGGAAGAATTCTTGTAACCAAACGGATCTGGGACATCATTGACTACCAAAATGCTTTGTAAATTTATATGTTCTGTTGAACTCAACAGAAGATATTTTGAAGAATGTAGGAAAGCAAACAGTTTTGGGCCACTTTTGACTACCATTTTCATTTTATCTACTATGGTAGTCAATGGTTGGCAAGAACTGTTTGGTTACAAGCATTCCTCCAAATATCTTTCTCTGCGTTCATCAGAACTTTTCATTTAACATAACAATTGAAATATCATCATCACCATATAACTTTCATAATAAAGAAAAGTTACTGAGACAAACACGGACTACCAAATCTAGCATCATTTATATTTGATGAGAAAAAAGAGGAATAATTTAACCCCTGGTGTCAATGTTTTAATTTCTGTCAGGAACAGGGTTTATTACACACAACTCCTGGCGAGTCGGAACGGACCGCTATGGACACCGCAGCCGAGCAGTTACGTGCCTGGCCCGGTCTGAGTAAAGAAAAACAGCAGGAACTTGTGAAGAGTGAGGAGAGCACGGTGTTTAGCCAGGCCATCCATTACGCCAGTCTGATGGTCTATTTGTTGGTACCGCTGGACACCAGTAAGAACAAACTGCTCCGTACCACCCCTGCAGCTGACTGGGAGAGCGGCAGCAACAGCATCCTCACTAACAGGTGAGAGAAAATCTTCTCTCAATACGGACATAGATTCTATACTGTACATAGATGCCACGTGTATTTAAGACACGTCAACGTGTCCGCTGTCTTCATTTAAGTTTCTGTCAGTAACAGCAAATGACACTATGACCCATTTGTGTCATGACTAGTTGTCTTGTGTAAGGATTTAAAAAAACTTTCCAAGGAAAATATTCTGTTTGTATTAGTAACCAGTTCCTGTTGACATGAAACCATTGCCCTACAGAGGACTCACGTGCCTTGGATTTGACCTCTGCCTGCAAATCATTGAAATATCTTCCACATAAAAAAATCCCCACAGTTAATGGATCCTTGTGCTTTTAGTCTATCTGAAGCTAGAACTGAGGAAAGAAATGTATAAAGAGCTGGAAAATGGGTATAGATCTCAACAGATTTTTGGCTCGCTAAACAGGAAGTACATCAAAGCAACCGGACATTGACTGATAGAGGTCATCACTCCAACAGTGAGCCCAGCATTCATGCACAAAGTAAAAGATGTAAATAGTTAAAGGTGCACCACTTAACCCACATGTAAAATACTGAAGCATTTACTATGAACTATTGCGAAATTCCTTAATACTTGCGGTCGTGAACCTTACTAGTAAAGTCTTTAGTATGCTATAGTATATTATTGTATACATACTATAGTTATAACTATAGTATTCTTTCGGGTGGGAATAGCAAAAGGTATGTGTTCTGTATGACAATAAGGGTTTTTGGAAGGTGACATAAAAGAAGACGTTCAGAAAAATCCATGTAAATTACGTCCTGATGTTTGCCACAATTTTTAATTTATGAGAGGACTGTCAAACTATTATTTGTTACTAATCGTATGAATTCACACAATATATTTAATAATACACATGCATTTATAGTTTTTATATATATATATATTTATATGATATAAATTATATATAGAAATAAAATGTATATACACATGTAAATATGTTTGATTATTATGTAAAGAAAACTAAAAACCTTGTTAATTAAGTTCTGATGTTTGCCAAAAAAAAAAAATATTCATGGCTAATCATATTCATCTACATATTATATGTGTCGGTACTGTGTATAATGATTATATATATAATATATTATAAAATACACACATGCATGTTGTCACAGTCATGTTTGCCTCCCTCTGCCTATTTCTCCAGTGTTCCCACTTAGACTCGTTTCCTTCCACGCCCCACGCTTCCGCACCTTTCCCACGTCTGCAATCCCTGCACCTGTCAGCAATCCCCTTATCATCCGCTATTTATACTAGTGTTCTTTTGTTTTTTGTTGAGTCTCGTATGTGTTACCGGTCAATGTGATTCTCCATGTATTGTATCTTTAGTGTATGATTAAATGCTATTAACCGCGGATCTTACGTCTGTGTTCCTGGGGAAATTCCATTACACATATAATTTAAAGATTGTTTTTAATATATTTATTACTTATATAGAGTATAAATTATGTTTAAATATGAATGTATATACATTTGTAAAAACAAATATAGATATACAGTACATGTATGTGTTTAGATAAACAATTTTTATACACAGTTCACACATGTATTATGTAAGCAGCAACTTAATATATATAAACATATATAAATATATATATTACTCATACGATTAGTGGCAAATAATTGTTTGAGAGCCCTTATTTATGATAATAATAATAATAATAATAATTTATAAGGTAGTTTATGATGGCAAGTCATAACAGTAGATAACAAGTATGACTCTAGTAGCATATAATATATGGTGCAAAATTCAGGGTAATAATACAAGAAAACCAAATTCTTCTTAAAATGAAAATTGGTTAAAAGTCTGAATGCTTTTGCTGGTGCTTGTGTAGTTTTGGCCCAAATCATGAAAAATGATGAAGACAAACACTAGGACTATATGACGGCTAAATGAGTGCTTTTAACAGAAACAGAAATAATACGGTGCATTCAGTCTGTTAGCAAAAAATTTCTTCCGTTTCATGAAAGGATGTTTTTGGGGAAGGTACTGACAGGCCGGAGGTGTAAATATAAAAACATGGTGCAGTTCCTCAAGAGGACTATCTAGTTGTACACCACACACTCCAGGAGCCAGATTTTCAGAAACGAGTTGGCCTTTTGCTTGAAGACCACTCAGCCATAACCCAAAGGATGTGCTGCGATTGGGATCATGAGGCTTTGTAGTAGTATTAATAATAATATGTGTAAGTTTTTGGAGGTCTCGTAGCTTCAGAATGGGTGATGTCTGGCCAAATCCACATCTCCAGAGATTTTCTCTCCTGTCACCTTTCCTCGTCGGTTCATCTCAGCATTACTTCTGGATTCTCTGCATGGGTTGCAAGTGCTCGTCCACACCACAACTGTTATAAAGCAAAGGAACGATATTGTTGATGTTATTTACTTTTTCCAGCTAATAAACGATTTAACATCGACATCTAGTCAAATTCCATTTCAAATTAAAAGGCTCATGTTAAATTGTAAAACTGCTTCATGCGATATTGTTCTTGGTGTGAAACTGGCTTTGATTGAGAAACATGCCAAGTCAGCACTAGCCCAGTTTTACTAATGAAATTCTTTTGCTACAAACATATCTTTTATTTGTTAACAAAATGGATGAATTACATCATTTTCCACTGGCGCAATGTGAACTAGTGCCCAGGCCGCCCACTTCCTTACTTTGAATGCGAAAGTCTAAACAGATACGGGATTGTAGTGCACTGGTAAACCTTAAGCACCATAATGACATCGAAGCTTTTTAAATTCGCTCTGTGAATGTTATTTTAAGAAAGTATTAATTGTGCAGTGTGTAATTGGCGTTGTGTTTTGAACAGTATTGCAGGAAGTGTGGCAGAAAGCTTTGACACTGAGAGTGGCTTCGAAGACTCTGAAACCAGCGATGCTGCCAACTCGGTGGTGAGGTTCATTGCTCGCTTCATAGACAAAGTGTGCACGGAGAGCGGAGTGACCCAGGATCATATCAAGAGTCTGCATAGTATGATTCCAGGTAAAAGACAGCAAACTGTGTGCGTTTATACATTTACTAAAGGGCAGATTTTGTAATTGTATGCAATGGATATAAAAATAGGTATTAAAAAAGCTAATCCAAACATACAGAATTTGTTTCATATATTTTCTATTATGTTTATGTTTTACAACTGTAGCATTATAAACATTTTGTAAAATCTTGAAGGCTTTTGCAAATATGGAGTCTGTTTCTGTTGATTCAGGTATTGTGGCGATGCAGATGGAGACTTTAGATGCGGTTCATAGAGAAAGCAGGAGACTGCCTCCCATTCAAAAGGTGAGCATGTCCGTTACAATAGTAAATTGAAGTAATCTTCTTCAGGTTGTCTTTGCTTTCCTTCTTACTGCAAAATGTATCATTCAAAAGTTCAACAAAAAAAAAAATATTTATCACCAAACGGTTGGATTTTTAAAATCCTTAAAAGTAAGGAAAAGCTATAATTGAATGTAATTAGTGATATGAAAACATTTTCACATCGTCAATAATTTAATATTTTTTCACTCTTTAAGTTTTGTTAATATAATTTTTAATTATAAAAGGTTTATATAAAGGTTTTTATGATAGTTTGCTATTGCCAGGGTCTGTGACAAATATAAAACGATACAATCTAAAGATTATTTGCTGAAGTAGAAAAACACAAGTGATGGCATGGTAAAACAATTTAAAGGGACATTTCATTAAAAAATGGAAATTCTGTCATCAGTTATTCACTCTCAAGTTGCTAAACCTGTAAACATTTCTTTGTTTCGGTTAAACACAAAGAAAGATGTTTGGAAGAGTGGTAGCAACTGACATTTCTGGGACATCATTGACTACCATGGTAGTCAAAGGAGCTCTAGAACTGTTTGCTTTCTTAAATTCTTCAAAATATCTCATTATGTGTTCAACAGATAAAAAAAGGATGTAATGGTAGTCTATCATATGTCTCTAACGCAAATTATAAACGGTCCTAAAAGCAACTATAGAGAATGTGAACCTGACGTTGCATGTGAAGCTGACCTATGTTGCGGTGGCGCCGCCATCTTGGCTGGATAATACTCCACTGCTTTTAAAACAAAACACTGCATTGAACGGACTAGCAGCCATCCTTCCAAAATGCAACATTCAACGCGGCGTGATGTCGATTAATAAGCTCTATAAACGGTCCAAAAAGCTCATCGGCGCATGCTTTTTTGGGGCTTTAAATAAAGCCACAAATACCAGTACTATGACCAGCACAAACCTCAGATAATCTTCTTGTGTGATTAACTAAAGTTTAGGTCTGAAGAGGAAATGCAATAAGGTCAGACACAAAAACATCTGTGTCCACGCCCTTTTCAGCGTGTAAAGAGTAAATTGTCTTTAGTAAATATCGTCAGTATTATTATGAAGTAGTGGTGGGCACAAAAAAGGGTCTGAGATCACTTTAATGCTCAAAAGGACCAAAATAAGAACTGGGTTCTCTTTAGAGTCCACTTTACTTTGAACATCAAAAGGACTGAGGTCATTTTTGGCTAGTTCCCTTTCTGGTTCACTTTATGTGATCGGGTTTGGTTCTTTTAAAACACAGATGCTCAGGTTAAAGCGAGCAGTCGTGTCTGTATCAAGTCCTCTTGTCTCCACAGGGGGACGCGCTTGTTTTGTTATAATGTAGCTCTTAAAGGGGTCATATGACACGGCTAAAACAAATACTACACCATACATAATTTAAGGTAGTATTTTCCAAATACCGTGCATGTTTGTATCTCCTCTTTGTGCCACCTCTCTGACACGCGTAGATTTCTTACAAAGCTCATCGCTTTGAAAAGCGAGGTGTGCTGTGATTGGCCAGTTAACCAGAGCTTAGTGATTGGTTGAAAACTGCAAGCGTGTGACAGAAATGTAATGCCTCTAAACATATTTGAAACATCAGGTTCCAAAGCAATTGTACTGACAGGTACGCCCACCTTACTTGCAGTATACATTTGGGCGGTCTTAGTCAAATCATACCATGAACTGACGTAGATTTGTGGGGGTGTGGTTAGACGAGGCGTTTCAGGCAGGTCTGGGTGAGCATTCACTTTTAGATTTTTGCAATTTTACGTGTCTAATACATGCGTGGGCAACCTCTAAAACACCAAAGACACAGAAAAACTCGTATTCACGCCATATGACCCCTTTAAAGGAAGCTGATCGGAAACCCAACTGGCATATCAAGTGTAAGGTGGCTCATGGCCCAAGGTTTCTTCTGCTACTTTGGCTTTAGTTTCTTCTGTTTGCTACAAAAAGTAAACTTGCTGGAGTTCCCAAAGTACCTCTCTTTTTTCTAGCGGAGCGTTTTTGGCTCTTCTAACGCTTTTGAATCTAATGAGCTAGATGATACTTGACATTGTCTGGACAGTGTAAACATTGACAGGTTCTGTGACTTGCGATAATCATTTTCAAGTTAATAATTGATGTTTACTCCAACGGCAAACCAGAAACTCTTACTATTTTATAGGTTGTCAGGGTTAATTGAATAATGATTTCATGTGGTTTCACTGCAAACCTAATGGAGCATTTATAAAACATTTAATGATGGTCCTCGTCAGATTTTGGCTGAGCTGTTTTTGACATTTCTCCAGCCTAAGATCCTACGGCCTGCACTGCTGCCTGGAGAGGAGCTGGTGTCAGAGGGTCTGCGGGTCGTCTTGGACCCCGATGGTCGAGAGGAGGCCACTGGGGGACTTCTTGGAGGGCCACACATCCTGCCAGCAGAGGGAGCACTCTTCCTCACTACTTATCGAATCATTTTTAAAGGGACCCCTCATGACCCATTAGGTAAAGAGCTGATGCGACCTTACAGCCATTTACTGTCTCTGACTTTTGTTAAAGTGTCATTTTTACAAAGCAACACTTTTTTCCAGGACACTAGGTAACCACAGTAATAAGATTGAAAACAAAAATTTCTAAAAAGCTTAAAGGAATATTTCATTCAAATCTCTTTGTTTACTCTACCATGTTTTTTCCAAAACAAACTAAAATACGCTACCAGATCATTGTTTAAGAACACTTACTAGTAAGCTCCTAAAAACTGTGGAATAAATCAAAGTGAAATATGACAATTATGTTGTTACTTAAAAAATCGAAACCAGCAAAATCGAAACACTGTATCTTCAGTGTAGTCACCATTCAACCTATAATTTACCTAAATGTTGTCTTGGCATTTTATTAACCAGCTTTTTGGGGTTTCACCCTGAGATGCTTTTTAAATGGTATTAAAGGAGTTCCCATCTAATCTGAGCTCTTATTTGCTGCTCTTTTTATTATTCAAAATTATTCCTTTAAATTTTTTTTATTAAATACATATTTCAGTTTTTTAATGTTTAATTCTGTGCAGTTATATTTTTGACTACAAAACTTATTTCAGCATATTTAAGCATGCACCTTCAGATCAAAACCAGTTATAATGAGATAATGAGGACGTTTTCTAAAACCTCTTACCTGTTTTCTAAAGCGCTTTGCAGAAAATTCAAAAGCGGAATAATTGTGAGAAATGAATAATAGAAAATAGGAACATTTTGAAAAATATAGAATACAATACATGGCATTATTGAAATATTTAGCTTATTTAATAGCACCTGTAAAAATTATGTAATTGCTTATGTTTGTGTAATAATGCAGTTGGTGAGCAGGCAGTGATCAGGAGTTTTCCAGTTTCCAGTTTGACAAAGGAGAAAAAGATCACAATTCATAACCAGCTACAACAAAACATGCAGGAGGGACTTCAGCTGAGATCTGCCTCCTTCCAGGTAATGACTGAAGGATTGTGCCTCTAGTGAACTGAATAAATACAAGAATTGTTGATCACACTTCATAGCAAACATTTACATTTTTACCTGCTTATAACGTTATTGAAGATAACGGCTTGAATAGTTTGCCCAAATATGACAGTTCTTTTTAAATGGCGTTTATGTCATCCAAGATGTATATGACTTCCTTCCTTGAAACTATGTTATCTAAAAATGATGTCATGTTATCGTATGCAGGGTTTATGTCAAAGCATACATCCGGGATTGAAATAATTCAAATGTGTTTATCGCTTTTTGCAAAATGAACATTTGTGAGAGAAAACAATATTTTGATCTTATTAAGCAATCGATATGTTGTGTATCCATGGCAACACATAGATCAGTGCTGGAAAATTAAATATGGCTTAAAATCTCATTGGATCTTGCTTGTCTTATGATTAGTTGTTGTATAAGTGGAATTACTGAGGTTAAATTGAGAGAATTTTCATTTAAGTGTGAACTATACAACTTTGGCCAACATTTTGAAAAATTGTGTTGTCTCATACCATTTTTCTAGTATAATGTTACCATGGATTCCAAACTTAGATTACTCATGATTTGAGAAATTCCTGATTTAACACGCAATTACTAAACGCATATTACAGGGCTTTATCTCATATGGTTTCGAACCCTCGACATCTCACTCACCGGCCAAAATCTCGGTTTTTTGTTTCATTGTATGAGATCAAATCTGTCATAAAGCCCTTTTCTAAGCACGTTCCAGAAAACAACATTGTTTGGTAATAAGCGACGTTAAAGGAAGTACACTTTAGTCTGCTGTCTCTGTTCGACTCTGTTTGTATCACCCCGTCTCTTCCATATGGGTGAGGACTGAGCCAGAGAAGCACATGTGTTGTGTTCTTCATGATGCATGGACTATAGGACTATAAAGATTTTATGGCTCATTCCTATCGTTTTACTAACTTAAGCTATAAAATCAGACCCTGTCTTAGTACGAGGGTCATTGAGGCAGGTCTGCCCACATGTGCCTGCCAGGATTATCCGGGCGCTCATTAAGATCTGCAGTCCATGGGGGAGATCAGGTTAGACCCCCGAGGAGCAGAGATAGAAGAACACCGGGGCAGGCGGAGAGAGGGGATATGGGGTCACACAGACAAGCGTTCATGCTGCCAAACCTCATTTTGGAACATTCTCTTCCGAAAAGTGGGAAACGATCTTGTTCCATGCTCCTGTCCAGCTCATTTCTTGTTCCCTCAAATGATTATTTGCAGATTTTCGTACTTCGTGGAGGTGTGACCTCAGTTGAAAACTAGTATAATAAATCACTAGGTAGGGCAGATGGAGATGGATTTGGACTAAACAGTCGGTTTCTGAATTGTTACGTTGATATGTTCTTGTTTGTTATAGTTGATAAAAGTGGCGTTCGACGAGGAGGTGAGCTCTGAGATGGTCGAGATCTTCAGGAAACACCTGCAACGGATTCGCTATCCACCGTCCATCTTCAGCACCTTTGCTTTCGCCGCAGGACAGACGACGCCGCAGCTCATCTTACCCAAACAGAAAGAGAGAAACACAGGCTTACGGTCAGTGTCATGTGTGGTTCTGCGAGGATGAATGCAACACTCGTTGTTCAGTTGTTATTAGATTGATTACCCCAAAATTTGTGCTTCTATAGAACGTTATCTAAGACTATTGTGAAAGGAGCTAAAAGAGCCGGGAAGATCACAATGGGCCGCCAATCCACTTTGAAGAAAACCAGTCGCATGACGGTACATGAGGATGATGATATCTCAAGTGAGCATACTACACGAACACTAACTATAATATTAACAGACGTTCACAGGGTTTAGGTTGTTAATCATGGGGTCTTTCTCTCTCTTTTGATTTGTTTTAGTCTCAGATGATGGGGAGCCGCCTTCCAGCAGCACGCTGAAGGCATCTGAAAAGTCCACCATGGAGCAACTAGTGGAGAGAGCCTGTTTCCGTGACTACCAGAGGCTTGGTTTGGGTACCATTACTGCAAGCTCTGCTCGCTCTAAAAGTGGCGAGCAGTTCCGCGTTACAGCGGCCAACAGACTCTACTCGTTGTGTCGCAGGTATGTTACAACACCTGGATTTACATTGACAGCATCTTCAGCGCATGAGTTCTCATAATGTGTCGGATATCTGTTATATCTGTTATCCATCTTCCATCTTGAATTTTTTTTTTACTCGAATACATTTTTTGTTGCAATGCATTGTGCAATTTCTTTGTTTACTAATTGTATACACTGGGTTGGAATAGTACGTTAATTATTTCTTCTCCTTTCTGCAGTTACCCAGGCCTGCTAGTGGTTCCTCAAAGCATACTGGACAGCAGTCTTCAGAAGGTGGCCCGTTGTTACAGACACAACCGTCTGCCGGTGTTGTGCTGGAAACATCCTCGCAACAAAGCTGTGCTGTTTCGTTCTGGAGGTTTTAATATCAAGAGTGTGGTTGGGCTGTTCAAGTCTCAAAACCCTTCTACAGCAGGTAAACATTGGCTGAATATTCAAGTATACAAATACTTCAAGGAAAAAGACCATTTTCATACACCTTAACAAGTTATTGCACTCACTCAAATCCCCTTAGTAACCACCTGCTGATGCTGTCACAATCACCTAAAACATCTCAGAAACCACTCACTCATGCTGTCATAATCACTCAAAACACCTTAGCAACCACCTGCTGATGCTGTCACAATCATCTAAAATACCTCAGTAACCACTTACTAATGCTGTCATAATCATTCAAAACACCTTAGCAACCACCTGCTTATGCTGTCACAATCACCTAAAGCACCTCAGTAACCACTTACTAGTGCTGTCATAATCACTCAAAACACCTTAGCAACCACCACTTACTCGTGTTGTCATAATCACTCAAAACACCTTAGCAACCACCAGCTGATGCTGTCACAATTACCTAAAACATCTCAGAAACCACTCACTCATGCTGTCATAATCACTCAAAACACCTTAGCAACCACCTGCTGATGCTGTCACAATCATCTAAAACACCTCAGTAACCACTTACTAATGCTGTCATAATCACTCAAAACACCTTAGCAACCACCTGCTGATGCTGTCACAATCATCTAAAACACCTCAGTAACCACTTACTAATGCTGTCATAATCACTCAAAACACCTTAGCAACCCCCTGCTGATGCTGTAACAATCATCTAAAACACCTCAGTAACCACTTACTAATGCTGTCATAATAACTCAAAACACGTTAGCAACCACCTGCTTATGCTGTCACAATCACCTAAAACACCTCAGCAACCACTTACTCGTGTTGTCATAATCACTCAAAACACCTTAGCAACCACCTGCTTATGCTGTCACAATCACCTAAAGCACCTCAGTAACCACTTACTAATGCTGTCATAATCACTCAAAACACCTTAGCAACCACCTTCTTATGCTGTCACAATCACCTAAAACACCTCAGCAACCACTTACTCATGTTGTCATAATCACTCAAAACACCTTGGCAACCACCTGCTTATGCTGTCACAATCACCTAAAGCAGCTCAGCAACCACTTACTAATGCTGTCATAATAACTCAAAACACCTTAGCAACCGCCTGCTGATGCTGTCACAATCATCTAAAACACCTCAGCAACCACTTACTAATGCTGTCATAATCATTCAAAACACCTTAGCAACCACCTTCTTATGCTGTCACAATCATCTAAAACACTTCAGTAACCACTTACTCATGTAAACTCATGTTTACAGGTGTTGTCATAATCACTCAAAACACCTTAGCAACCACCTGCTTATGCTGTCACAATCACCTAAAACACCTCAGCAACCACTTACTCGTGTTGTCATAATCACTCAAAACACCTTAGCAACCACCTGCTTATGCTGTCACAATCACCTAAAGCACCTCAGTAACCACTTACTAATGCTGTCATAATCATTCAAAACACCTTAGCAACCACCTTCTTATGCTGTCACAATCACCTAAAACACCTCAGCAACCACTTACTCATGGTGTCATAATCACTCAAAACACCTTGGCAACCACCTGCTTATGCTGTCACAATCACCTAAAGCAGCTCAGCAACCACTTACTAATGCTGTCATAATAACTCAAAACACCTTAGCAACCACCTGCTGATGCTGTCACAATCATCTAAAACACCTCAGCAACCACTTACTAATGCTGTCATAATCATTCAAAACACCTTAGCAACCACCTTCTTATGCTGTCACAATCATCTAAAACACTTCAGTAACTTCTTACTCATGTAAACTCATGTTTACAGGTGTTGTCATAATCACTCAAAACACCTTAGCAACCACCTGCTGATGCTGTCACAATCACCTTAAACACCTCATCAACCACCTGCTGATATTCTCACAATCACTTAAAACACCCTAGCAACCACCTACTGTTGCTGTCATAATCACCTTAGCAACCACCTTCTGATACTCTCACAATCACACACTTTATAAACAACATAATCAATTATAATTTATTCCTAAACTCTTTGTAACCAGATTCTTGTTAGTATTTTTTTGGGTGGGGGTCAAATCAGTATCAGTGTAGGTTTATAATCTTTCTGACTTCCTCTTAATGTCACCAGCTCCAGTTTCCTCTGAGTCCTCCAGCAGTCTTGAACAGGAGAAGTACCTGCAGGCCATCCTCAGCTCTATCCCAATCTACTTCAGATCCAATGGCAGCAACACCCTCACCAACCGCTCTCTCGTCGGCTTGTCCCCAGGTACTCTATAACAATCTTTCTAGCACCTCGTCGTTTTCTTTAAGTCTGTTTTATGGGCTCTTCTTAGCCTCTCATGGTTTCTTTTTGGCTTTGCAAATTTTAATTTATGTTTCGGGGCTCCAGAGGAACTGGAGCACAATTGTGTGGTTATGTAAGGAGCGCAGGGCATGAAGAGGTCATTATCCATCCTTCTTGCATTCCCTGCTCTCCACAGTCGTTACACAGATGACTCTGTCAGCAATGCTATATCTTTATCATTAACTTTCATTTATCACAACCTGCTTTGTTAAAGCAGCCTCCCTGAACTTATGTCTTATCACAGTCTGATGTGGCACTTTTCAATACAAAACAGACCTAATGTTTGTGATGAGAAGTGTAGAAACAAGTTAAAATGGTTCAATCGAGTTTTAAAGCTAGCCAAACTAGCATCTGACGTCTCATTGTGTAGTCTTGTGTAACACATCCTGGATCTGACCTTTGACGTTTTAAATGCAGTGATGCATATACTAATCCAAAACTCTTGATGCACAAGGGTTTCAGTGTGTTGCAGAGTTGAGATGTCATGTTATGTTTCAGAAATGTGTTGTGTTACTCGTATTATTCACCTGTCCTGAGCTCTGTTCCAAAGCAAATTTGGGTATCACGAGCACACCTTAGATGATTTACAAGCAGTATTATGCAAATTTAGATCGTTTTAGTCCAAATCAATGGCAACATTACAAGTTTCCTGCTAGGATAAAGAAATCCCTGAATGCATTTGCAAGTGCCCTTAATGACAAAATTTGGGCTGTTCGATGTTGAAGGAAAAAGCATTTAAAATCTATTTATTTGAGCACAGTGCCTTAAAAAATAGCTGCCAATGTAGACTATGCAGTTATGTTTGATTTGCTATTGGTGTTTTGTCTCTTAATCTGTTTAGCTACTGAAAGACGAGCATCGAGAATACCAAAGATGGCCCCTGTGCACTTAGACATTCCTTTCGCCAACAGCTTTGCTAGAGGAGGTGAGTGGGATTCTGTTTTCATTAAAAAACACACCATGTTTCATTTGATATCTTCAGTGGCTGTCATGTTGTCTTAGTTTTCTGTGTAGTGTCACAGATCAGTTGTCTCTCCTGCGCACACATCTCAAGCTGCTTTGACTTTGGCTCCAGTTTTGTAGCTGTGATTCTGCTGAACTTGTGGATACTTGTCACCACAGTCCTCCAAAGTACAGTGTGTTTTTTAAAGTGGAAAAAGGAGGAGAACCTTCAGAAAGCTCGTGATGAATGAGTGTTTTGAGCTTAAGGTTGTGGAGATGTACTCGCCTCTCGGAAGGTCGATATCTGCATAGTATCAAGGGACACTTTCTTTTCAAAGAATAGGGCTTTATTTAAAGAACTAGTTGACCCAAATAAAGGCAAACTCTGACGTCATATATTTACCCTTCACACCGGCATGACATGCTTCTGTAGAACTCAGAAAGATTTTGAAGGAGAAATGTGTAGCTATACCAGCTTTGCAGTTGATATCAAACTATTTTCTTTCACAGAAGCCAGACTTAAAAGTTAAAATGAATGACACAACTGTAATTCTTTTAAACGATTCAAGCTCTTAAATTAACCCATATTATTAGCTGGTAAATGCTTTTGGTAACATGTTTTGAACATCTAGATCAAGGCATGCTCAATTTTATGACACCCAAAAACTTGATGGGTGGCTTTATTGGCAAAAATCCTTATGATTTTAAAAGACAAATCGAAGTCATGGTGATTCTTGTCATTAAAATTCTTGGATCTCCATATATATTCCAGCCAGTGCAAGCAAATACATTTCCCGTCATGAGCACTTCATAGGATTGTGGAACAGTTTTTTCACGTCAGGATTTTTGGATTTGATTACTTATCGTTACCGATTGCTAATCCAGCATCATTGCATCATTGAATTATGACTATTGCTCATACTTAGTGTAGGCTCATTGCTGCCATTGGGGGTTTTATCAAAATGCATAGCTAGCATTACATTTCAGACTTTCTTGTTGTTCAGTATCTCAAATCTTTCACTTTGTTGTGGAGACTCAACATCATACAGTACATGAAATGATAAAATAGATCAAAGTTAGAAGGGATGACATCTTAGCAGTTGGGTAGCGTTGTGTCGATCATCACTCACGTTTTCTGAAATGAGCAAAAATGTTTTTGATGTTTTTTTGTTCTTCTATTTATAACCGATTCTTTATGTATTAACCTCATTTATGTACAGTACTTATGTGTCAGTCATTCCTGCAAACCTTCAGCTTTTGTTTGTTCATCAATCCATTTTCATCACCTTCAGTCTTTGCATACTTTGCATCAGTCTGATAAATTCAATGATCTTAAATGTCTGATCTGTGGTGGGTCAATGAAACTAATGCTTTATGTATAGCAATTTTATTTGAAAAAATACATTCAAACACAAATCATATTTCAGTTTAGTCGTTCTACATAGTATTACTATTTTACCTTTATTTGACAAATTAAAGTAGGTGCGACATAACCTGCAAATCTTATGCATGCACGATGTTTAAAAGACGTTCTTCTTAAAACTTTGTTTAATTTTATTTTATTAAATCTAAAATATTTAATATTTTTTTAGGGCTGTCAAACCATCAATCGCGATCAAAAATAAAGTTTATGTGTACGATATCATTGTCTGTGTGCTGTGCATATTAATTTTGCATGTATAAACAAAAACATACACATACTTGTATATAATGTACATTTTTAGGAAATATTTAGATGATTTTATTCATATTTACCAATAATTGGATAATAATTATAAATAAACGTTTATTAATGTATATAATTCTCTTAAATATATACATGCATGTGTATGTGTTTACAAAGGCAAAATTAATATCCACAGTACACAGACAGATATTATGAAAACAAAACATTTTTATAAAATATTTTTAAATATTTTTAGGTATAATTATATATTTGAGTATGATTATCTCAACATTTTATGTAATTTTAATGTTATAATGTTTAATGTTTCTATAAACATGCCTTAAAACAATATGTTTTGTTAAAATAATTTTAAAAAATATATTGTTTTGATGTTATATATGTTTTCCAAAAAACCAACAAGAGAACACAAGATTACATATCCTATACCTTCATGATACATTACACACAACTAGATTTTCAAGAAATGATTTAAAACTTCATTGACCCACGTACAGTCTGGTCTGTCTTTGTGATCTGGGGTGCTAAAGTCTGTCCTGTGTGTCCTTGGAGGGGGTGATTGGTGCTTGTCTGTGAATTTTGTTTTCTCTTTTTATTTCCTGTCTCTGTACCACAACCAACTACCGCATCCTTATCTACCAGTTCTCGGGTACAGGCCTAAACTTTTCACTCACTCAAACCAAAAAGCTTCAGCTAAGGGGAGAATTCACAATCAAGGTACAGTTGCTCTGTATTACTCACTAACCGAACTCATAATATACATGTTTCTAACCTCTCACTCATACCACTTTAGTGCCTGAAGTTTATACCACAATCAGGTTACCACATGTGTGACAAAACCACTTCCTCTTGTGGTGGGTGTTGTCGGGTCTGTATGGTTTTTGGATGCATGCTCAGTGTGTTGTATTAGCTGATGACAGGAATCGTTGATGCTGATTACCCCAGAGCACATTTTTCTGTCTTCATCATCCGCATTTCATCTCAGCATGACACATGTCTAAATATTAGCAGTGTGTGATTATGGCTGTCCAAAAAGATAAATGTTGGAGTGTTGAAGACTGTTGAGATTATTACTCTCACATGCCACTTGGTCAATAGACCAGATGGAATCTGCTCCCACAAAATAAATCTTAGTGTAAACACATTGGGGCGGTTTACCCGGACAGGGTTTAAGCCTAGTCCCAGACTAACTTAAATGTGAGAGGTGTCTTGATCAAAAACATTTTACACTGACACATCTCAAAATATATCAGTGCCATTGTTTTGTTTTAGGATGGACACAGTAATGCTTTTTTAAATGGCTGAAATGTCCTAATTTATATAAGGCCATTTCCTGATTTAAAATGATCCCTCTCTGGGAAAATCGCCCCATAGACTTTACGAATTTTGACACATCCCCCGTGTGGTTATAAACTATTGTGACTAGTTTAATAAAGGTTTGGTCATGTTTAAATTATATTTAGTCCTGTTTAACAGATTACATTTATATTTATGTACTTTATTCGTTTTTTTGTATTGTAGTTCTATAAATGTTTTTAAACAATTTTATACGTTTTACAGTTTATTTAGTTGTCATATTCATTGTAGTTAAATTTTCAGCACATCTGATTGTTTATTTTTCTTTGTTTTGTTTTCTTTTGCTATGAAGGTTTAGTTTACTGTTATTTTAATGTATTATTTTTAGTATTTTTTACAGTATTATTATTTTTATTGTAATGATGCTTCGACATAAATTTATTTTAGTTTATTGCTATATTTCGGATTTTAATAAAAAAAACATTAAGTAATTCTTAGGTTTATATTTGATTGAATCTTAATGTTTTAACAATTCTTTAGTAACCTATAATATCCAGTAAAGTATACACCTTATCGTATGTTTGTTCTTGAGCCTACAACCTTGCTGTTGCATAATCGCATTGATTTACTATTATTTTAGCTACGGCAACACAATTTTACCATTACCCCATTTTATATCTATTTTGCAGATTGGCAAAACAGATTGGCCTGGACCTCCGTGTTAGTTATGACATTTGTCTTGACATTCATCGGCTTTATTCCCTTTCTCTGAAAGGTGTTTGGGCTAGCCTGCGCTCCAGCAGCAGATTCAGCCAGCACTCCGCCGCTACCGACATGGGCGCGAGAGTGGCCAGCAAGGATTTGGCGCCTCCTACAGGCATCGAGAGCCTCCAAACCCAACTTCTGAAGCATCAAGCAGCTCTCTACATCTTTGGCGAGAAGTCCCACCTCAGGGTAAAAAGTTAGCTCAAGGACAGATCCGAGAGAAAAGAATTCACAATTGGATTTGATGCGGAATCGCTCTGATCTCATGACGCCGATAGTTGGCACTTGAAGTATTCTGAAATGCTTTTTCATTGAGATTAAGGTCATTTCACCCTGAAATACTTGCACAGTGTTCTCCCCAAAGCATCATAAACTTGTCAATAGATAAGGGCGTCCTAACAGCGTGATTTATAGACACAATTTGTCGGTTTCGGCCGAAATTATTACATTTGGATGTTTAAAAGAACTATGTTCTTCCTTTACCCTTAATGAAAATACACTTCATAATGTTCAATGTGAAAAGAAAAAAAGCTAGAATGAATTATTTCTGTTCTGAATTTTTGTTTTCGCTCATGATGATAAAACCCTTTATAGGGAACTCATTGAAATACTAAGAAATTTAAAATTTCGACACTGGAGTGTTATTGGAGGTTATTACAAGACTTTTTCAGGTCAATGAAGTTACCATATATGTTTTTTCCTAAAACGTTTATTTATTTAGAAGTATAAGAGACATATATAAAATATAAATAAATGCATGAAACATATATAAACTTTATAAAATATTTATTAAGGAACGTTTTGTATATTATTTAGGAACATTTAGGAACACAAACACACACTCAAAACCGTTACAGTGAAGTGCAGATCTACTGAATACAGAGAATATTGACATATAAATTGTAAATATATAATTAATTGAATATAATTGAAAAATAGCACTAAGTACTGCTGGTGCCACTTATTTTAGCAGTAATAAGGCTAACAGTAAAAAATAAACACAATTATATGCCATTTAAGTATAATACAAACTATAATAAGTTTCCCACTGGATCACTGTATAATGTTATACAAACCTGTAGCAACATTCAATGCATTAATAAATACTGTTTGCAAATGTTATAATGCATTATTAGTAAAAGTATGACTTACAAGATGCATCTGGCGTATGTCAAAAAATTGACACTTTCTCATTTACCTGAACGATCAAATATGATCACACCATTTTTTCACACCATTAGGTAGGAGTGCAAATCCGTGTTTCACAAACTCCGGAATTACGCTGAAGTTTGAAACGCCCACATGTCACATGCCATGATGTCACTATTTGTGACGTAGACTGATCTCAATTGATTGACCGGGAGACATCCATCTCTTACACAAGCTCATGGAGAGGCACAGAAAGGCCGTTGTGATCTGTTTACTTGCCCTGTAAAGGGTTGAATCCATATTTATAAAAACACTGCTGAGTAAATATTCAGGTTTGAATATAAAAACCTTTTTGAGGCACGTTTTTATAACTCTGGTTTGGAAATGAGCAAACTTTTTTTAATTGCTGCCTTTTTCCTGAAATGAAACAAAACAAAGTTTATACCAAATGCTTTCCATGACAGGGCTTCAAACAGGACTCGGCGCTAAACTGTGAACTGGTGCCGGTGGAGTTTGCAGACACGAGACAGGTGAAAAGCTCCTTTAAGAAGCTTCTGAGAGCGTGTGCGCCCAGCTCGATGCCCTCAGACACGGAGGACTCCTTCCTTAAAGCCCTGGAGGAAAGTGAATGGACGGTGCAGGTCAGAGTTCACTTCTCATGCCCTCTAGCTTTACATTAGCATTTGCACTAGTTATTTACATTTATTATACACATACATACAATTCTGATTTGGAGGTTAGAGTTACAATGTCAAGCGAAAAAAATACTATAATGCAATGCATTGTTTTTGGATGGCATAAGCTTAACTTTGAGTCGTTACAAACTGAAGTTAGTGGTGCATTATCATTTATTTTATTAACAAGAGGTTCTGTTTTTAATTTACGCCTGTTAAACCTCTACTGTATGAAATATGGCAGCATCTAGTGGTGGGGATGGGAATTGCAACCAACGGTTCACTCCACCCTTCCCTTTCGAAGCACTACGGTGGCTGACACAGGACTAAGATGTCATCACGTTTTCAATTCTTTGCCGAAGGAGATAATGTATTTACGAAATGCGCTCTGGAGAGTAGTTTGTCAGTTTAGTGCTACTGTTGAAACAACATGGCGAATTCCATTTAAGGGGACCCACAGTGCATGTAGATAGAAATAGCTCATTCTAAGGCTATGAAAACATTACGCTTCATTATGTAAGGTCTTCATACACCTCTTAAGATATAGTTATTGTATGTGTGTTGCATTGCATTTCGTCAATAGATCCTCCAAAAAATTACACATTGGACCTTCAAGCCACTCCTCTTAAACAGTCTGCCAGTTCATAAAGTATAAAGTCTGGTGACAAGTTTTGTGAACAACTCAACTGCATTTGTATCCGAGACAAACACATCTGTATTTATCTTCAGTGACCTCTGAGCACCCTGTGCTACCTTTTCACTTCCCCCTTATCGTAGCTCAGAGCGGCTTATATGCCACAAAGCCACCTGCAGCGATGTGAGAAAAACAGCAGCGCTTTGGCCTCTGTGACTTTGACCTTGTCTAACGTTCCTACCCGAGCTGTTGTACCCTGGGAAACTCTGCGACACAAAGATGGGAAAACTGCATGACACAGTCAAAGCCAAACTAAAGTTGCTTACCACGCACCCGCCAGCCCCTTTGCCCCTACAAAACACCGTCTCTCATACACTAGAACAATAGTATCTTGAAGGTTCTCTGCCAAAACACATCAGAGCTCCTAGTCAGCAGTTAACATAACAATAAATGTACAGGATTGGCTAAACTTAGAATGTGTTTTGTATTCTGTGTGTGTGTTTAACAGATACACAAGCTCCTGCAGTTGGCTCTGGTGGTGGTGGAGTTGATGGATTGTGGATCATCTGTACTGGTTAGTCTTGAGGATGGTTGGGATATCACCACACAGGTAAGTGACACATCATACACGTGTACTTTATTCGAGAGATTGTGCTGAGATTCAAAAAATAATAGCTAAGATAATGATAAAGTGTACGGCACCCAATGGCATTGAGAAAATAAACAGAACTCTCCTAACACCCTTTAAACCCTTCGCTTGATCTTTTATCGTTAGACAAAACTCATTTCCTTGCTCATATATATATATATTTTTAATCCATTAACATTAAGGCATTTGTCGTTTTTATCTAAAGCATGTATGGAATTGAACCCATGACCTTGACCTTCACACTGTAGACCTCTTCAGATGATGTAAACAACACTGGTCCAGAAGAACTTCCTGTTTCACTTTATACAAACGTTTAAATACAATACAACCAACAGAATATTTATAACCAATTTAAAATGTTAAACAAACATCTTTAAGATAAATGTAAGATCAAAAATGACTAATGATATGAAACCGGAAGTTCTTCTGGACCAGTGTTTACTTCTTTCAAAGTGGTCTATAGAACTTATTACAGACAGCCCCGCCCCAAACTCACACCATTGGTTGAGCAGAAGAGCAAATGTTCACCCATCAGGTTTAAGATTTAGTCCGATTTTAGTTGTCTACAGTCAAGGTGTTGTGTTATTCACCTTCAACGTTTGTTTTCAATCGTCCACATGTGTTGCAGAAGAGCGTAACTGTCACATTTTTGCAGTCGTAGCTCACATTTTCCATGCACGTTTCGATCAGCAGATTGTCGTTACAAACAGAGTTGTGTGTTTTCTGTCAACCGGGCTTGTAAACCTGAGCTGATCTGTGATCAGGGCCAAAATCAAACACATGTCCTGCAAAGATGGTCTCTTCACCACATTTTCTGCCAGTCTCTATCTAGACCTAGCGTTTTGCCTACAGTAAATAGACTCCATATGTCTGGCTCTGCAAGGGGAACACAGTCATCCTGTAATGTCATGTGAACATTGGGAGGTTTTGTGCACTTTCTGATGTTGCTTAACATAATTTTATTGATGACAATCGGCCATTTAAGTCATTTGTCAGTTTAGTAAGTGTAAAGCAGATCCATGTTGGCATTGAGGTGCCAGTAAGAAGTCTCCACTGGATACTGGATGCCAACCAGAATTCTGTTGTAAATATTCTAGTCCACTAGGAAGGAATAGACTGGCTTGTAACCCGGGTTAAAGTAACACAATTTATGGTCATACCTGCCAATAGTAAATTCAGAAAATCGAAATTTTTCTTATCGGCCACAAAACTGAATTTTTGGACAAACAGGGGCAAGACATTGTTTCAAAGTGATGCTTCACCCAAAAATGAAAATTCTGTCATAATTTTCTCATGAACGCACAGAAATATATTTGGAAGATTGCTTATAACCATACAGATTGTGCCCCCCATTGACTCCCAAAGTAGAAAAAAATAATTTATTGTTTTTTTTGTTCTGTTGAACACAGAAGAAGTTATTTTGAAGAATATAGGACAGCAAACAGGGTCACTTTTGACTCTACTATGGTAGTCAAAGGGGGCTAAATCTGTCTGGTTATAAGCATAGGTTTGGTGACTTGTTTTTTTATTTAGGTGACTTTAATTATTAATTATAAAAAACATTGTTTTAAATATATATATTTTATCAAAATTATATTGTTAAATATCACTATCATTAATAATATATTTTTTTAATATTTGTATTTATTAAATATATTTTATTAGTTGTAGTATTAATAATGTTTATTTATTTATTCAATTTTTCGCATTACAGGTTGTTAAAGTTTTTTAAAGTGATGTAAAGGGATAGTTCTCCCAAAAATAAAAATTATATCATAAATTACTCACTCTCTAGTTGTTCCAAACCTCTATAAATGTCTTTTTTTGGTAAAACACAGTGAAAGATATTTAGAAGAATTGTAACAAAACAGTGGCTTTAACACCACTGACTACCATAGTAGAAAAATTAGAAATGGTAGTCAAAAGTGCCCCAGAACGGTTTGATCTACATTGTTCAAAACATCTTCTTTGTACTCAACAAAATAAAAATATATAATTAAAAATAAGTAATTGTTTCTTCTATGGTAGTCAATGGTGGCCCTTAACTGTTTGGTTACAAACATTCTTCCAAATATCTTTCTCTGTGTTCATCAGAACAAAGAAATCTATACATATTTGTAACAACTCAAAGTTGAGTAAACAATGTTTACATTCTTGGGTGAACTATTACTTTAAATAAATGTTTTAATAAAAATAGTTATTGGTTAGGTATATAAAAAGTCTTTAACCTTACCTTTGATTCACAACTGTAAGGTTATAATTACACCGTGTCTACACCGGACGCGGAATGATGCGACATGACAAAAGATAATAGAACGCATTTGAACCTATTAAAATTGTACATCTTGTCCACACCGGTCGCGTCCAGTGTGTTACGATTTTAAAGTTAAGTTGTTGGGTTGTAACAACTTCTTTGTCTTTTATTGCTTAACTTTCTTCAGCAAGAGACACATCTTAAACTTCACCCTTAATATTTGCCAACAAAATTATAGTCCCAGGCAATAAATGCCTGCATTTGCCACAAGCCATGTGCTTCATGGAAATCTTCCTCTCCTCTTTTTCTAGATGGTTTCTCTCGCCCAGGTTCTCAGTGATCCATTTTACAGGACGCTGGAAGGCTTTCAGATGCTCGTGGAGAAAGAGTGGCTGTCCTTCGGCCACAAATTCAGCCAACGCAGCAATCTGACCCCCAGCAGCCAGGGAAGCGGCTTCACCCCTCTTTTCCTTCAGTTTCTTGACTGCGTCCACCAGGCAAGTGTCTGCCTTCTACATACGTTACATATGATATATCTTTTACATGAACTTTATATTTGGACAGCGGCTGTGAAGCGTCCTGGTTTTGGAAACAACAACCTTCCACTTTTTTGCAATATTTAGTATTTGGATTGACCAGTTGGGGTTATTTGGGGTTGGAAACAAAAAATTGTTGATTCGAACCACAGTTGTCCATAAGCCAGACACCTTTACCTCAGAGATGGATGTTCACATATTTGATCAAATGTGCCTGCTTAGTATCAACCGAATTCTCTCTCTCACACACGTTGGCCAGTATCTGCTCACAACTTCAGATCTCACACACACCCCTCTCTTGTTCCCACCGTGTTTTGTCCATGAGCTCACAGAATTCCTGCAGCATCCAGCCAGCTGAGGAGGAGGAAGAGAAAGACTCAGCTGTCAGGACCCATGTACTCGCTTTCCTTTTGCAATCCCCATGTTGGGCTATTCATTTAGACTCTCGTTCATCCCCATGAGTCTGCCCCTTAAAATGATCGTGCACAGATGCAGATTCAACCTGCGGCCAGGGTCTTTTTGGCATTGGCTTTCGCATCATCAGCATGTTTAGCGCAGCCGGTAAAACTGGAAAGAGGTTGCGTGAAGGTTGAGTTGTCCTGCATTAAAAGTGGAAGCATAGTTGTATCCCCACTAGAGATATGCGCTCCACTCCCAATCGCTCACAAAAAACACATTGTGCGATGAAATCGAGGCGTAGAACATCTGAATGACCCAGCTGAGGAGGTCCGGCGATGTCACAGAGCTCAGAAATACAGCAAAAGCGTCTGAAAATAGAAGTGTCTCATGTTGGAGGCAGCTGTTGTTTTCGCCAGGAAGTCCAGGTGGCCGAGTTTGTGAGAATTTCTCGCTCTTCTATTGAGGTCCAGCTTGGCTGCACGTTGTCACATCGCGTCCCTCCCTGATGTTATTTTTGTGCTTTCCGAATTCCATTCAAACTGATCATTTTCTGGGCCTTTAATAAATCTTTCCATTGTCCCGCTCACATTGTTTATTCCCCGCGGCTGAGATAAGGCCAGACAGCTCCTCTGATGTGATTCTCATTCCAGATTCATAACCAGCACCCTCTCGAGTTCGAGTTTAATCAATACTATCTGAAGTTTCTGGCGTATCACTGCATCTCCAACCTCTTCAAGAACTTCCTGCTGGACTCCGACTACGAACGTCTGGAGCACGGTATGTATCTGCAAATGATCGAGGCGTCTTTGGAGAAGTGCTCGTTCCTCCACGATACAGTATTTCATTTTCTGTTTTACTTATGTAATTGTAAATGTTTTTCAAACAAGCTTATTACAGCAGACACATGACCACCAATCCAAAGTGTTTTACATTTGTGCATTTTGCAGATGCTTTTGCAGACAGTTTCACTAGATGCATAGGCCTGGCATAAAGTTAACTTCCTGTCTGTGTTTGGTTGTCGTGTCTAGTAATATAACGTTTTATATGAATATTTTATTGCATTTAAATTAAATTAAATTAAAACTGCATTTATTAAATCTGATTAATTGCAAAGGTCTACCAGAAGTTACGTTTGGGCCACATAACCGTTTGTTTATGTTGTCGCTGCAGTATATCTAGAAGTTGTGGGAAAAAGTAATGTACAACTTTTGAAAATGTTCACTTTATTCAAATATATTATTAAAGATGTATGCAATTCCAAGCACATGTCAACCTAACCAAAAAATTTTTTTACAAAGGTTTTCCCCATACTGATCGCTCAGATCTGGTTTGCCAAATTTGCCGGACAACACTAGCCCAATGATCTCATCCTTTATACCAAAACTCAAAAAATGTCTCTACTATTCCCTTAAATATTTATATTTCAGATCTTGTTTTGCATTACACACAATTTCTTCTTTAAAATCACTATAGAATGAACAGTCTGTTGTAAATAGTCTTTTACATAAATAACTTAATCTTCCCTTTAAAATGACCAATGACGATAAAAATCTTTGCACCTTTCACCTGCGAAATCAAAAAACCAGCTGCAGTTTAAAATAAGTTCAGTTCCGCAGGAAAACTGTGGATTTGGCAACCCTGGCTCAGATCTCAATATTTTGTAGTTTAAATAACCATGTGTGGTCTTACTAAAAGTTTTTAAAGCAGGTCACATCCATAACGCTCCGTATTCCTTTTAAATGGGCACATGAAAATTAAACTCTATTTAAAAATATATATATATCTGAAGAGCCATACTTCTCCATTTTGGGGGTTTATTGCTTCTGGTTTGTGCATTGTAATTCACAGAAGTCCTATAAAGTATGTTGTTTCCCAGTAACACGCATGCTTTTTTGTCGCAACCCATGTATATTTCCATTTATTTTCGAAGTTTTGACCAAAAAGTTACATCCCTAACACTGGAATCGCCCACATGCTCACTTTTTTGTATATTAGAATAAAACCCATATTCCTTGATATGCTGTAGTTGCCAAATTATTTTGTCATATAAATACTTAAAAAGTACTTGTACGGTATTTAATTAAACCTGATGGAGCATTTACATTTATGCATTTGATTGACGCTTTTTTTCAAAGTGACTTACATTGCATCATACGCAGTGTTGGGTAAGTTAAAGTAATTAATTACTAGTTATTCATTACATATTTAATAGTGTAATTAGATTAAAGTACAAATTACTCCGTCCAAAAAGTATTTAGTTGCTCATTACTAATTACTTTCTATATCCTACATCAACCTTGATTAGTAAAGTAATTCAAGGATAGACATGAAACGGCTTATTTAATTCCTTCAAATAAACTGACCAAAAGTATTACAAATGTAAGAATTATACATTAAAGCACAGATTTTAAAGTTAGACTTTGAATTTTGATGTCAATAGACTATTGCACATGCATGTATTGCACAAAGTATTTAGTTTAATTACATCAAAAGTATCTGTAATGAAATTACAGTAGAAATAAGAGTAATCCACTACTTTACTTTTTCAAGGGAAAAGTAATTAAAATACTGTAACTAATTACTTAGTCGCTAGTTACACCCAACATTGATCATACGTTACAATTGTTTCAGATTATCTGCAATCCCTGGGATCAAACCCATGACTTTGGCGTTGCTAGCGCCATGCTCTAACCATTGAGCAACACGAAAGCTACGATAAAAGCAAACATTTAACATATTTATGTCCCCTGAACATCACTTCTGGCCACTGACGTGTGTGTTCCCTTAACCTACGACACATTCTGCTACAGTACATACTGTAACCATGATCTCAAACGCTGTTTCTATTTAACGCGGCTAGTCTTCTCCAACTCATCCTGTGATATTTAGTTTCACACCTGATCGTGTTACCTCCTGCATTAACAAACGCTTCTTTGTGTCTTCTCACCAAAGGCACATTGTTCGAGGATAAAGGAGACAAACAATCCAGAAAAGGAATCTGTGTTTGGGAGTTTATCAACCGAATGCATCGCAGGACCCCTCTGTTCTTCAACTACCTGTACAGCCCGTCAGAGACGGAGGTAAAGAGTTTCTCTGAGGTATCAAACAGCTCCAATAGCTTTTACCCTGTCGGGAGGGGATGTTGACTACCAGTCTCAAATATCACAGAGGATCACATAGACAGTAAGCCATAGCTTGCCACGATTGCAAAACAGCCTCGGTGACCTTATAAAGCCGTCTCGCTGCATCTCAAATCAGGTTGCCAGGGTCTGAAAAAACAAAGTTTGAATGGTTTGGGTTCGGTCGTAAAAGGAGCGTGTCCGGTTTTATAATGAGACATGATGATGCTTGTGCAAGTCACGTTGATGTTTACTGCTCTCCAGATGCATGGGGCTAAAGCTTCAAATCCAGGCTGTGAGTTAAAGGAGGACAAGCTTGTCTTTTAACAACTCACGTTCTTCTAATGAGGGGGATCAGTGTAGTGTGACCTGTATTGCGAGTGCAAAACATCTGATGGAGTTTAAGGAGAGCAAAGTTTACAACCGTAGACATTAGTCCGACGGCAGAACGTTGTAATCTCCTACTTTCTTAAGTACGCCATGAGTTTTCTTTAAGAACTAGTTATGCATTTACATTTACCCATTTGCCAACACCACACTCAAAGCCTAAGTTTAATGATGTCAAAAAAAAGCATAAAGTCACAATTAAGGTTTTTTCTGGATGTCCTGAATGTTGTGTGTATACTGTTTTCATAGCCTGTGTTAAAGCCAATGATCTCCATCCCCAATCTGACCACATGGGAGTTCTTCACGGGAGAGACTCTGTCCACCGGCCCGTCTTACGACTGGTGCATGATCTCCACGCGCTCACAGAACGACGATGAGTCAAATACTATATCCACCACCAAGAGAAGAATCGTCTGGCCGTGTTATAGCAGCGTGAGCCGCGCCCAGCCTGACGTGATCACCAAACTGTTGGCTGTGAGTCTATGCGTCTTTATCCCTTTTTAATGCAGGTTGTGTCTGAAACCTAAAGCTGCTGTCAGTCTAAACAGGAAGTCACCTAATATGGTTTCAGACAGGCTTTGAAGACATCATAACGTCATATCTATATTTGAATTAAAAATTCAGAGATTAAGTTGATATATTATAAATACTACATTACTACCATGTTTATTTATCATCACAAATTGTTTCATAAGTTGATCAAAAGTTGACATGTAAGGGATAATGTACAGGCAGCCGGTTGTTATCGCAGAAATAAGCACCGACGGTGTGATCGGGTATCACACTAAAGGGGTTTATTTCGCGATAACAGCCGGATGCTTGTACATTATCTCGCTTATTACACGGCTACTTGCCACATGAGAAAAAATAGAGATGAAATGTGAATTTGAAATATTTGATTAACTAATTTTATAATAAATAAACTTGTTTTCTGTAGGATGGCATAATTTATAAGAAGCATAGTTGACTCTTAAATCCCACAATCCTGTGAGGTTTGGTGATCAAAATCCTACAAAATGTGTAATGAAGCGGGAACTAGTAACTTTATTTATAAATGTACACTTTTGATCAACTAATGACCCAATTTGTGATGATTAATAAAAAAATTGCAGTAACTTAAAGCGGCACTAGTTTGGATTGGCCTCTTTGTCGCCATTTCAGTTTGTAATTGCTACTGCAGGTGATGTGCGGAGGTATTTTCTTTACGCTAGTTGTTATTCGGTACTGCTCAACTGTGCGGATGAGTCTGATGTTTTGAGTCGTGGCCTGTGACAGTGCACCCGTGAGGATCTTCACTGTACATCAGTAGCGCATAATAACACAGATAACATGGCAGATGACATAACACGAAACAACTTAGAACATAAATAGACCCAAATAGCGCATATTGAGGCTGTGTTGAAGTGTTTTGATATTATTTTGGGTGCTGGGTCATTTCCATACCTGCTTTTTTGGCCTTTAGTCTCCAATTTTGTTATCTCTCATGGGAACTCCCGTAACGCGAACAGGACAGAAGAACCCCGAACGCGGGTCTTAAAGGCTGATCAATCATAAATCATTATACACCATACAACTATATATACTATATTCAAAGCCTTGCCATCTTATCCGGGATATAAGTCCGTAAATTTGAGTAAAATCACAGGCTTCACTTACCCGTGCTAATATTCGCATCACATGAAACACAGATGTGGGGAGGTTATTTCTAAATCACACGAGGTCCCATGATAATACTTATCCGGTGTGAATATGGCTTAAATTACTTTTATCAAAATCAACATAACAAAGAGAGAAAGAACAACCGATGGAACTGTACCCGTCTGTATTAACACAAAAAGCGAGCTACGGTTTTTGTGTTATCAATTGAAATATTAAAATCGGCCCAACCGGGAAACTACAAACCATTATTTCAAGCTTTCAGTGGTGAATCCCGCAAGGGTAGTGACACGGTTCTTTCATGTACTTGCTCAATAACTGGTTTTAGCTCATTTTTACTCAAAAGAACTTACGGACTGCCACTTTAATATTTAATATTAATAATATATAAACTCTTAACATTAACCGTGATGATACCATTAGAGGTGACTTCCTGTTTAGACTGACAGCAGCTTTCTGAAACATTATTGAAGGTGGAAGAAAGCGCAGACCATTGCCTCCCCCACCCACAATCCCTGCTGCCGAGACTCGAAAAGTTGAAAAAGAGATTTCTGAAAAGATATCGATGTGTTTGCAGGACATCGCGAGGCTGGAGGTGGAACTGGGACGGCCGTCGGATCCGTGGCACATCACTCTGGAGAAGGCGCGAGACAGCATCCAGGAAGACCTCAAACAGGAAGGCAATGTAAATACCTGCCGTTTTCCCCTTAATTCGTCACTTGCATCATACTGCTGATCCCTGAAACTTATCTAACCTCATCTCTAAGCTGCGAAAGGATTCGACATCCATCTCTGGCCTGGTCCACACTCCTAACCTGCAGGCTTATCATCGACGCTCTATGTTACACCTACCCGACAGCGGCCTGGTAGAGGACAGCAGCCCCACCGCGGTCAACGGAGTGAATCGCAGAGCAGCCACACTTTACAATCAGTTTACCCCAAAGAATGAAGACAACAGGTAACCGTGACAGACGAACGAATACAAACCTCAGATGGTCTGCCGTTCTGTTTGACGTGCATCTTTTTCATTCGTACAGATCATTTGAGGGAATCCTGTACAAGCGAGGAGCATTACTTAAAGCTTGGAAAGCCCGGTGGTTTGTTTTGGACATAACCAAACATCAGGTATGCAACGTTTTATTATTTCATGTCATGATGGTGTTTGCATTTATAAAATGACTCGCTCTCTCTAGTTGAGATATTATGAGACGGATGAGGACACAAACTGTCGGGGTTTCATAGATCTGGCAGAGGTGGAGTCTGTTTTGGTTGCGACGCCAACCATAGGAGCCCCTAAACACGTCAGCGAAAAAGCTTTCTTTGATGTGAGCTTTTCATCCTTTACTAAGCAACAAGCACACTGTATCCATAACTACTACACTATATTAGAACTGATACTGTATATTTCTCGGGCTTGTCTCATCTCAGACTTTTTTTGTCCCTTCAGCTGAAGACCACTAAACGGATGTATAACTTCGGCGCAGCGGACGCTCCGAGCGCTCAACAGTGGATTGATAAGATCCAGAGCTGCATCTCGGATGCTTGAAGGCCTTTTCTTCACCTCTCTCGCCGCGGGGAGATTCATTGTGCAATTTCGAGTACCATAGTAAAGCCTTCAGTGCCTGTCGTAAATCCAGAAGAGCTCTGAGAGACGACGGAAAGACTGACATCCTGAGCTCAGGGTTAATGACTGGAAGTTTTTGATGGTTGGAAATGATTCTTCTGAGATCGGTTAAACAAGCACTACATGCAGGTGAGACGAAGCAATAGCACTCGTTTTTTAACTCGGGGTTCAGAGGTGCGTTCTGGAAAAACAAACTGATGCTGCTGAAGACATCCAAAAGAACGAAGCACCAAACCTGATGAAAATACGTTTAGAAAGAAGCACAATGTTTAAAAGGCAAATAATTTGCACTTGATGATATGCACTCCCTACAAAGCAGATTTATAATGGCGTAAACATCTAGGCATTACGTTTTAACTACATATAAAAGTCTTAGAGCAAGTCTGACGCTCTAGTGTGCAAAGTGTTTTTTTCTATATTTGCAAGAGGTTTTTTCAGTATGAATGTTTTAACGGAGTTGTCGTCGTTGTTTTGTAAATTATTTTTTAATCAATACAAGAGTAACCGGTGTGAACTGAGATTTGTGTAAATACCTGTTACATTTTCTGTTGTTATGCTCTATCAAATATGTTTTTCTTACCTTTTAGACTAACTTGAAATAAAACACTCATATTTATACTCGTGATCATTGACGGACCAAGTAAAGCACTGCCTGTGTCGGATGGCTGTGATGTTTTATATGAAGGGAAGAGAACTATATTTTGCCATTCTGTATGTGGTCTTAAGAGGGTCGTGCTTTTTTAACGTATTTGTTTTGTTGGTGTATCTGTCAAGTTTTAAGACGCAAAATATAAGAAATCAGACAAGTTGTCTGTTACGGAAACTTTAAAAGATGTTACTGTAGGTTACTGTACTTTGTGATGCCACTAATGTCGTTTCATTTGTTTAATGTTTTGCTTACATTTGTTTTTTCTTTTCATGTTTGTTTTTGAAATAAATTTTCGGAACTCTTATATTTTTGGGAGTGGACATGACTTTTATCCAAAGCTAGTGCATTTCAGTTTTACATTTTTATATTTTATACTTTTCTTAAACTTATGCATGTATGTGGTCATTTTTATAAATGAGTATGGACAGTACACAGACATACTGTATATTATTTAAACACAAACTTGAATACTTTATTTTTTGTTTTATTGTAGTTTTACTAATACTTTAAATTACCTTTATTTTTAGATTTTTTGTTTTTATGTTAATTTTTGTTTTGTTATACGATTTTGTCATTTTATTATTAATTATTATTATATGTTGCAATATAAAATTAATTCATTTTTATTTTTGTATTTGTTTATTATTATAATTGTAGTGCCTCAAACTTATTTCAGGATCATTTCTGAGGCAGAATCCAACTTTTTTGTTTAGTGTAAATATTTCCACTCACTTTCAGGCCAATATTTGAATTGATTATCAATACACAGAACCGATTTCATTTCAGTTAACTAAAATAACCTTGTAGTCTATAAGGTAACTTCATACAGGGCACCATGCCGGACAAAGAACAAAAAACGCACGAAACATGGCTACTAAAATGATAAATAAGAGGCAACCTAAATGTGTTTACAAAGTAATCATTATAGCAGGAAACGCTCTCACATTCGAAGAAAAACATGTTCATGGAATTGAAGGGACAACTTACATGCATTTAAGTCCAAGCAGAAATTCGTTCCACTGGTGTTTCATGAATGAGGCCCACAGAGCATTGTATCCGTGAGAGGAAACCGCTGCTCTCCAAAACATCAAGCTGTTACTGTAAAAGAATGCTTTGTGGCATTAATTCCTCAACAGACAAAAATGTTAGTCATAAGAACATCATCAGTAGATTACACATCTCATCTTATCGAACATGATACACGGCGTGATCGGACTGCAGCCAATCATCTGTAATACATATGCTCACAAACACGACAACATCATGGCTCAGAATGGAGCGTCTCCTTCCTCTCGTGATAACATGTTTAGAGATCAGCATCACAGCCAAACGTTCTCGCTTGCAGTAATGAGAGTAAATGAGGATAATAACAGGGCCGCAGGCGCCTTTGAGGCGAGACATGGCTGCGCCTCTGAAGCGAGTCAGCTCGAGTGAAAAAGCTGATGGGATTGAGAGTTGCGAAAGCAACGGGACGTGCATGTGGGCTCGTGGTCCCCGCTGACTTGTATTGAGAGCAGGTGTTGGCCTGGATGAACATCTGGACATGGGCCGTCTCACAATTCTCTCCAAATATAGATGCCTCCTGGACTGAAGGATTAGAGAGGGAATGAGCGGAAGAGGGAATCCCTCCAGAATGTCTGGAATGGGACAAATGGGATATCTGGAGGACTTCACGGTTAAATGGTCCCTCCAGTGTATCTGTTAGATGTTTCTATGATGGTCAAAATAATGTCCTCAGGAATTATTTGAGGTTGCTTAAACATCAAGATGATATATACAGTAAAAGAATGCCTTTTTTTACAATGCTCATATTATCGCAAGTGATCATTTTTAATTCAATTTTCATATTCGGCGGTCTGAAATACTTCAGATTCTCGTTGGCAACAGGCAAACAGAGCAGATGTTCATGTCTAAACACTAGACAAGTGCTTGATGACCGACAAATTGGCAATGTTAACAATGCAAGTGTGAAAAGACCATGAAGAATGGGGATTACATGTAGGCCGCATGCAAAATGTGCTGGTATGAGGAACACATCTGCCCTAAAGGTCACCGTCCTTTAACTTCCTGTTATCACCATCGATAGTATAAAAAATAGAAATTCTCTACCCACAGCACAGTTTGCATGTCTTCTCTCATCTAACACCCGATTCAACTTATCAGTTCATTAGCAAACTGCAAGATCCGGGTCTGAAACATTCTAACATCTAACAAAGCACCTGTATGTGATTTTGAAGTTAACCTGAATTGGTGTTTAACTCTGCAGGAGACTGGCCCTCCAGGAGCAACATTGGACACATGTCTTCGACATTGTGTCTTACACAACTCAGTGTAGGGAAAGTAGTAGTCTCTATTCCAAGATGATCTTATTTTTGATTCATTACATTTATAGAGCGCTTTTCTGGGTACTCGAGCACCACCAATGTGCAGCATCCACCTGGATGATGTGAGGGCAGCCATATTGCGCCATAACCCCAACCACACACCAGCTTGTTGGTTGAGAGGAGACAGAGTTGCGAAGCCAATTAGTACATATAGGGATCAGTAGGAGGCCATGATGTATAGAGGCGAATTTGCCCGGGTTGATGCCGGGGTTACACCCCTACTCTTATTCAGATATTTAATGACCATAGAGATTCAGGAACTCGGTTTAAAGTCTCATCCGAAGGAGGGTGCTTTTTTACAGTATAGTGTCCCTAAAATTGTTCATTTATCCAAAATTGGATTATTTATTGTGGCCTTACTGTGCCATTATTTGTAATATTGTTTAAACTGGGGCTGCACAAATATTTGGATTAAAGTGCAATATGTAGGCCTAATATATAGTTTTTCAGATTACGTTTTTTAATTAATGATTTTTTTAAACATATTTGATAATGGACCAACATACATGTTTCACATTCCTTGGGAGATAAAGCATGACTCCTATTCAGTCTATCAAAAAAATCAAAATGTTTTTTTCAAGGTATTTTGATGTTTATTGTAAAACAATGGTTTATGTTTTTCTTGAAAAATATATGAATCAGCCCCAAAATTTTATAGGTCAAAGTCCCAATGGTCACCAAGTGTTGTGTCAAGTTTGGAGGGGAGTTTTAGCCGCCCTACCACCAAAATCCACTAGGGGGCCCATGGGCTTCCATTGGTTTTAACACTTGGTCTGAAATTTGACAAAACCAGACATCGAGATGCTTTTTTGTTTATTATTTTTTACTTTTCCAATTAACAGACACAATGAAAAAATGCAAAAGCACAGAAACATAAAACAATACATATGTCTGAAACTAGACTTTTGATGCACACAAATGTATATACCAATTACACTTACTACATACTTTATTTTATAAAACACTGTTGAAAAAATGAATTTTAGAGTCTCAGACCTTTCCCACGACATATAGTTTGTCATGATAAGAAAAGAATTTACATGCAAAGTATTGAAGCAAACGTGGGTGTCCCGAGGACGGTGGCAAGTGAAAGGCCAAAAAAATCTAACCACACTCTTTTAAAAAAAAGAATAAACTATTTGAAAAAACACCAAAGAAATCAGTATTCCAAAGTCTTAGACCTTTTCAATTAAATATAGTTTGTCATGATTCGATTGCAAATTACATGCGTAATATTGGAGCAAACGTAGGTGTCCCGTACACGGGACGGTGACAGTTAAACAGCATTGTTGTGGACCGTAACATCCACCTTTATACCAAGACAAGCAGAAAATAATGAGGTCTCAAGTTAACATCAGAAAACAGGCATTGCCAAAAAATCATGATTCCACTTTACACATCCCACCGAAAGAACAGTCCAAACGTCAAACCGTTGGTTTCAAAAAGCCAACATGTGAATTTCACTTCTCACGTGTCTGTCGTTTATTTGTAAGCTTTTTTATTACATTCATCGCCTCTATTAGTCATCATCACGTTTTTGAGAAGAAATTCAATGTTTTTGTAAAATGACGAGTACCACTGGGACACAACAATCACACTGATTCTTGATTATTGAGGAAGACGGGGCCTAGAGGTATATCATTTACATGACAGCCGGTCGTACAAACAAACAAAAGCTGCTATTGCAAAAGTTGCAATGGTTTTGATTTTGGATGTCAGAGAGCATCACTAAAAGAAGCATTCAAAGAGGTTTCAGTTTATAATGGAAATGATCTCATCGCAACATGCTATCCATACCATCTCTGGCCCTGAAATGTTGCCCTAAAACTGAACTGTTCCCTCCTCAAACATTTAATTTGTACCAATGTAGTCCTTGCCCTTAGCATGCCTAAGATATCAAAGCTCCAGCATCAAGCGTTTGTTTTTTTAAAGCCCACAGATGATCATCTCTGATAATGCAGCAATCTTTCTGCATGCACGTCAAACGATGCGCATGGGCTTGTTATCCCGCCTCGTGCCAGAAACAGACGTGGCAACTTGTTTTGACACTCGCTTGTGAAGACCGGCATCTGACGTGAGCTATCTTAGACTGTAAGAACACGTTTTAGAGAATAGGGTTTCTGAGATGTCTTTAACTTGTCAGCATGTATGTCAGGAGCTTCTTTTTTCGGGAACAACAAAGTTCAGCAGAAGTTCAAATGGCGTTCGGCTCCTGATTCAGTAGAATTGATCCAAAAGAAAATGTTTTCTGTGTTTAAGAGGATGCAGTGAAACATGTATGGTGTGAAGTGTTTAAAATGAGATTGAGAAAAAAGAGAAAAGATAAATAAGTGCTGAAAGAATGGCACAGTTCTGATCCCGTGGGCTGGGTCTCTTACTGAGAGTTGTTTAATGCAACAATTTTACCAATCATGCAGATTATATTTCTTTCATGAGCTATTTGAAATAAAAAAATCACAATGAATGATCACATCAGCCACAAATTGTTCATATTCTATACATTTATTTTAACCTGGTTGAAGATGGGTTTTAAAAGCAAAGACTGATAAAGATTAAAAATGGCAATGCTTAGAGAACTTAACGCAATTGTGCATCAGTGTGACGCTGATCAGAGGTCAGAACTGCAAACTTGCATCTCTGATGTGAGTTGGTCCTTTGACCAATTTGTGTATCAACAGTGACATCTAGTGGACACCAGCATGTATGAATGTACTATACAATATAAAATTAAGAGACCGCTCCAAATTTTAATTTGATCAGAATTTCCAACATGTCATTTCAGTCCAGTGTCTGTTGAATTTCAACAAAATTAAACCTTAGCAGTGAAAAAGTCATCCAACAGCAACGTGAAAGACTGACGGCATGACAAGACACATGAAAATAGTGATTAAAACACACGTTTTGATCTTTTCCTAAATACATGTACAAATATGACCCTTTTATTGTTAAATAGTGAATATGACCTTGTTTTCTTTGCAGTATTTCAGGTCTGAAATTTATAAAGAATCTTTTCTGTTATTTTCCCCTTTTTCTCCGGTTTTATTTTTCTGCAAATAAATGCAAACAGAAACAATATTCTTATTTGAAATTTGGGAGAAATGTTGTTAGTAGTTCACAGAATTAAAGAAAAATGATCTAAACACATACCTGTAAATAGTACATTTCAAAATCAGAAAAACTACAGCACTGCAAAGAAAACACCGCCAAACAGTTCCCTTGCAATAAATTAACCCGTACTTCTCAAAACAAACAATACTACCATCACATGAAATAGTATCCATTTAGTTTAGCGAAAACAACTTTATGAAACATTGTGTAACTGATATCCATTTACTGAAAAAAAGAAGTTGCTTTATGAATGCATTCAATTGTTTGCAAACAATAGAATTATGAAGTCTGGCTGTTTCGTGGCAAAATAAATGTCCACATCAGGAGTTACTATCCTTCATGTTGTCTGTGCTTGTTCTCTTGCCAGTTCTTCTGAATCTGATCCAGCTCTGCTTCAGTGAAAGCCGCCGTTCCCCAATTGGTAATGTTATTCTGTGACTTGTTGGCTAGAAAATACATTAAACACGTTCAAGACACTAATGTTATGAGATATTTTCGATACTGTATGTGAACCGTCGCGCACAATCACCTGGCTGAATGAGTCGAATAAGACCCTCGTGTTCGCCGACTCTGTGTTTCCATTTCTTGGTCTTATTAGCTGCCCGCTCCAATTTCTTTGTTACTGCCTAAAAAGAAATGCATAAAAATAAAAAGGATTAAAAATAAATTAATTACAGAGCAGTTAAAGACAAACTGTGCTGTGTTGGTGTCTCAGACGAAAGCATACAAGTTTAATATTAAAATGAGCGAAGATGAATTCTGAACATGCTATACCTTGTAGTCCTCCTGCGCTCCCTGCCTCTGTTTCTCCAGAATCTCCAGCTGCTCCCGTGCAGCCTGCAGAGAACGTTCCTTCTCAGATCGCTCCTTCTCCAGCACTTCTTTCTCCTTCTGAGACTGAGATAAAACCTGCTGCTGTTGCTTGTAAATATCCTCCAGCTCGAGTCTCTTGTTCGCCTCCTCTCTCAGCAGCCTGTGAACAAAACAGATACACTAGCTTCGCACCAATACATCGCAGACGTGTGTGCGTGTGTACGGCTACTGTACCTGGTCTGCACTTTGCGCAGGGCTTCTTCATCCTGTTTGGCTTGTCTCTCATCCTCCAGCGCTTCTTTCAGTTGACTGTACATTTCCTCCAGTTCCTGCGTACGCTGCCAGTACTGCTCCAGTTCGCTGGACTTTTCGACCACCTGCACCTCCATCTGCTTTCGAGCCTGACGTGTGACAAAGAACATCTTTCTGAGTACATCCGAAGCAATTTAGTTTTAAAGGATCGATTTGTATTCAATGGATACCATTTTCTCTTGCTCCAGGTCCCTTTTGTATTGTTGTAGTAGTTCTATTTGGGTCTGAATTCTCTGATCATCAACATTGTCTCTCGACGCAGCTTCCTGGAGATTGTAAAACAAACACACACAAGACTAAAAACAGAGCTGGTTAACAGCGGTTTCTGTGGACCAGATGAAATCTCAAAGCAGGAAAATGTTAAATAGCAGCTTTGTTTACTGCTTAATGTTAAAGGCTTCAAGTTAAACAGCTGTTTATCAGCACAAAATAAATAGATCTCATCTCTATTTGCAAGGAGCAAGAAAATTCAACTTGCAACAAACAATCCATGAGGCAATCTGGAGGATTATGTGTTATTTGAAATAAAATGTTAAACCACTTAATTCTGGTTGGACGAGTAAAGAATTGATGTAATGAAGTTACCTTTAGAAAAAATAGGATTTGTTTAAGTATGCTATTAGTAGACTGCTTTTAAACAAAAGAGTGTACTTTCAATCTACATTTTTATGTTCCCTCCACATACTTTGAGATCCTGTCTATATAAACCGTAAACTAAACGCTATAGTAAACACAATACAAGTAAACTACAATGTTAAGTTCACTTAAAAAATACAACTATGCAGTATAAAAACTAGTCGTTTACTGACAGTACAGTATACATCAGGGTGTACTTACACAACCTGTATAAAACAATTGAACTTGTAAACCCAGCACCTATAAACTCACTTGTAAACTGCACACTCTTAAAATTTAAAGGGGCTACAAAAATGTTCTTCATAGCAATGTCATAGAAGAACCGTTTTCGAAAGAATCATTCAGTCGTGAACCATTTCTTATCTTTTATAGTCTAAAGTCCTTTTATCCACTTTGAAGAAATCTGGTTCATTTATCGAATCAAGTGGCATTTTTATTTTTAAACATGCTGTACAAACAAAAAGTAGTTATAAACCTGTTGTGTACTTCTACTTTTGCTTAAAGTATACTTCTATGAACTTAAAAAATTAGTCTCAAGTGGTATTGAAATAGTACACTTAGTGTAGTGTACATTTTTAAAATCGAAAATATTTCAAATCATTTTATATCATACAAATCATTCATTTCTTATTTTTGATTCATTATATAGGCTATTTTTCACTGTAAATTATTTCTATGAAGCACTTTGAACTACCTTTGCCTGGCCTATCACATTGTTATGAGCATAATATATAAAGTATATTACATCAAATATACTTGGGGTACATATTAAATACAATGTAAATCACTTTGATGAAAAGTGTCTCCCACATCAAGGAATAGCTATTTCCTTCATATAAAGCAGATGATGAGACATGCCTGAAGAAAAGAACTAACGTTTGAGATTCTATACATCACGAACAGGAACAGTCATTTAAAAAAACAGTCAAATACAGGAAGTATGGCTTCACTGCACAGGAGTTCTCTTTTTGCAGGTGTCCACAAGTATATTTGCATGTACATGTCTGTATCAACATAGATCAGTTCTAGAAATATCTACAGTTTATAAGTATGAGGAGTTTAGTAAGATCTGTGGCCTTTAGTGCATGGGAGCGTATAAAGAAAGAGGGGTCAACGGTTTAACATGACACCAGATTCCGTTACAAGAAAACAAACTGTGGATGTGAAACCCTCCCATGTTTTTCAGCAGACTGCTATAAGCGTGTTAAACAATCGAATGATATTAACTAAAAGGGGAAACTGTGCGGTAAAGTAACTACACAGCAAAGACATTTTAGTACATTTACAGAGACAATTAGAAATGTTTTGATAGGTTATTTTCAAGAAACTTTTTTAATATTAAATAAACTTGCATGAAAACAATCTGTGTTGTATAAAGCTCTACACAGTACCTTATTCATGGCCTCCAGCTCGGCCTGTTTGGTCTCATTGGCCAGCTGAAGCTGTCTCATTCTGTTCTCGATGGTCTCCTGTTCAGCTCTCATTCTTTTTCTTTGCTCTCTGCGTTTCTGTCTGGCCTCACGTTGTGGCGAGGAAAGGCCCTGTCTTATGCGGACAATGCAGTCCTGGATGGCTAATAAAAACAAGAGCCCCACAGTAAACACATGCAGCTGTTATGTTGTTTTAAAATATGTCGACAGCACAAATGTGTGATACCTTGAATCCACTCCTGTCTGGTCTTTTTATCTGATGCATTGATCTCAAAGCTCTTTTCGACGCATCTTATTATGTAGAGGTTTTTCTTTCCGTCCTTTTCTGGTAGGGACTGAGAAAACACCAATAAAGTTCAACTCATTTTAAAAAAATTAAAGAAAACAAGTGTTTTGATTTAGTCTGGGTTTTATGCAGAAATGCATCTTGCAACAGATGCAAATATTTTGAAGCCTTTTCGTTACGATTTCATACAATCAAATTTCTTTTGTCAACAGTTCTGCTTGAGGTTTTGAAGATTCTAGTTTTTCGAAATTTTGATAAAATACAATTTTTTTTGTAATGTAGAAACATACATTTTCTGTAAAGCATCTTTGAATATGTGACATAACAAAAATAAATGTGAATTGAATACAAAAGTAAATAAATGTACCTCAACACAGCAGTTGCGATCCAGTGAGATACATCCTTTCTGCTCTACGAGGTCTTCATTTACATAATATGAGATGTATGTTAGATGCAGTTCAAACCATCGCTCTGTCCAGTTCTTCCTTTTGTGACCTTTTTTCGTCATGTAACCCTTTTCAAAGAATACATTAAGAAGTTAAACATTTGCTTCCATGAGAAACACAAATACTTGTTCCTTACCAATAAAAACTATACCGATGAGCATCACACAGCAATGTACAGTATATACATAACAAATAAAACTTTAAACGCTCGAGAAATTCTTATTTTTCTGTCTTAGATTTAGGACTCCAAATCTATTTTAATGGGGCCATTGGTCATTTTACAGTTAAATGGAACTGTACATTTCTGAATGCACTCAAAAAAAATTGGTTATTTGAAGTCACCATTGGGTTTAAAATGGACAAACGCAACAATTGGATAAAATTAACCAAGAATATGTTTATATTTGACCCAACAATGGGTAAAAACAACCCAGCATAGGTTCATTTATAACGCAAGTGTTAGATTTGTCCATTTATGACCCAACACTGGGTTGAAATAACCTAAAAATTGTAAGAGTTTGTGGTGCTTGGTCCTGCAAACTGCTGATATAGATGGTTACTAGGGTGTTCTGGGTGGTTAAACGAGGTTGCAAACACCAAAAATGAAAATTCTTGATTCTTTATTTATATAAAAGCTAAATAAATGGTAAAATAGTAAATATAACACATTTATTTTGTATAATTATGGTTTTGTATTCTTTTGTTAATGACATAATAATCATTTTTAATGACTTAAAGGGATAGTTCGACCAAAATTTATCATCATTTTAACACGCGCAAGTCATTCCAAACCTGTGTGACTTTCTTTCTTCTGCAGAACACAAAAGAAGATATTTCGAAGAATATGGTAACCAAACAACATTGGTCCTCATTGAGTCATTGCTGAAAATATCTTCTTTTGTGTGCCACAGAACAAAACGAGTCATATACAGGTTTTGAACAACTGTAAAATAAATGAAGACAGAGTTTTTTTTTAATGAAATATATAAGAATGATATAAAATATTTTGATATTTAATATAAATTAGATATTAATATTATATTAGATCCTCGAACTTCCACCTGTTTGATCACATCCAGTATAAGTTCCTGATAGATCTCATTGATGCCAATGGAGATGGTCTGAGGGTTCATGCCCTTGGTGAAATGACCCATGCCAACGAGTTCAATCAGCTCCCAGCCGTTGAGCTCCTGTTTCTTCGAGCTCATTTTATATTCTTCAAATCTTCTCTCGTTCCAACTGCAACCCATCACTGTCAAGAGCTTGCGCAGGAAGCCCTCGATCTGTTACAAAACAGTGCTACTTTAGTCTTTTAATTAAATATACATGAATATGCTCAAATAAGCGTTACCTACCTCCTCTGGGACAATATGTAGCGGATATTTCTCTTCAGACAGGAAGTTGAAGATAGACCAGATCTTGAAGGCGTCAACCCCTGAGATGAGAAGGTGCTTGCCGCTGATGTGCTTGGGAGCACAAAGAGTCCAGCACATCTTATTCAGGTCGACGAAGTTAAAGTTGGGCTGGATCTGCCATTAAAATAATCACAATTACTAAAATTCTTATCTACGGTTCATTTTTGGGCCGTGACCCACAAAACCACTGGGAGAGGTTAAGAATAGTCAGAAGGTCAGTTTTTTGACAGAACACTGGAAACTTTGAGTATTTTGGAAACGGCTGATCTCATGGGTTTTCACACAGAAATGCATCTAAAGTGTGAGAAAACCTTTAGTAAGTGGTAAGCAAAAACGCCTTAAGTCAGAGAAAAATGGTTAAACTAACAGGAAAGCGCCAGTTACCACATGTTAAAACAGTTTTACTGTAGGCAAATTGTATGTTAAATTGTCAGAAATATAGCAAATGAATCCACAAATCCACATGAATCCACAAATCCATCTTTCCACAAGTCAGTGGTCCGAGCTAGTTGTGGTCCAGTAATAGTGTGATAATATTCTCTCTTATCTGCCTGTTTTGACCGACCACTGATGTCTACAGTATCTTAACTCTCACAAGATCCCGATCCAAACAGTGGATGAAGGACAGGCACATTTTTTTAGCATAACATGAGTAGACGACAGTTACGTTACCAGCTTTTTTTAAACAAAGCATTCGCAAAACCTGGGGGTCATGACTAGTATTTACCTAATACACTCACCTAGTATGATTTTAAAGAGAAAAAATCTAGTCATCTTTATTTTTAGTAAGAGACAAAAAAAACCTATATGAGTGATAAATCTCATGTCCTTTGAGTCATAAGTCTGGTCCCTGCTTTTAACCTTATAAAGCCTCTTTAGCAGTCTTGCTATTATACATTGGTTATGTACATCGAGACCTTAAAATGTTATCAGAATTCATTATTAATTAAAAATCATATCCATCCGAAAACTTAACAGGTTTTGACATAACAATGCGACGTCATGCTCCAGAGGATATTTTAATATCTATTCTTAAAATAGGGTGTGATGGGAGGTGTGAAATGCATAAAGCGTGTCCGGGTACTTACACTTCATATTAGTATGCGTGCGTTAGATTTAGAATAAATATAATACAATACATGATAAAACAATAATACAATATCTGAGAATGGGGACAACATCTTAGTGCTTAATGGCATAAAATTGCAGAAAAAAAAAAGAGTTGTGCTTTGACGCGCTGTTATTTTTACCTTACTGAGAATGAAGCTGTTTAGGTAGGGCATGTAACCCTGAGTCGACACTGGTCCTTCATCGTTATCTTTAAAATGTTCCTCCAAGGCCGAAGAGTTATGGGGGATGTTTAGTACGGTGCACAGGTTGTGAGACAGCACCTTCAGACAGACAGACAAACAAGAAACTCACTCATCTTATACAAATGCTAAAGCGAGATCTATCAAATGTCATGATTATGTGATCTTATAAGAACAGCTTGCATCAGTGCATCTACATCAGCATACACTTGTCTATCTGCGAGATCAAGCAGAAATGTAGGGAAGCCCCTTCACTGTTACATCCCTGATGAAAAATTAAAACAACAAATGAAATTGTAATGGTTTCCATTAAAAAACTATTAAAAACTTAACTAAAACCCTCTTTGTGGGATGGTTTGGGTCTTATTCAAGTCAAATATGATGGTTTTGATGCTTCCTATCTGCCATATAACATCCCACCAGTACAAGCCAAAGTATAATTATAGTTCCCATTAAAACCAATGCATTTCTCACTGTAACCATTAAATCCATTGATGGTAGTTTTTCTCACACGCATGTCAAAAATAACAACTCATAATGTGAGACAACTAACTCGATGTCTTTCATCCTCTACAAACTGATTGTTTTGAGAAAAACAACAAAAACAAAACCGGACAAACGACTCGCGCGTGAACACACGCTCTTCACAGACGCGGAAACTCAGCAGGTGCTCGCGCTTTGATTTCTTGACACTTTATTGTGAAGTGGTTTATTTCCCTCACCTTCAGCTGGGATTTGGATACTTTGCCGTTTTGGTCCATGTCCAGGGCGGTAAAAGCGTGCCATATTGGTTTGAGTATCTCCTCTCGGGATATCATGATGAGCTGAAAGATGTCAGTGCGCTTATTAAAGCGATCCGCGTTTAACTAAGAGATCAGTGACTCAGTTCAGTCAAGCGCTGAGCGCGAGTCACGTGACTCACGCTGTCATCATAACTTCACATGCCGTGCGTGCATAACACTGGCGTTTGAAAGTTTGCGGTCACTTACTCTGCACGTCATATTTTTAACCATTTTAGAATCAATTCGTCAAAACTACTAAAGAATAAAAATGTAAGATTTATATTTTTGCGTTTAGTCTAAAATTCATAACAAATAAAAACAAAATTCACGTTTCTTGTCTTTTGTTTTTAAGTTTCATTGTTGCCTTTTTATTTTAATGGCAGGTTTGGTTGTTGACGTAAATGAACATGGTTAATTTAAACATGAACATGGTTAATTTGTATTTACTCTAATATTATAAATAGGTTTATGAAGAGTTGTTGAATTTGCTGAATGTCTGGTTGATTGATGGGATTGAACGTTTTTTTTCTATACAATATATGACCCCTGACAAAAAAATTTCGAAATTGAGATTTTTACATAATAGGAAAGCGAATAAATAAGCTTTATATTGATGTATTAGTTGTTAGAATATGACAATATCTGTCTGATATACAACTGTTTAAAACTCTGCAATCTGAGAGTGCAAAAAATCGAAATATTGAGAAAATCGCCTTTGAATTTGTTAATCAGGTGCACTGTAGCAGGCCATCCACTCACAAAAATAAAGTTTTTATATATTTAATGTAGGAAATGTACAAAATATCTTCAAGGAACATGATGTTTACTTAATATCCTAATGATTTTTGGCATACATTTTTTATTTTGACCCATACAATGTATTTTTGTCTTTTACTAAAAATGTTCCCGTGCTACTTAAGTCTGGTTTTGTGATGCAGGGTCACATATTGTAAATGCCGAGTCAAATGATCTGAAGATTCGGGAGGTGAATTTTTGCCACACAGTTTGCCACAGTTTCTAAACCAACCGGTAAACAATAACATTATGTCATAACCTGTAAATAGAAAAGAATGTAGGAGTAAATAGCAGATGGACATCTGTAGTATGAAGCCGCGTGTATACAAAGTGTGTATTCAAGGCACCAGAAGATGGTGCACTGCTAAATGACAGACAGCGAAGGCCCAGGTAAAACTGTGGTATGTAGTTTATCTATGTTTGGTAGTCTCCCGTAATCCTGAAAAACAGGTCTGGTCAATTACTTTCTAAAAACAACTTTTGTAGAAGTCAGAAGTATCCGAGAAGGAAGTTCTCATGTTTCAATGTAATGATAACAAGAAACGTTTCCCCTCGAGTCACCTTAAAAACTATTTCAAGAGACACCAGAGATACAGTAGAGATGTGGTTAAAGCGATAAGAACAGATATAATCAATTTGTATAGGCTGGAGAATAGATTATACAGAGAATACAAAGATTGAATGTGATGGATTTCTAAGGTTGATCTGACTGAATCTTTTAACATTCTGATTTAATAATAATTGTATTGAAAACTTCCTTATCAATCAATCAAAACTTTATCTAGGACACTCACGGTCCAGAGATACACACAAACCTACATTTACATTATCACCTATTTACATTATGTATAAGCTACAATGCCAATTGTTCCACAATTTAGAAAAAAACCTAACTGAAGTAAGTGCTTTATACATTAGATTACGCAACGCAGCAGAGCAGGTCAAGTTTGATGTCATAGTCAAGACCACATTGAGAGCAAATCACAAGCAACTGTTAAAGACCACCACTATATGGGCAAAAAAATCACCAGATCGTCTGCATACATCAAGTGGTTGATTTGCCTGTTCCACAATTGTTTAGCAGCTTTGATAAATCATTCATATAGATATTAAAAAGAATGATAGACAAAAGGTTTCCCTGCTTGATGCCATTACATACATTAAAAGGTTCAGATACATGATTACCCCATTTTACATACATTAACTGATGATCATATCAAAAGGCCAGAATTCTTACCAGAGATTTAGGAACCACTCTTTCATATAGCTTGTATAACAGTTTTTCATGATTTACACGATCAAAGGCTTTGGAAGCATCAATAAAACACATACACATTTCGTAATTATGCATGTTATACAAATCTAAAACCTCCTTTAAAGCAAAAATTCACATATCTGTGCCATGTTTTGGCTTAAAACCAAACTGATTATCAAAAGTCTGAACAAACTGTATAACTTATTAAATGAGGTCCTCTCAATAACCTTGGATAAAGTACTGGCCAAGGCAATAGGCCGGTAATTATCCATGATGTTCATCTTACCAGCTTTGTATTTAATAATAGGCACCAACATAACAAATAAAATAGCAGCAGGTAAAATACCATGAACTAAAAACCCAGTCAAACAAATGGCAAGGAAAGGACAAAGTTTTCTACTTGCAAATGTTCAGCAGATATCTTAACCCAACAACATGCCTTGATACCTTTTAACATTATAATTGCATCCTAAACTTCTTGTGATGTGACGGTCACATGTTCATTATTATCAATACCTCCACTATAAAGGATAATCTTGATAATGTTTTTGCCACATCTGAGATATTTCCTCTACCACACTAACAGCATTAATATTTGTTGGAAAAGATGTTTAAAAATTATTCATTCTTTTAATAAATTCTTTGCAAGTGAATCAGACCTCATTGTATTTTTGTTCCACTTAATGAAACTTAGGGCATATTTAAAGGGGTGCTGCAACGATCTGTCATAAATTCTGTCTTCTTTACAATGTTAAAAGCTTTCTCATGCTTAACATGGTCGACTTGTCAAAAAAACGAGTATTTCTGTGCTAGATACACTCCCCCAGCGATCATACAGGTTTCGGAAAGTTTTTTTCGAATGTATAAAACTGTTTTGTAACAATTTTTCTTAGTCCTTTATTGGACAATTCTCCCAGAAAAGCACGTGGCACGTAGCAGCATGGAGAGGAGAAGGAGCCTGCGCAGACGTCACTTTCACTTGTGTGCAGCAGAGAGAGAGAGCATATGTTCGCGAAGTTCAGGTGTTTGTCTGTTCTCTGCATTTGGGTGATAAATGTCATATAAAGGATGGATATAACCATGGATTTGGAGATTGTCTGAAGGGAGCCGTCCCAGCGCTGAAAGATGCCGGACATGAACCGCATGTGGTGAGTGAAACTGATGTCTGTTTTGTTGACAATGTGCTTTAGTTCAGCCTACCCCTCCCCCCCGCAAGCACTGTATGATTTCGGAAGTAATCGTACAGCAGTATTTATCTTTTATATATGTGATCAAACTAAATCCTCTTTGAAGATACAACGTTAAAATACTACTCTATAGGTACTCAAGATTAATATGAGATTGGCAGAAACCCTGTGTGTTAGGGCCGCTTTAAGTTTTGCATTTGCCTGCTTCTTATACTCAAATAAGGGGCAATGTCCATGTCTGTTTGACTCAACCTACAACTCTTGCCTCAGCATGGAACTCTTCAACATATTCATTCAAACCTGTCTTAGCTTTGTATGTCTTGATCTTGTACATTTTATGATCATACAAGGAACACAATTCAATGCCATGTTGTGGATTCTTACAGTTTAGATCCTTACATAAAGCTGCATCTTTTGGCAAATCAATATTACTGCATATCTGACTGTTCACTGTATACTTTAAAATATTCGTCTATCAGGTAAGACCAAACAATTTTATCTACATACATATCATTAATAACAGGCAAAAGAATATGTAATCTACTGTACAAATACTCACAGTTATAGCAAATTCATAAGTAATCCTCATGGCGTCTAGTGAATCATGTGTGTCTGTTGTACAGATGTAGTGATTTAGCCATGAGGCCGTGTGCCACGCCTCACTAATATAACTATAACTGCTGACAGGAAGATACTCTTTACTAGATAAATCAACCTATTATCAGAGCAAAAAATGCATTAAATGGTGATCAAATAAAGGGCAATCAACAGAAATATCTGCATTCAGATCACCCTGAAAAAACACTCTTTGTATCATTTGTTCTGTGTGAAATAAAAGTGTAGCTGTCACACGCATCTTTGTTTAGAAGAGAATAAAGTTGCTAATTCCCAATTTAACTATTATGTGTCCACTTCCCTTCAGTAATCCTAGTATTTCCTATGTGCTTGTATTTGGGCATATTCTTCTTCCGACATATTTGATATGATCAGGCACTATATGGCGACCAAAAAGGTTCATTAATCACTTCAAAACATCAGTAGGTCATATTCTCAAATCAGCAGCACTTCATTACTGTAGATTGAATTTAAAAGTGTGGCGGTAACAACACCAAGATCATGGGTTTGATTCACAGGATTTTTTTTTAAAGAATGCATTCATATGTAGTGCTCTAGCTGGGTATCACAACACACAAAAACAAATCCATTGAATGTTTTGTTTGTTTTATTTAAAAAATGCAGACAAGTTTAAGCTTTTTAGATATTTATATCAATGTGAAGAAAATCTATAAGAAATCATTTCACAGAGCATAGTTCAACCCCAGTGCCACTGAGGCAAAAAGGTAAATACAAAAGCTTATCATTTGATCACCAGTCTTTTAGAATACCGAGTCCTGTCTGAAGGTGGTTAATCGTCCAGTCCTGTTGTTTCTGCTTCCTGTAAAGATGAAGCTATCCTGAGAGCCTCCTCCAATGAGGTCTGATCAGTCAGCTACAAGAGAACCAAAAAAACATGTTCAAATACAAACGCTTCTACAATGCGATCTGAAAATACATTAAAATAAAGACAGAGAGAGATTTCAACGATCCCTACCTGAACTGCAATCTGGGTACCATTAGAAGTAGCCAAAAGTGTAACTGGGTGGGCTGATAAACCATCTTGTGTGCAACAAGAAGACGCTAAATCTGACATCATAAACGTCATCTGCGAAAATACAGACAAATTAAATGTAGTCTTTTTATACAGGCAGATCACGGACATCTGCAGTCTAACTGTGACTGACAAAAAATCTTTGAAATGAATAATATCCAGAAGACCACAACACCTGTCCTTCGGTCCCATCCTCTGACACCATAGTCACTGAATGAGCCTCTCCGGATGACAGCAAGGACTCACTGGGTGGGATGGTGATCAGGCTTCCATCTTGCGTTACCATTGTGATTGTGTTTGCAATGGTCTGTTATAATACACACGTGCATAACACATTATTGGATTTGTAAGAGCTTCACAAAAGTCTAACCCTTACACTTCCCTTCAAACATGTTATATAACCCGGAAAATCTTCGAACCTGAGTCCTTCCATCTTGTGTGATGAGCGTTACATGCTGTTGTCCATCAGAGATTTCTGTTGTCATCTCTGAGCTGGAGTCGTCACCCTTGTCTGGGCTTGCGCTTAAAGACGGGTCGTCTACAGCCTCTGAATAAAGAACCAGTTCAGTTTCACTCATAAAACTAATGGATTCAAATCAGATCTGAAAGCTTTTTCTTAAGCCGACCTTCAGGGGGCTCAAAATAGCCTTCGGACTCCTCCTCTATAGGCTCGGTGTCGATATGCACCGTGCGTTTGTGCACGAGCAGCGTTGAAATCTGCTTGTATGTTTTTCCACAGTGGTTACACTTGTAGGGTTTACACAGAGTGTGCACGACGTGATGTTTGTACAGACTCGAATACTCTGTAAATCGCTTGTCACATCCAGGGGCTGTGCATACGTACGGCCTCTCTCCTGCAAAAACATAATGAGGTTTGTTACTTTTAAGTTTTATGTGGGTAAGCTAGAAAACTACAGAACAACAATGTTATACCTACAAACTTGCAGTTACTGTGCATTTTGAATAGAATAGTAACTTTTTTAACATTACACACTTCAGCTTTGAGCCTATAAAGCAACACACCTGTATGGATCCGTATGTGGTTCTTGTAATTCGTTGCACTGGCAAAGGACCGATTGCAGCCCGGCTCTGTGCAATGATACGGCTTCTCTCCTGTGTGTGTGCGGACGTGAACCTTACAGATGTTTGAGGTACTGAAAGATCGCCCACAGCCCGGGACAGGACACAGAAATGGCCTTTCTCCTGAAAACAATGGGGATTAATAAGTTCATCATATACCTTATACAAAAGGCAGTTACATGGAACAATGATGGCATCGGGTAGTAATACTATACTGCTCTACAAAGGCAAAGTGCAGTAACTACACAAACACTGAAACAGAGAAAAATGCCTTCTAAGTTTTCACACCTGCCAGTCATTGCAGCCAGTTACTGCAATTTGACACTCCTCTTTGAACCAGGACACTGGCCAAAAGACAGAAGAGATTTTACAATGCCCACTTCAAACTTATCTTAATTTTGACCAAATATTTAGTTCCTGTACTTTGCCTTTGTAGGGCAGTATAGTACTCTGATATGTCCAAAAAAAACCAATGATGATATATTTTGACACTTGTTTGTTAGTGGCAACATCCTTATAGAACATAGACAAGGACAAAAAAAGTGTCTTTGAAATTAGAGGCAAATAAAGTACCTGTATGAATTCTGGTGTGTTTTTGCAGGTCCCCTGAGGTCTTGAAAGACTTTTTACAGTTTGCCTCTTGACAGCGGTATGGTTTTTCTCCAGTGTGTGTCCTGATGTGACTTTTCAAGCCATAACCTAAAACATAAAAATGGGTGAAAGTTACTAATACAAGGAACACAGAGATCATATAAGGTGAGACGAACCACTCATAAATAAACTAAACGATGAGCTCAATAAAGCAACAGGTGTTGAAGTCTGAGTTGCCAGATTTCAATCTGATTATGATTACTGATAAATTATGCAATTGGCACAAATTCTTGAATGACTTAAATTTTCTTTTTAAAGTTTTCCTTTTTTTCCCCACAGCTAAAAAGGATCTGTACATACAGTGCGATGGGCTCTTACCTGTTGCAAATTTTTTTCCACACCCAGGTATATCACAGCAGTACGGTTTGTCACCCGTATGTACTCTTTCATGTACCTGACAAAAAGTATAAACACAACAAGATGTTTACGTTTTGAAATGTCCTTTTAATTTACTTATAAGCTAAAATACAAGTGGTAGTAACCTTAAGATGGTTTGCTGTGGTGTAAAGCTTTCCGCATCCGTCATAGTTACAGCGAAACAATTTCTCACCCGGCTGCTGCGTATTACGACGAATTCCTTTACCCTGAAGAACAATCTAAAAAGAAAGGAGAACGAAGAAGTTTTGAATCTGCTGACCAACTCAAAGTTTAGATCATGATTTGTTTATAACGCATAAAAAAATCACCTGCATCTCCACAACACTGTTAGGATCATGTGTGATCAGCTCAGAGTTTGTGTAAGACTCAATTTCCTCAATCTGCAGGACAGAAAAGAATGATCATTGTATAAAAGATTAAGAGTATAACTTTTAAGCTAAATATATAATAACTAGACAATATAATTTGGGCTTCCTAGGAACATTAACATGGGCAAAAAAAATCATAACATTCACACCTGTATATATGGGAATATTCACCCAGACATCATATCTTTATTTAAAAAAACTTTGATGTGTACCTTGCTTGTGTACTGCTCCAGAGCACTGATGGTTTCCTGATCTATGACTGTATCCGGGTGGAGGTCTGTACCATTCGTCTGGATAGCTAGTATGGTGTTGGGCTGCGACATCTGAACTGCATGCTGAATATAAGCAGTGGATCCGTCTTCCAACTGCACCGCCTGCAGGGTACCGGGTTCATACATTTCTGCAAATGCCCCAACGCCAAAAATGAAATAAAACGCATGTTAAATAGAATCTAATTCCACGTGCTTCCCCAAAACTTAAGTCGAAACAGAAGCTGTCTAACATCATGACAACATGAGTTAAAAACCTTTTGCTGTGTGATGGATGTAAGCAGTAGTTCCATCCTCCAGCTGCACAGCCTGTCCATCCTCCAGTCTTAAACTTTCGTTACTTATAACATCACATATGGGTGAGGACCCTGCCCAGTTATTTGATTCATCTAGGGACCATATTAAAAAAGCACAGAATTGTCTTTATATCAGCATCATGACCCAATTTCTTAAGTCTAGGCAGAACACTTCTTGTGAGTTTGTTAAGTGGTAAATAGTAGAGACCTGCTTTTGGAACAGAAATGTGTTGAACATAAGCAGAAGAACCGTCTTCCAACTGGATCATCTGTCCTTCAATAATACTGCTGTCTGTAGAAATACCAATAACAAAACAATCAGAAATGCATCAGTGGCACTCATAGTTCACACATCACCTTATTGAATTTTAACAAATCCCTGCCTCTACATCTTTCTAAAAGCGCAAATATTTCCTCTATGAGTTAAAATACCTTGGGGGTCGTGAGGTATATACGCAGTGGAGCCATCCGCTAACATCACAGCCTGCAAACTGACAGTTTCCATGCTCTCATTGCCATCTGATTGAACATAAAGAGAATATATGAAGTACGCACACCGTTCTCTCTCTTACAAATGCACAGAATGAACATTAGAGTAAGTCTGACCTGAAACCCCTACAGCCTCAGTTAAACAGAGAGTAACTTCCTGAGCATCTCCATCATGCTGGAAATCTGCTGCTTGGTTTATCTGAGCCAGCAGCATTATGACCTAAGAGGAGAAATAAGATGTTAATCATGCACCTACGAACACAATATACTCACATGAACTTAAATCAGGCTAAAATACATAGTTTATAATCATGGTTTCTATACGTTTAATATAATAAAACCATGATAAATTGTCCAATGAAACATTAAGCAATTGATCATTAACACACCACATGCGTTCTTATTCAACATATGAACATCTTGACGAAGACAGACACATGTTGTAAACATGGCAGGATATGAAGTACTAGTGTATCTAAATGTAAACAACAGAGAGTAACACGAGTTTGCATTACTCAGTGGATCGCTTTTCATACAATATCTAAAGATAATGTACTCTTGCTGTAATTTACATGTGATGTATATGTAAATGTGGCATAAAACAGACGCAATTCGGTGCAGATGGCCTCATTTGCTCCAATACCGGATGTCTCGAAGAAACTTACCTGACTGAAGCGCCGTAATCTAGAAGACACAACGCATTCGTGCCACGAATCAAATTAAATGTTGGATAATTTTATACATCACCAGCGTCTCAAACATCGTGAATTACAAAAATATATTTTGAACTGACATGTTTCCTCTGTGCTTTTAATGTAACAACACGAAGCAGCAATGAGGTTCATACCGCCACCTAGTGACTGGGAGGGATAAAGGTCACCATTATGGACGTTTTAACTTCCTACCAATTATTAAATGATCAAAGAAAGGACACAATTTCTCCTCTATTTCACGTTTTAAAAACACAAATCATAAAACATAATGATCGAAACAACCACATTTATATTACAAAAGGATATAATTCACATTAAAAAGGCTGTGTAACAGCTTTTTAATGTACACCTTTCGAAATTAAGAGCACAGTTTCATAAATTATTTTGGGGTTAAAGTGAGAATTACCGAATTTCCGAGACTGATTCGAAAATCAGTCGAGAAATGTTTCATAATAAAGTTGATTTTGATGGAATAAAAACACTCTTTCTCTGAACAGGTAGTGGTCGAGCTTTTATTGAAACTAACTTTGTATATGCATGTTGTATTATTGCTCCTGTATGACATATCGCTTATTTCTCCCTCAACTCTTTGTAAGTCGTTCTGGATAAAAGCGTATTGAAAATTATATTGAAATCTTCAATAGTATAGACTTTTGATTGCAGACTTGGCGAATCTCAGTTTGTGACATGGTTGTGATCTCTTTTAAAACTGTCACGGGGACGTTTACATTCTGGATCATTTTCTCAGCAGAAATATCTGAGCCCCACACTGTAAAAAATGACACAGATATTTACTTAAAAAAATTAAGGTAACAGTATTACACAAAGTATTTTTAAGTACTTTAAAGCAGATTTTTAACGCAATATTCCACGAATAAATCAAGTAAAACTACCTAATTATTTAAGCACGTCACATGATAAACTTTAAAAAATCAAGACGAAATACTGCTTTGAACTTAATAAACTGATTGACCTTATTTTACTCCAGTTTAATATTTATTATTGTTTACAACATATATGATGTACAAGTTAGCTGAGAGTTGACTCAGCACTGACATTAGCAATATTACAGTTCACTGTCTGAATAAACATGCATCAAGAGCTCTCCCACAACATGAGCACAAGCACCACTCTTCAGAAAGATGGTATCCACGAAACTCAGAAATACAAACAGAATATCTTCTTAATCTTAAAGACAACGGAACAATAAACACTATCTATTCTTTCATTTTATATAGCACATGAAATAGCATGTTTTCACAAAAATGACTCTCCTAATGCTGTCGCATGCAGAGCATGCTGGGAACTCTAATTTCACTGCTCTGTTAGGGAAATTAACTTAAATAATTCATGTAGTTCCACCACAAAGTAATTAAGTTAAGATTCTTTATACAAGTTTAAGTGGTTTGAACATGATGAAATTAAGTTGAATTCACTCAATTATTTGTGCATTTAGAATTCCAAGATATTTCTGTAATTTTAACTTAAATTTTGGTTAAAAAAACAAGATCACAATTGTATCAAGTAAAGTTTACTCAAATCATTTCATGAAATCTACTACGACACATTATCATTTTTTACAGTGCAGGAAACGTAGGGCAAAAGGTTTCACTTGCTCCTTATTTAATCTCAGTGATGATTAATATAAATAATTGAGATATGAAAGAGATCTCACGTGTGATTTGTTTTCTTATGGCTTACCGTAATCTTATTTTGCTTTATAGTAGATTGTATCTTTTCTATATGTAACTTCGGAGCGTTCTGCTTAACTCATTAATGAGCCGAAGCAATATACTGTATGTCATGCGTGAAGGGTGGCTCACTTGATCTAAATGAAACTCTCTGCTTTTGTGCAAAGACACAATATGCATCCATTAGGCTATTACATTACAGGGCTTGGTTGTAAATCAATAGGAAGGATTTACCTGTCATTGGCAAGCTGACGTACCTTTGGTGGGGTTCAAAATTCTTTATATAGAGAAGATGCTAAGAATACATTTTAGTCTGTATGTAGACAGGAGTAGAGATGGGTGAAAGACTCTCTACTGTGATAATTCTTGTATTCTTGATTATCCTCCAAGCCTGTGGCCAAGCAGCCACCGGGGGTAATTCCTGCCCAGAGCACCAGCAGTCTTTCCAGAGCTCCTGTTATGAATTTGTGGGTCTTCAGCGTAGTTTTCACAGCGCTCAAGCTTGGTGCGAGTGGGGCGGCGGGCATCTGGCCTTCATTCGGGATGATGAGACCCAGCAGTTTCTACAGAAACACATGCAACCAGAGCAGAACTGGTGGATAGGACTTGCACCCTCCTTTGACTACATCACTTTGGATACGAAGGGTTTGTATATTGTGTGGGAAAGTTAGTTTATAGGTAGAGCTTGAATAATACTGCACTGAGGTGCAATAGTGTACTGAGGTATAGTTTTATATTTATGTATTTGGACAATTAAAAAAAAACACTTCTGGCAGATTCTTGGTTTTATAATCAAGTATTAAAATGAAATTTAATTATTTTCCACTGTAATTTTTTATATTGTTAAGTTTGATTGTATCATGAATACGTTTTCCATTAATGGCATTTAGTGCTGATATGGCATTACAAACAAATAAATACATTTATTTGCAGTTATAACACAAAATTCCATATTTTGCATGCTTTATAATACTATGAATGTGCAGTTTATCTTAAAAAGAAGAATTGTCAACAAACGCAATTGAAAAGCATAATTTACCACTATAAAAAGGATAATTTGCTTTTTACATTTTGAGATTTCTCACACAGCTTTGTCTTCAGGTGGCATAAACTGGCTGGATGGTTCCGATGTGATTTACTCAAACTGGATCAGTAAGCCAGTCCTGGAAACTGGTTGTGGTTACATCAGCACCGACTCTAATTCTCAATGGAAGATGACAAGGGACTGTGACTCGGAATTCTCTTTCATGTGTGAGTTTGGTAAGTTTTGCACTCCACGTTTTTTATATTTGTGTATTCTGTCAATTAAAAAAAATAGTACAGTATCTTCATCCGTGTCATACGTGGATCTGAAATGACTGCAAATTGTTGTAGTATTTTAATTGATTTTGATCAATTTACCAGAAAAAATCATAACCCTTAACAATGTTTCTTGATTAGAAGTGTTATTTTTATTTTTACATCGGTATGTTGTTTGTAATGTATTTTGTCAGTTTATAAAAATATAAAAAATATTTATGTTGTTGATTAGGGATGCACAGATACCAGTATCAGTATCGGAACCCGTGAAAAGGCACCGATACCAAAGTCAGATACCTCATGTGACAAAACTGTCTGAAGTGGGTTGTGAAATTTGCTTTGAAAGTTTGTGACAAGCACATAAAATGATTTATTTTTTCATAATGTGGAGTTGTTTCTAATTATGAAGCTATTCTATTTTAAGTAGTCTCACTGTGTTGTGAAAAGGTACAGGTATCGGTACCAGAAAAATATATATCAGTACTTGTACTCGGTCTTTAAAAAATGGTATCGGCGCATGCCTAGTTGTGACATGTATATTTACTTATTTAAACAAAAAAAGATTTCATATAGAAAAATCCATGTTTAGATTTGAATGGATTTCACTCTTTACAGGAAACAGTGTTACTACATCTTTTTTTGAGTTCTCGGCTACATGCATACGAAATACATCAAAATAGTTAGACTTTTATTTAATGGTTTTGAAATGCGCTGAAACTTCAACCAAAAAGTAAAATAATTGTCATCACTTACTCTCCCTTGTGTCGTTCCAAAACCTCTTATGTCCAAATTCGCTGCCTGTGACACAACACAAAACGGCGAACAAATGTTTAAATCATTTTCACTTTTCAGCAAACTACCTCTTAAGAATGCTGTATATAAGTATAAAACTAGAGCATTTTAATCATCATCCATTTTGATATATTCCTAGAATTGGGACGTTCCCTGTCGTGTATGAATCACAGCACCTTCCTGAAGTGTGACTCTGATCAGGTGATAGAGATTCAGAGAAGTTTCTATGGCAGGAGGACACCACACTACTGCAGGAACGACATCTCCACCTCTCACACATCATCACAGGACCAGTGCAGCTGGGACAGTGTGCTGGATCTAGTTTCAGGTACTGGACAAAACACTAACAATAAAAAACAACAACCCTAGTGCTGTCATGGTCAATTGGAAATGTACTTTGAAATACCCTTATGTACCATGGAACTGAATATAGTGAATTGTGAGGTAATTTGATATTTGACCTCTAAACCTCTTAAGAGAATGTTGCTTTTAAATTCAGTTCAAGCTGTTGTTGAACTAACTGTGATTGCAAAACAAACAGAATATAGAATGGAGCATGTAAACAGAGCTTCATTATTGTCCGTTCACGTCACGGCCGAGGTTTAATGTTACAACAACTGCAAAGTATGAAAACAAAGGACTCTTGATAGAAAGACCAGTGTATTTCAATACTAATGGACCTGTTGAAGTCTCATAGTTAGGTAAAGAAAATTGGAACAAAGAATCTGACCTTTTAGGTAAATGATTGTATTTACATAAGCTGTAATGTATTTTGATATTGTCATAGTGGCTTAGTGCTCTCATGGTCTCAATAGTGTTGTATTGACTTGCTGTATTATTGTATAGTAATGATGTGGTTTGTTGCCCTCCAAGAGCGCTGCAATGGACAACAGGTTTGCCTGGCTGTGACCGATGCATCCTCTTTTGGAGAACCATGTCCCACATTGGGAAGTTACTTAGTGGTGGAATACAACTGCAAATACAGTACGAGATATTTATTATTATTTATTACAGTATACAGAAATATGCCAAATGCTAACATCATGTTCCATTCCATAACTGATATTATCATCCTCCGTAAAAAATGTTAAAGACACAAAGATATTTACATTAAGTTCGACTATATTTTAATAATCACATCTACCAGTGCCTTTCAAATGACTATTAACATATTATTTTTTTAGTTTAAAGCTTAATATTCTCTTTTCACACTGTTTAAACAACATTTTTCATGCTCTTTACCGATAAAGGTCATTTTCCACATTTACATTTTTTTACCTGTATCATTTTTTATTAAAATATAATTCATTAATGTCTTATTATGTATGGCTAAGGCATCATCGCTTCTCTTTTTTTAGCAAAAAAGATAAACAGAGATAAACATTTTTGAATGGTTACGCTAATGAGAATTTTAAAGGCTTTTTTTATTTAAAGATTGTTTTAAACTGTCAGCAAAAGTTTCGAAATGAATGCTTTTAAACATGTTATACGTTGATTTTAATGAATAAAAAGGAAATTTGTTGATATAGGTTTTTAAAACCAAGATTTTGTGAAAATCACCCATGTATTCATTGCACGATTCAAAGCTTTACTTAAATGTCAGCACACTTGGGCACATTTCAGAACTGGGATCTTAATAATTAACATCTTTTTAATAAAATGAATATTTTCACACCACAGAAGCCTCCGGTGTCATTGACAGAAGATCTGAAGATGATAGTGGAGAAGACGCTTTTGACGACAGGAGAAATGTATTCCACTTTTAAATAGTTTTTTGTATTCTGTTCTCAAAGTTTTGATTAATTGAATTGTTTTTGTTTAAAAAGTTTAAATTGCAGAGTCCTGATAACCTTCCCTTGTTTTTTTATAATTTAATAATGCTTTTATAAGATAAGATCACACTGTATCTTTCACATGCTGCTACACAATAATTTTACAGCGTTGTTTCCTATTAATCTAAGTATATTTGTTTATTTAATTTCTCACCAACTGATTTTTGTTTATTCCTTTCTATATTAATTTCAATAATTGTTCATGTGAATAAGATTTCTATGTCTTTGAAACAGGATGTGCACATTAGGCATAAACGGGATTCTGGTGAATTAAAAGATAAGCGTTGTTCCAATGGAATAGTGACTTCAGCAGGGACCTCGATTGTCTCACGTGTTAATATCACGTAAGATGTGTTTTCGTAATCACGAAAATTTCATGTTGTGTTATATTTGCAGAGGTCTTCAGATGCAAAAAGTGATGCATGCTTTCAAAGATCGTATTTTTACCGTCATACTTTTTTTTCATAGATGTCTAAATTGTGATACAGCGTTTGTTCCTTACAAATTCAAATTGTCGATAGATACAGAAGAAAATTGTAAGAAAGTTTACTGGCATATAGAAGACAAATCACACGTAAGCAAATTCAATGACTCTGGTTCATAAACTAACATATTATTTTTAGCATTTTCATTTCATACTTTATGCCTAAAATGTAGTACCATACATTGTACAGATGTTTTTAACGTATACATTTTTCTGTTTTTATTTAAAGGATAACGATAACTGCTTATCTGCTGGCAAAAAGAAAATGAAGCTATTAGAAAAAAACAAAGGAACTGTGGAGATAGAAACTAGGAAGCTCAGAGTTGTCCAGGGGGAATACTTGGTGGAGGCCATCTGTGCGTTCATTTGACATTTTAAGTTATGTAAGGATCCATGACTAAAGCAGATTTAACTTTTATTTATGCATGGTTTAGGCAAGAAAAAGGATGGATCATTACTTTCGGGGTCATTCACCATTCCACTGAACCTACCTTATCACCAGAGCGGTTCATCAGGTTCTTTACAGACCATAACCTCGACCCTGTTGATTATAATGAACGTAAATAACGTAACAGAGGTAAGAATAATGACACGTAACATCACTGAGATACAGTTGCATTAAGTAAGTTCATCATGCGTAAGTGGTTTCAAATGCTTGTGAAAAATAATTGCGTGGATGCCGCGTACGTTGTTTATTCACCACATATTTTTCACTTTCCACAGCTGCGAAAACAACTTCTTTCAAATATTTGTGTTGCTTTAACCAATAGCAGCTTAATTGAGCAAGGCCGAGACGTGCTGATGGTCGCTAATGCTATGAAGAATCTCGTTGAGCAGGAAGATGAAGTGAACTCTGGTGCTCAGGTAGTATAGAACACACACCTTTTCATATGTGCGCTCAAATTCTACAGCTCCACAATGGCCGATGTCACTTTTGTTGCAGGTTGAGGGTGGTTGCATAGTAGAAAGTATCTCTTATTCCCTCGCTTCCATTGATCTGAACACGGCTAACATGAGCGAGTTAAGAGACGCAGCCCAACTCATCGTGGAGTCCGCCAGCCACATTCTCAAGGCCTCTAAATCAGAAAAAGAAGTATTGTAGCCTTCTTTTATCCTAGTTGCATACTAGGACACAAGAAATGTTCCCTGATGAGCTTTATTTTCTTTGCAGAGTAACATCGCCAGTTATTTAGTCAATGGTCTAGATGCTGTGCAGAGTTTCATGTTAGCAAATAAAACACCAGACATGGAGCCGGCGATCATCACCGCCCCTCATATTAGTATTTATGCCAACAGGTAATACAATCCAGTGGCTGGTATTGGTGAGAATAAAGTGAGTAAACGTTTGACAACATTTTGTGTTTGATCTCGGTTAGATTATCTCCACAGTACATCAAACAGGCTTTCACCATCCCGGATGTCAACGTAACTTCAGCCACTTTCTCACTTCCAGATCTGAGCAGTAATGCTCTCGCGAACATAATAGAGCCAGTGGATGTGAGAGTAAGTGTACAGTTATTGTGATGCAATACAGTTAACTATATTTTTATGCGTGATATGTTCTTATTAGGAGTCCTTTATATTCCTATGTCCATTTCTTATTACAGATGACAAATTTTCTTATTGACCCATGGCGTGGTGGTCTGACCCTTAATAGTCATGTGTGTGGTTTTTCCCTGACTACACCGGACGGCCAATCTCTTCCAGTGGAAGATCTTCCTCTGGAGATTGAGGTTAGGGGCTTCAGCAAAAGCAATGTTGACAGGAAACATTGTGAATGACAATGAATACATTTAAATAATAAAAAAATAAACTTTTTGTATAATTAAAATGTTCGAATGTTAACAATGTTCGAATGTGTATACTTAGTAAATATTTCTGTACAGTTGTTTTTTAAACGTCTATTAGCTTGACGTTAGAGCTGTAGCGCAATTGCATTAGACGAGTGCTGATGGGTAATAGTATGAACAGGATCATGTCCCCAGCCCATGATGCCCCCTATTCTCCAATGCTTTCTATAGCCTACTTTCTTTACTTATGTTTATAAGGAAAGTGAACATACAGTATATGATATAATCTTCCTGTAGCTCAGCGGTTAGAGCATGGAGCTAGCAACGCCAAGGTCATGGGTTCAATCCTGGGGATTGCACATACTCAATTACAAATGCGTAGTATCATGCAATGTAGGTCGCTTTAGATAAAAGCGTCTGCCAAATGTGACCCTGGACAACAAAACCAGTCTTAAGTAGCACGGGAACATTTATAGTAATTGCCAAAAAAATTCTAAGGGTAAAAATGACATTTTCCTTTTTGCTCAAAAACATTAGGGATATTAAGTAAAGATCATGTTCCATGAAGATATTTTATAAATTCCCTACTATAAAAGTATGAATACCTTCTTTTTGTGAGTTGATGGACTGCTAGTGCCTCAGATTAACAACTTCAAAGGTGTTGTTCCCAATATTTTGAGTTTTTTGCACCCGCAAATTCCAGCTTTGTAAATAGTTGTTGTTCCGCCAGATAGTGTCCTATCCTAACAAGCCATATATAATAGAAAGGTTATTTCTTCAGCTCTCAAATGATCGAAAAATGGATACAAATGCTTTATATTGTAAATATAAGGCAAGAAAATGGTTAACTGGTTCTACTACTAAATTCTGAGTATCTTGTAGCTAATACAGTTTTTAGATTTATAGGATATTATTTAATATAATATATTTAATCACTTAATGCATTTCCACCAGATTTTGATACCAAGACCAAAATCCGACTTGAACAGTACCGTTCTGGACCTGAGCAGCTACAGCACCATGGCCATCAACATAACATCTCAAAACGCTACTCTGGTTTTAAAGTTACAACCCTCGGAAGAATTGCCGCTGGTCTTACTGCTTGGCTACCAGGACTATCCTTCTGATAGTAACTATGTAGCCAAAGTGACATTTCCTCTAGAAGCGAATTCGCTAGGTAATCATGCTCTCACGTTGAAACGATTAACTTGTGCATGATTGAAACGGTGATTTAAAATGTTGTACTTGAACATTTTTGTATAGTGGAAAGGTACACATGGATATTGAAGCCCAGTGAGTTGGCTGGAGACGAGGGTCTTTACTATCTTCTGGTACGGCCTATCGTTGGTCCGGGTGTGAAATCTGTGAATGCCTCCCTGACGGTAACATCCATTACCGCCCAGTGCATTTTCTGGCAGCAGGATAAGACTGAATGGAGTGACTCGAACTGTAGGGTGAGAGCTGTTATTTTCTGTATTAAATGCAGTTAACATAAAACTTAAACACTGTGTTTACACCTGATGCGGTGCGACACGACAAAAGACAATAGAATCAAATGTATTATTTCAGCTTGTCTTTTATGCGTGAGCTTTTATGTTCACTCTATGTACTGTATATTATTTTTCTGTTTCTGAAAAAATGATTATGTTTGAATTCTCTGTTTTAGGTTGGCCCTAACACAACCGCATCTGTAACTCAGTGCCTGTGTAACCATCTGACCTTTTTTGGGAGCAGTTTCTTTGTGATGCCCAATACGGTAGATCCGTCAAAGTCCGCTGAGCTGTTTTCCAACTTTGCGCAGAACCCAGTCGTAGTGTGCTTCATAGGGGCAATCTTTTTGGCTTACATCCTGGTCGCGATATGGGCCCGCAGGAAGGACCTACAGGACAAAGTCAAGGTAACGTACAGTAGCTGAATCTTAAGTCTTTTACAGTTTAAAGGTACAGTATATGAAATGTAGTGCCATCTAGTGGTGAGGTTGCGAATTGCAACCAATGGCTCATTCCAACCCTCCCTTTTGAAGAACTATGTGGTTGACACAGTTTTTTGTCACGTTTTCACTTCTTTGCTGAAGGAGATAACGTATTTACGAAACGTGCTCTATGGAGCAGTTTGTCTGTTTAGGCCTACTGTAGAATCAACATGGCAAATTTCATGTAAGGTGACTTCTTTGCCCTAAAACTCTATTTGTCTACTGAGATACATAAGTTGTGAAACTTTCCATGAAAGGTAAAAGTTACTGTGCTGGAAGACAACGATCCCTTTGCGGAATACCGCTACTTGCTGAAGATCAGCACTGGACATCGCATTGGAGCTTCTCCTTCTTCACGGGTTAGCATGAGCATGTTTTCACTGAAATCCTGTCCCCCTTACAGTTATATTTATGTATTTGGCAGAGGCTTTCGATCCAAAGCAATTTATAGCGCATTTAGTCTATACGTTTTATATGTGAATCAGGTTGTAGTGATGATACAAGGTACAGAGGGAGTGTGTGAGCCTCATCATCTGACCGACCCCGAGAAGACCGTGTTTGAAAGAGGAGCAGTGGACTTGTTTCTACTGACCACACCGTACTCGCTGGGAGAACTGGAGAGCATCAGCCTGTGGCATGACAACTCGGGAGATCATCCTGCTTGGTAAATGAATGTTAAAGTTCACCTTCAAGTCAGAAGTTAGTCATTTTCATTTTTGGTTGAAGATGTGTTAAAAAGAGTTTTCTCATACTCATTAGGTATGTTAACTCAGTGATGGTTCAGGACATGGAGACTGGGGAGAAACGGCACTTCCTGTGCAGTGCATGGCTGGCTGCCGATATAGACGAGTGTACTATTGAAAGAACATTTCCTGTAGCAACAGATGCGGACCTGAAGGGCTTTACGTGAGCTCACTATCTTGAAGCAAATCAGCAGTTTAAAGAGAACGTCTGAAACATTAAAGTACCTCTTTTTCCGCAGCAATTTGTTCTTCATGAAGACAACAACAGATTTCTGTGACGGTCACATCTGGTACTCGGTGGTCAGTCGGCCCCCCAGCAGTAATTTTACTCGAGTGCAGCGCGTCTCCTGCTGTTTCTCCGTGCTGCTTTGCACCATGTTGACCAGTATCATGTTCTATGGGATTCCCACAGACCCTTCAGATCAAACCATGGACATGGGTATGATTCATATTATTAACTCATATTGAGTGGTGTAGGTATGACGTATTTTAACGGGCCAACCCGGGAGTTAGCGCCGCACTGGTCCCATCAACCGAAAGCCTATGCATTTTTTCCTTAGACTTTTGGAAGATAGCAAAAAATAAGCTCTGTGATTTACAAAGGTTTATGATGTTTACACATTTTGTCTATCAATTCAATCTTTACAAATTGACACAACATTTGTTACTTTTGAAGTCTAAATACAATCACCAGAAGTAAAAAGCTACCACGAGGCTATAACAGACTACAGTATGGTAGCTTGATATTAACGTCACCACCGCCATGCCCAAACTTTATTAACATGTTCCCTGGTAAGGAATTAGTCGGTGAATGCATGCCCATCCACGTTTTTAGAGATTTTTGCCCATATTGCCTTATTTGTGAGATTTATATGCGAGATGACTAAACGTCCCCGCCAAAGGAAGTACACGCTTTTTTTGTTTGCAACCGCTGTTTTTAAGACACAATAAGGTTTTCAAAAAATCACAAGCGGGTTATAACTGGTGTGTTTCATGTCATAGATTAAAACGTGAAAATATTTAGAGGTTTGTTAACCACAGATCTTATTTCAGGCGATTTACCAAACACCCATAGACTTTGGGTTAATGGAAGAAGGGGTGCTAAAATGCTACCTCGCTTCCAGGATTTGCACACAAAAAAACGTCTTCTCTGATGGTGTTCTATTATAGTGTGATTGGTGGAACTGATGTAGACTCCATCATTTCAGAATATTCATTTTGTTTTTCTGTGATCTTTTGATACCGAAGGTCACATTGAGCTTACCTGGAGTCAGGTGATGATTGGCATCCAGAGTTCATTCATCGTGTTCCCCGTCAACTTGCTGATCGTGGGCATCTTCAGGCAATCGCGCCCTCGGGAAAAGAAAACAAAACGAAAGGAGAGAAAGAAGTCCAAGTCTCAAAAAACTGAAAAAGAAAAACCGTTCTCCTCATATTTAGACCAAAACAATATCACAGCAGAGTTCCTCATCAAAGTAAGTTCTTGTATAAATGTAAGCATTTAGAAGAATACCAGAAAACAATGTTTCTATGATACGTACCCATTTTTGTTCATTAGGACATCCAGAGAATAATTTACCTGTTTGCAAATGCCATGAGATGCTCTGTGCCAAACTTAGAGAAAAACCCGGAAAAAGCAGACATCAACATGTTGCTGTCAGAGCTGCATGAACTCATCGAACAACAGCACTCGACACACGCAAACGACCCCTCGTCCGTATACTGGATTTACACCCATCATCTCCTCAAACAGCTTCAGAACATGGAGGGTGAAGTGAGGCTCCTGGGTCCTTCTGGCTTTTCAAGGCCAGGCTCGTACAGCCAGGTTTTACTGCAGGTCCAGAACATTAAGAGACTGTTGGAAGGTCACATTTACGCCGGATCGTTTGATCAGCATCCCCCCACCTCCGGTTCAACCAAAGACAAAAAGAAGTCCTGCTGGAATGGTTTCCCCTGGTGGTTCGTGTACGTGGGTTGGCTTCTCGTGGCAGGCACCAGTGTGGTGTCTGGATACTTCACCATGTTGTACGGGTTGAAATATGGGAAGGATCGTTCAATAAACTGGATCATCTCCATTGCGATGTCCTTCACCGAGAGCCTCTTCTTTACCCAGCCTGTAAAAGTAAGAGTCGTGTGATAAATCTTTGCATTGTTACGACCCATTTCCTTTCTGACCGTTTGATTTATTGTGTGCGTTTTATTTGACAGGTCATTTGTTTCGCGATATTCTTCGCGTTGGTGGTGAAAAACATTAATTCGGACGATGACCTTGTCGACTCCTTATGTAAGAAAAAAGCCACTCACTCAGGTAATTGTGAATGAAGCATGGGACAGTCCAATAACACACAGTATGTCTTAGTTTATGTAATAAAGAAGATATGCGGTATATTTAATCACGCAGAGGGTCCAGATGGATTGCGACTTGCTAAAAGGGACTGCATGCGAAGCTACTATAAGCCACCACCCCCGTCTGACATCGAAAAGATTAAAAGAAACCTGGCTAAACAGCGGAAAGCAAGAGGACTCATTGTGGAGATTCTAGGTGAGATAGCGCAATTTGCTTTTTATGATCTGGTCCTATGATCAATGGCCCTGATTTTAGCCAATGACAGAGTTAAAAAAAGCAGCATTCATTCGATTTGTATCTTCTCTGCAGTGTATTTAGGGTTCCTGTGGATGCTGCTTGTGGTGGCATACGGCCAGCGAGATTCAAATGCCTATTATCTAACTCAGCACATCCGGCTAAGCTTTGAACAGGGCATCTCAGATAGTATGAACTACAATGATGTGTTTAAATGGGCAAACAATGTCATTCTCAACAACCTGTTTGGAGAGTATCCAGGTACTTTTTTTATTGGTTTCATAATAAATAAATAGCAATGTATATATTTGCAGTTCCATGCTTCAATTTTAAGTTAAATGTAATACTGAGATCCTAACTTTAGACTAGTTTTTACTTGAGTAAATATTACATTATAGTTATGCATGAAGGTCAGCTTCAAACATTTGTAGGCAAACGCAATTGAACAAAGGATACTTTTGTACACATTACTACACAACTGCCATTGGGGCATGTTGTCACACTCTAAGGGGCAAGTTGTCACAATGAAACTTGCGATTAAACAGCCTATCACAGACTTCACAGCTTAATTGAACAGTAAAACAATTATGGAACAAAACAATTCGCGAAATCACAAAAATATTAAGGATTAACATTATAGGTAACAAATTGTCGGTGGCCTTCCGAAACCTTAGATGTCCAATGATGTTCTTTTAGAAAATGTAGTTAAAAATGTTTAAATACTTTTTCGTCAAAGTTGACAAGCATTTTTGAAACTTTTTATTGGTAAGATATTTGCTGAACATAGTGACCTGAGTGAATAATAATGATTTTTGGCAAAAAAAGAATAATCATGAAAAATGGAGATACTACCTACATTATCTAGTGTTTGGCCATTCGAGGTACAAGGAGGGAAGGAAATCCATCTTATATCTCAAGAGCTGTAGTTTCTAGCTATTAAGCTACATGGCCACATTATTGAACGATGTGTGTAATGATGCTATTTTATTTGTATTTCCAAGGCTTCATAACCGATGGAAACTCAAAATGTGTGGGAACCGCACGTCTCCGTCAGATTAGGGTGAAAAGAGACTCCTGTAAGATTGCTAAACCAATGCGTGACTCAGTTCCTGACTGTAACGCCCCATACTCTTGGGATGATGAGGACATGGGTTCCTACGATCTGGACTGGCAAGAGCCTAACTCTGCAAATGGCTCTGTAGACACAATCTGGAGCTACCAGAGCCAGTCAACACTCAGAGGATATCCCGTCTGGGGCGATATAGCGCTGTACAGGGGAGGTGGATATGTAGTGGACCTTGGTGCTGACAAGGAAAATGCTAGTAGGTGAGCATTATTGCGTGATGTAGAAAGGTTTGCCATAAAAAATCCTCTAAATAAAACTGGACAGTGATGTGACATAACACATATTTAATAGAACATCTTTTTAAGATTTGGCCAAAATTGCTGTACAAATGTACCTTTAAACAGTACATGGTTGTTTTAAAATAAGAGTCAACTGAGAAAAGAGTGTAGTTATCCATTGATGGTGGTGTGGGTAAAAAAATTTACACAACACCTTCAAGGGCCTCAAGGTCATATTTAAAAACGTTTTATATTTGTCTGATATTTTATTTGTGCTATCCTGTAAGCATTATTGCCTCCAACCAACAGCAAGCTACAGTATCTATTTGACTCCACCTGGCTGGATACGTTCACTAGAGCAATTTTTGTGGAGTTTACGGTCTACAATGCCAATGTCAACCTCTTCTGCCTCGTCACACTAATGCTGGAGAGAACTGCAGTGGGTGAGTAAAAACGAACAAGCATTCATACAAACCCTGTTTGTGTTGTTTCTAAAGTTAACTCGGACCACTTCTCTTACAGGAGCGTTTCAGTATCGTGGCGTGATCCAGAGCGTACGTGTCTATCAGTCCACTGGTGGCTTTCAGTCTTTTCTCATTGCCTCTCAGGTCTTTTATTTCCTCTTCGTCTGCTACTATATGTTTGTCCAGGTCAGCGCTCTGATAGTAATTTTTTACTTATCATTTGTATACGTGCTGTAAGCATTCTTATGTACACTGTACACATTTTGGGTTAAACAGGGCAAGCTACTGAAGAAGCAGAAATGGGCGTATTTCAAAAACAAGTGGAACCTTTTAGATCTGTTCATCATCATCTTGAGCTGGACTACATTGTCTGCCATCATCAAGAGGACAGTGCTGGGAGACAGAGACATCACATATTACCAGAATAACAAAGATCAGTGAGTAAATATTTTCTATATCAGGAAGATTTCAAAAGATAATGCACCCAAAATGGTTGGTTGACAATCCTCATTCCGGAGCTGAGAATCCACGACTGGGGCTGTCAAGCTCCAAAATGGCAAAAAACACCATTGGAAAATTGTGAGGGGGTCATCTGGACCACTTTCATGGAGCTTGAAGGTCTTTGTCCTACACTTTCTTTGCGCAACATTATGCTCAGATTGTTATGAATTTTCAAGTTTGGTTGAACTGTCCCTTTAAATACTGATATGAACTGAGAAAGATAAAATGTAGTTGTTCTCCTCCAGGTTTCCCAGTTTCCAAGACACAGCCCTAGCGGATGCTACACTGGGATACCTCTTGGCTTTCCTAGTGTTGCTGGCCAGTGTGAAACTGTGGCATCTGTTGAGACTGAATCCTAAACTGCACCTCATCACCGCCTCACTTCAGCGGGCATGGAAAGATATCTCCAACTTCATCATGGTCATCGCCATTGTGTTCGTGGCCTACTCTCTTGCTGTAAGGGGCAATAGCATATTTTGTTGTTTTTTATTTTTTAAATAATCAACTAATTAAATGGTTTTAATTTTTGCAGTGCAATTTAATTTTTGGATGGAAGCTGTACTCGTATAGATCTTTCCTAGATGCTTTCAAGACCATCTTCAATTTGCAGTTTGGCTTGTTTAATTATGATGAGGTATGTGACACATTGAAATGTTGCTTGTCAAAACTGGTAAAACAAGGCTGAGAAGGTTTTGTTTAACCACGGCTGTCGTTGGTTTATCTACAGGTGATGGATTCTAATCCTGTGCTCGGCGCCCTCATCATTACCTCATGCGTCATCTTCCTCACATTCGTCATATTGACCCTCTTCGTCTCCGTCATTCTTGAGGCATTCAGTGAAGAGCAGGAAAATCACCAGGTATTACATTTCTGATAGACTAGCTATGAAGAGATAGCTAACATTCGTAGTGTGGTGATATAGAATCTATATCATTTGGGGATGTGATGATTCACCGTGAGCCATTTGATTATATCGATTATAATATGTGACAATTTAAGACGGTTGAGATGTGTAAAGTTGTTGATGCTTATAATAAAAAAGTTTGTTTTCTGACACTCATAGCCTTCTGAGGAACAGGAGTATGTTGACCTGATAATAACGAAGTTCCTTGGTCTCTTTGGAATCAAATGCAAGAAGAAAGAAGACGACAAAGAATGTCTTCTTACAGACGACACAAACTAGACCTGATTTCAACGCTTCCGTGACGTTCTTTTTAGACAACACCATATACAATTTACTCAATTCCTCCTTATCTTTGAACGTATACACAAAGAGCATAGATAACTCTGTTTTCACTCATCTATAAAGCTTTCAAGGTTTAGTTAAATGAAACCTGATCCTTTTCTGTTCAGAAAACTGACTTGCATTCCTACACACATAAAATAAAGCTTAAAAGCAAATGTACTATTTTATTATATAACAGATTATGTTCTGAAATGCCTACATTGCAAAAACTACCTTACAAGCATTTTAATGAACACTACAATAAACATGTTTTGCAAATGAATAAACTGTACTCTGTGAATGTGTACGCTTTGCTTTGAATGTATTGAACAGAATCAAACGCTTAGTTTTGTTTGAGGATTGATTTTTATAGTTATACAAAAGGAATCTTACAAGTCTTAATACAATGAAATATTTGCAGTAGGACCACTGGGCACCTGTCTCTATATTTTGATGGGTCAAATAACAGTATTATAACGTAGATGTAAATCAACCTAGTTCATACTGTATCAATAAAAAAGTAAAGATTAACTAAATTCTTTCGCTCTTTTAAAACAGTAAATAAGTCTTTATATCAAAAGACAGACACAATGCCCAGTTAACCTGCAGATCGTTACAAGTGGACAGAAGAAATGCTGAATTTCTCCATTATTCAGCCAAGACTGACTAAGCCAAAGTTCATGCCGGCTCAGTTTTATTTCTTTTCCTTTTTGTCATCTTTCTTGGCTGCAGCATCTCCCTCCTTCTTGTCTTTGTCTTTCTCCTTCTCATCCTTTTTCTCTTTCTTGCTATCATCTTTCTCCTGTCCCTCCTTCTTTTCTGCATCACGGTTGGCGATTTTGTTATTGATGAGATTATGGAGCGCCACTACAGAGCGGATAAGCGAAGCCAGATAGACCACAAGCATCTGGTCGTTGGTCTTGAGGTAAAAGGCCTTGATAAACTCCAGCAGGTTGACATCAGGCAGGAGATTGAACACGTCCTGCAGTTGATAAATGATCTGGTGATTGATCGGCAGCTTCCCTGTTGTGACTTTCTCCAGATAGCTCTTGATTTCCAACAGCTTGGAGTTAAGGCCCTTCAGGCCATGCACCTGATTCGTGATACGTTGCGACAAAGTGCCGACTGTTGTGTCCTTGATATCCCTGCATGAGACACTTGTGTGATTAACTTTGGAAGATTGCTTAGAGATATTTTGCGACATCTAGACTGAACCACATCAGCAAGAGCGTAGATTCTTACCGCAACAAATGTTCCACACCAACTTCCTCAGCCTCCTCTGCTCCGATCTCACTGGTCACATGTTCAAATGTCTTCGATGTGGGCGTCCCATCCTACAACAGAGAATAAACAGCTGGCATGAGATATAATATTGAAAACAAATACATCTTTATGATAAAACATAGTACTTACATCATGCACTTCCTCAACTGAGATGTAAGCTTCTGTTGGCAAACCCAGATCTTTGGGTTTAACATCAATAATGACTAAAACCTTTGAGAGGTAAATAAGCTTTGCATAAGAATAATATAATGCAAACAACAGTACAACACCACAAGATTCATTGTCTTGATCTAAAATAAGGTGAACTGTGAATAGAATATATGTCGAATTTAAAAACATGTCATACCGAATTAGAGCAGTACTGTTTCATGAGCTCATTTATAGCAATGTCATTCTTGTGAAGCTTTGGGCCTGTGTGGTACCAACCAACTATTCGCTCCCTCGCTGGAATTGACAGAAATAAAATCATGACTCCATTAGAATTAACAAATGATGTCATGTTCTATAAAAGCAGATTCAACACTGCATAACAGTTCAATAAAATGTAATTCTTGTTCACAAGCAATCTTACCGTTTACTTTCTTGAACATGCCATACATATGCTCCAGGTAGTCATGGTCGAGGAACCACACTGAATCATCCTTGTCATCCTCATCGAAAGGTACTATAACACAATTCGAGAATTATTTACAGAGTACTGAATATTATGGAATGAACGTTTTTTTTTGCACCAAGAGCTGCAAACATACCAGCAAAGCTGTTGGACACATCAAGAACTTTCTTATGCCATGAGCCCAACAGAACACCGACAACTCGCTTCTGGGTGCCAACTTTGCCAATCCTAAGAAACAAAGGTAGATCGCATACATTGAGACAACTTCACAGGATCTCGATTATCTGTTCTTTACTAACATATGGCTCTGAAGATCACAGTCAGTGCTCTTAGGTAGTCATTCATAAGGAAAAATATGAACATTCAATCAACACACATTTACACAGCCCAATGAATTATTATAATAAGCCCGTGAGTAGGGATATACAGTATATGTGCAACAGCTGTGACCATCTTATTACGTGCTAAATCAATAAACATTTATTTAATTAACATTAATAAACGTTATAGTAGGGTAGATTCGATAACTTTTACCCGACTCGTCTGCATTTTATAATTAAACAAAACTATATAAGACAGAAAATAATGTTTTAATAGGCTGTGTTTTACCGTTGCAGTCATATTATATATTTCCACTGGATTTTAAAATTCCTATTTTCATTGTCGGATACTTGTTAACTCAATAACCACATAATGCTACACAGTAATATATCTTCCATTCTATAACACGCTTTAACGTTATTAAAACAAAGCGCTATTTTATATCATAAACAAAATCATTTAATGGAAGATACATTTATGCAATATTGTTTTTGTGGAGTTTAATTGAGAATATGATGTCTTCAGATACCTATTAGCTTGTAGCGGCTAGTTTCATTGACACATAATGACAGTGAGTTAACATTTTTTCTAAAGCACAATCAAAACACTCAACTTTACCTGTTGAAATGATCCACAACACTCAGGAGCACCAAAGGATGAACGACGACTGTTTCTACCGCTAAATCCGGCATTTTCGATCAATAAATATAAGTAATTATTCAGAAACAAATGGTTTTCTGTTTCTTAGCACGCCAGTTTGATACTGCACTGTGGCTGTTCCGCTTCTAGCTCGTGTGTACATCTGAGGCAGCGCTTTAGCAAAGATCGTACACTAGCGCCATCTGACGTCGCGTAGGACATGCGGTCTTTATCATTTTCTTATTATTGGAAAATATAAATAATTGTCCTATTTTTCTTTTATTTACGCTGAAAGAAACGTGTCTACGAATGGATTGAATGAAATACAGGAACATTTGTTTTAAAAACAGGTAAATGATATATATATAGCCTATTGTCTATTTATAACTCTACATTTATTGTAACAACTTTTTATCTTAATTGATCGTTTAATTTCATTTTCAAATAAGGTGATATCATTTTGTTATATATTACCCCTAAAGGGCAGCTCTTGTATGGTACTATTACTGTGGTATGAAGGTTTTTCATTGGTCTGGATATCAGGGATTTGTGACAAAGATATCTAGGTGATAATAGGGATAGTTGACACATGTAAAATGTTGTATTAAGTATTGACTATCATTTCTGTTTACCAAAACAATGGATATTAGTTTAACTGTTCCTTTGCATTTCATGTCTCAAATGGTTTCTTTGTCTCTACAACAAGCTAGATTCAATAACTTCCCCATTTAATGTGACCACATGCTAACACATATATTCAAAAACTTGATGTTTTAGCAAGCAACATTAACTTATTGTCGTATAAAAATATATTAGTTTAGACACTACCCTTGTAAAATAGCCAAATTGTAACGTAGTGTCTAGTACATGTAGACCGCCTTGATGGCAGAGAGTTTTCGATTTGCATTAGCTCCGCCCACCAATATGTGATTGGAATAGTAGAACGACGCCATTTCAAACATGACTCCAGTGGCGTAGGGACCTTTTGGCGTGGGCGCCATCTTGTGGTCCTTGCGCAGACTCTCCGTATTACAGAGCCCGAGGATTTTAGATCAGTGGCCACAGTTTTGTAATTCTTTCACTCATTGTTAATAAACCACACACACGAGTTTCCAATCCGTGCACTGAGTTTTGTAAATAGTATCATCACTTTTTTAATTCCTTACCACAAATACATAAACTGTGATCACGCGATCACATCCATTCCCACAGTTTTGCAAACTGCACCCTCATTTGAAACTTGGAATGTTAAATGTCGTACATTATCATTATAAACATTAATAATAGAAATGAAAAAACTAGATTAGATAAATGTATATAATTATGTTTATCACTAATAATGTCAATATTAAGTAAAGAAACAAATAATTATTTTTATTAATTCCCTGTTTATTAATTAAAACCATGTGTCAATGGTTTGGGCATTTCGCCTTATTTTCATGAAATTTCATAATCAATAAATAATAACTTTCAGATGCGTGATTACCTATTTGTTGTAATATTAGCAATTTATTGTAAGTTTTGTTAGGCTTTATTTGCAAACATGTTATTCTCCACGCAACAAAGTCCATCTGAAATTAAATAAATTGAAAAGAAACCCTTCTACAGTATAGGTTCCATCATCTCAAAACTTGCCATTTCTTATATTGGAATACAAAAACATAAAAAACACAATAAATTTCCTTTTAAGGCCCGCCCGATTATGGCGAAATTAGCCTATTTATCACTTATCTTCATATCACTGCTAATATTAGATTTTACTTTAAAGCCTGTTAAAAATATTTCATAACTTTCTGTAAACTAAGTGATTGCTGTATTTTTACATAAACATCCAAAATTAACTAGTCCTGAAATATGTCATTAGATGAGGACTCAAAACGATTTATGAATTTATTTGTGGGTAGCCTGCAGATTTCAAATTAACCGAGAGAACATATAATAAAACTGTGGCCTAATATTTGCATGGCGATACTTCCTCCAACAGGTACCTAGGGGCCGTACTACGAGGATGTAAAACACGAAACCATTTCTGTAAGATTTGCTGTTTTCAGATAGACGCATGTTGCTGTATATGGAAGCGCGCTGTGTGACGTCACGTGATACTCATGAATAGCTTGGCACGCGAGACCGGTGTCCATCACCACCTCTTGCTGAAAACTTTAACCCTTTTCTATTACCTTACAGATCATTAAGGCATTTGTTTTGAATAAAATTGATTTAAGCCTTAAAATGTATTTTTATTCATAGAGTTGAGGTTTAGGGTAACGTTAGGGGTAGGGTTTTATTATCTCAATAAGTTTTCATCAATTGAACAATTTTTATAAATGTAATGATTAACACACTGTTATTTTTGCATACTGTTTAATGCAAAACAAAACTTGTCAATGTACATATCTGCCACTATTTATAAGTAAATATCCTCCTACTATTTCTACTTAATCAAAAGAAAATACACATGCACTGCATATACTTAGTGCAAATAGCCGCTGCCTTGTTTTTAATTTGACATGAACATCCCCTTCTGTCCGAGAACAATAGTGAATCTATACTGAAGATGCATCATGTATCAAGTTGCCAAATGTTGTGTCAAACAGTCCTGCGTTGTTCCTGGACAATAATGCTTCAATCTTTCCCGAAAACATCACACATGATGGTGTGACTCCTCATGTAGACACTGAAAACGAAAGCACGCGTGCACACACGCACTCACTCACTCACTCACTCACTAACACGCACACAATAAAAATAAAATATGACAGATAGGCAACATAAATCTGTGAAAATCCTTCTAGAGCATTTTGTACACACATTTAAATAGTATAAGCTTTGTTAAGACACACACATAAACAATAAACAATAAAGAAAAAGACAATATTATCAATATATTAATATGAACTAGTATATAGTCGTTTTTGACAGTTTCTGTAGCATTATTCACCAAAAAAAAATGTTAAATTTCTCACCCTGATGATCCACAACCTCTGTTTTGTGCCGTCAATGTAATCACGTGACCAGAGTACGTCTGATCACAGTGACGCGTCGAGTGGGCGGGGCCTCACTTGGAACGACCTAAACACGGTCGTGCTTGCTTGTTCTGCCGTACACACACACACTTTTCGAGGAGCGCTTATCGACGCCAGTACTTTATTCATGAAACACAGAAGTGACATTTCATACTTTTTCTGCACTTGGCTTTTGTTTGCCTTTTATCATTTTGGGCAAAACGACACGATGGCGGTTTGTTAGGATCTGCGTTTGAAGAGCAAGAGTGTTTTCATTTCTTTACGGATCGGAGGCTCTGCGATGCCCTCTGATTTCACGTCGCTTTTTAGCGCGGATATCGACCTTGATTCGCCCAAGTCTCTCTACTCCAAAGGTAACTCACTGCACATTTGAAATGGGGTCTTAAACTCGTACTTTTCCCCCAAACCTAATAAGCCGTCTTACTAGACAGCATCAATGGGCACTACGTTGGCATACGGAGTCATTTTGGGCATCTATTATAGTAAGTGCGTTCCGAGTCAGGTGAAGTCGCTATGATGCTGTCTATGTAGGCAGCACGCTAGGTTTTGAGACACAGCCCAAGTTCCATCAGAGGAGAAAGTTTTACTGTACATAGTCTATGTGACTTAATGGTGATGAAAAAAGTTGGTTTTTGGGGTGATGCCAACATTGCATTGAGGGGGTGTGTAGTCAACACAGAGTTTGTTGATCCTTGTGGTTTACGTCGATTGGCATTGAATAATGAAATAAAGTTTAATATACATTATTGTATATTTGCATTAGATCTTTGGTTTTAGAGACTTTGAAAGTCTTTAACGGATACAACGAACACCAGAGATTGGGATGAAATAAGTCATACTTCAAGGATATGTCTCTATGGGCATGTCTAAACAGAATAAAGCAGTAGCTCTCTGATATAAACTGCAATAAATCAAAAATCCATTAAAAACTTTATTTGTGGTTGTTTGTAACATTGTTCTCATAGTTTGAGAGTCATTATTGGCAGCAGTCTCATGAAAAAGACTCCCCTCTCTATTCTTTTCTATTTGTGCTTTTTAATTTCCTGTGCTTTAGACGTTTTTTATAGTGTAGTGTTTGTATTGGACATGCAAACTTTAATTTGCCAAGTGATTTAATAGATGTTCTCGTGTTATTAGATTTTTTTTCTTCAATGACGGTTGTTACAGTATTTCTCTGGGGTCTATTGTAGTATACTAAATCAGGGCTTTAGCACTGCCGCCTGCATGGTCACACATGTTACGTAAGACTCAGCCTAATCTCATTTGCGTTTTCTAGGTAAAGAGCTGCTGGCCACCACTGCTGTTGGTATTGTTGGGTTGTTTCACAGACAGCTGGATTCAAACATTTACTCAATTCCGTGTTTTGTATTGGTTTCGTGTCATTTCTTCAGCAGCAAATTGACTCTCAGCTTTATTGATAGAATGTGACTTCATCTGAATATTGCTCAGCAGCTGTCATGTCTTTGTTGATTACTGAAAGCTGCTTAGAGTAATAACTAAACAGTAAACAACTACTTTCTTTATCCAGTGTTCACTTCCTCTTGACAGATATCTTAGGTGTACTGCAGGTTACAAAGTGGTACGACCTCAAGTTATCAGGTTTACATAAGTTTAAAGGGATGCTTTTAAATTAAATGGTATGATAGATCTTTGATGGTTGTCACTATTGTGAGACTTTATAAATTGAGGTTTGGAAAATCTTTCATTCATGTCTACCAATTCAAGCTGAAGTCATAACTACTTTATCTGGATAGTTGACAAATGCAAAAAAAACACAAAAAATATTTTTGCTGTTTTTAATTACAGGATTCCTATTCTGGTTAAATTGACAGATCATTTTTCATGCTTTTCAGTAGCTTATAATATTTCTTTAATGATTTCATTAAAGCAGCTGAGGCCTTTCACTGTCGCCATCTCTGTTTAAAACATACAATTGCAAACAACTCTATTTTCTTTATGTGGAATAAAGTCAAATGACCTCAAAATTACATTGTGAAGCTGTGGAGCTATAATTATAACTGCTAATAGGAGCTTTGAACACTGATTCTTATTTACTTGCTCAATAACATCCTTTTAATTTTTTTAACCAAAAAAATTAAACATATTTACTTTCTCTATAATTTGATTAAAATTAACATTTTTATAAAGACATTTAGTTTCATGACTTTCGTGGCCTACAAATTTCCTGAAAACCGCTTCCCTGGGTTTCGAACCCATGACCATGGTGTTGCGTGGGCTAGTTTAACTTAAGAAATGCTTCTTAACTTTTATACATATGGACAAAATCTAATATCACTTCCTGCAAAAGGCTTAAATGCAGATTTAGGCATATCTAAAGACCCAGGCCAGGTTTTTAGACCCAGGTTTTGTTCGTCACCGCACGTTTACTCTTACAAGATATTCTTGTCGCTCTGACATCTACAAATGACCTTTTCACATTGTCATTTCCCTTTCTATGTCCCTGGTGCGTAAATCTCTGAGTGGATCGGCTAATGAGTTTTCGGGTCATGTGACCGGCTGCTATGGACGACAGTTGGATGAGACGTAGCTAAGCATATGGCCGTGCATTCCCAGAAGGATAGCAACATGCCCCAGAGATGTGGCTCGTGAATGTATTTTTGGCTAGATGTTGTACGGTATGCGAGCAGTGGGGGCACTGCTTTGAAATCACTTTGTCCTCGGCGACGTGGAATTGATTTCCAGCCAAGATCCCATTCTTTCCATGGAGCCGATCACTATAATCTATAAAGGCAAATCCTGTTATATAGTCCTTTAGATTAGTTCTGTTCATAGAGTCTATAACAGATTCTGCGAAACAGCTCTATCTGTAGGCCTATGTTGGGGTAGTTGTAATGGCATGTCAGTCAGTATAAGATACCATACTTCTAAAAATACCTAAAACGATTTTAAACAACATTGTCTCATCCTTGTATAAGCGTTAAACATTAACTTTATTAACTTTTTATGATTGTTACGTGAAACGTTTCATAGAACTGCATTTATAAACTGCTAACCTTTTTAAGTAAACTGTAAAAAATCATGTAAGCTAAGATAAAACATATAAGCAGTAGGGGTGGGGCGGAAAGACCAAAAATCTATTTCACGGAATTAATAGTTTTATTTCAGAGTAATGATATATTTCACAGTAAAAATCTCCAAATTTAATTCTATATCGTATACCCCATTTTTCTTAGATTGATTTCCTTTATTTATGTATTACAGTTTTTGTAATGGTTGAATTAATTTGCATGTTTCTTTCGTCATGATGCCCAATTTGCAGAGTGTTGAGTTAACCACGCCTAGTTATTTACATTTCACAGAATACAAAAATCTCTTATGGTTGGTTTCCGTGGTAACGGAATATTCCGTCATACCGCCCAGCCCTTATAAGCAGTGACCTAAAATATACACTTTAACCAAAAAATGTATCGTGTTATTCTGTTTGTTGCTATTGTACATTCATTTCTGACAAATCAGGGTTGAATACTACTTAAAAACCGTTATGGAACAACTTTTCTTGGTCCCTTTTTGGCAATTCTCCTGGAAAAGCATGCCCAAGGGGGAAGAAATAGCCTGCCCACGGGGCAACCGACGAGCGATAGGAAGATTGCCATCAAGATTGGCTGCGCTGTGTCAAGATTGGCTGCGCTGTTTGCCTGCAGCTCGTTTCTCTGCGATTAGTGAGAAAAGTTGAGGTGTGTTTGTTTGTTCACGGCATTTCAGTTATGAATGTAATATAAACAGTGGATATAAGGCGGGATTTGCAGATCGTTTGAAACTGCGAGATGGAGCGATCCCAGCGCTAAAAGATGCCGGACATGAACCGGAGACGTAAGTGAAACAGTTATATATCTGTGTTTTATTTGCAATGGGTGCGTCCCAGCATAATGTAAGCGACACAAACTTATAGTGCATCAAAACAGGAATGTAGGGATAATGCGATGATGAATTGTGTGCTCGTGATTTAGTTCCCCCCCCCGCACATCCCCAGGATTTAGTCTGTTTTCAGAAATAATCGTACAGCTGTATCTATCTTTTATAAATGTGATCAAACTAAATACTCCTCGAAGTTACGTATGCGAAGTAGTATGCATACATAGATAGTATGCAATACTACTCTAAAGATACTCAAGATTAATATGAGCTTGGCAGAAACTACGCATTCATCCAGACCTTTAAGCAAAACACATTTGCTGTGAAAACAACAAATTTAAAGTCAGCTTTTGGCTTTTATTTTGCGGTGCAAATTATATTATATGTTTATCTAAAATCTAAATTAATGTTTTATTAGTTCCACGTAGACTTCTTCATTACTCTTTAGCGGAAGGACAGTGGTTTCATCTCACCTGCAGTTCCTTTAGAGTTACAATGGGAGGACATTTATTTATACTTTATTGTCAGTTAGTGAGTGTACAATGTAGAATGAATGGATTCTCTGGCGGCATTCCATAAATCCCTAAAATGACGATCCCAACATGCATCACACCAAGTTTTGAATGCAAAACCCGGAAGCGAGTTTGCATTGCTGCACTTCAAGTCAGTGGTTTTTTCAAATGGGGTTATGGTTAAATGTGGTTATCATAACTTATTTTCAAGTTTTATTCTATTTCAAACTTAATTGTGTTTTAAAAACGCCGGTTGCTAACAAGTGGCTAAAAGCTACTTCATCGTTTGGTTGGGACTTTAGACGTCATGACGCATAGAAATCTTGCAACTAATGCAACATAAACACAATTTTCTTTAAACACGAATGAAAATTTGTTAACGCGGTTATTTCTAAACAGGGAACATATTTTAAATAAAGTTTGAAAAAGTTGTCGAAGGCTTGGTGGTTCACGTTTATATCGAGCGATGGTATTCATTACTTCAGTGCCTCATGTTAGCTTTTTAGGCCTGGCAATTGTATTTAGGCTTTAAAAATAGCAAACATGGTGTTAATTTGTAAATATTGTCTTGATATAGAATATCATAAACCTTTGTTAATCACAGAGCTTATTCTTTGCGAGTTTCCACAAGTGGAGACATAAGTACTTCTCTGCACCACACTATTGTGTGCAAGATTGCTCACAAGGTTTGGAACAGAGCTTCTCATGATTTTTGTAATATTTGCTCTTGTTGGTCATTTATTTTTACCAGCACCATTCTCCAGACCCAGTGCATGTTTTCTGTCTAAACAAAACGCAAAGACACATGAAGAACAAAATTAGGCCGGAGCGGTTTGGACTTAATACTTGAATGGCATTTCACAGCCTGCTGAATTGGACCAGTCAACTATGTGCCAGCATCACAACTTCAACTGGCCTTCAGTTAAGCAGTATGTGTGCTAAATTGAGCTGATGTGTTAGCTTGGGAAAATCAGTTTCGTTTGGATTCTTTCAAAGGGATCATATGAAAAGACTATGACTGTAAATGGGGGATGAGATCTGTTTTGTTACCAACATTCCTCAAAATATCTTCCTTTGTGTTTAGCAGAGCAAAGAAATTTACAGATGCAGGTTTGGAGCAACCTGAGGGTGAGTAAACGATGACAGAATTTTCAGTTTTGTGTTAACAGTCCCTTTTAAACATAACCGCGTGAGCTATACATTACTGAATAATGACAGGATCGTCTCATTTTTTTCAGTGCTGTTGTGGTCATGTAGTTTATTGTGGCAACAGATCGCAAAGAAATGCCCTTGTTGCCATTACACACTTTGTTTATTGTTAGTTGTGAGAAATGACATCTAGACCTGTTTTAAGTAATGAAATCTGATCCTCGAAACCTCTTTTGATGTTTGGATTTCTTTATTGGTTTTGCTTCAAGGTCAGGAGGGTGTAAATTGTGTTGCTGTCATGCCCCAGTAACTTCTGCCACCAAATTCCTCGGTAGTTAATAGTTAACGTTAACCAAACCATCGTTTAACAAGACACAGAAAAAATTGAGTAAAAATATTACCTCCCCCACTATTTGCTGTGCACACGCTCGCAATGTTGTTTTAGGACCAACAGTGAAATGCATGAGTTGTTTAAGTATACCATCAGTCCCTGGCAACTACAAGAGAGCGGCTGTACAGTATGTCCCCCTCCTACATTAAAAACAAAACGATCTACAGGTATTCCCCACCTGCTGTGACAGAAATGATAGGATTTCATATTTAAAAAACAATAAACCGTTTGTGCCAAGCTACATAGAGTGCACTGGTTGGTTGCCAGGACATTGCATTGTGGTTGCTAAAGTGTTGTTTTCATTTGTTGTTTTTTACAGTGTTGATTTGTGGTTACACTGGTGTGCTAGGCCATTTTTCACTGTCCGATCCGTTGTTCTTTTCTGTTTGTGTTTTCAACAATTATTATGACAAAAGTTCCAGCTGTCCAACTGAGACTGTGTCACCTCAAGTCGACTTATCTCTTCGGCTGCCTCGAAGAAATTTCTTGAAATGTTTGATCAGAGACGTGTGAAACCCTCAAGCTTTTTTCAGCCTTCTGCCAAGCGTCCAACACATTTTGATATCACACAGCGTTAAATATGTAGGAAGTTATCTAAGCTCATGGAGTGAGATTTCCAGTGGCTGATGAGAAACGCTTACAGGGTTACAGGATCGACTTACCACTTAAAACAGAGAGCTCATCGCAGAACACGCTTTCTTGTCCCGCAGTGTCCGTAACCAGACAAGCCTTTTCACTTTTTGTTTCATTCACCGGCCAGATTTCACACTGGACAGGAGAGATGGGTCGTGAGTGTTACTAGGCTTAGATCGCATGTCAGGTTAAAAATAGTTCAACTTTTGAAATCTATCGACAGCCGTTTGTGGCTGTATATTCTGATCCAAATCAGAATTGCTTTGCTGCTTAAGACGGTTTTCTTCAAAGCCAGACATCATGTGTCACACACAAGCCATTTTTGTGTTCCTCTAAGTGGGGTCGAGAAGGGAGGTACGGCCTTGCAGTTGTGCAGTTTCTATTTCCTTTGTTTTTATTCTTACTAGTCACCTGTGTGTTCCCTGTTGGTGGGGGAAAGAGTTCATACAGATGGTAGCGTCCCCCTTCTGACACAGAACGATCAACTGAATCACTCAAAAGATGTTGCAGATATGTTGCAGTGTAGCAGCCGTGCTGGAACAGACATACAGTAAAATCCATTATCCCATCTTCCAAAAATGACTAATGACACACTAACAGGACAACTTAAAGACCCACTGAAATACTTTGAAATGTGCTGCTCTGTTAAAAGCGTTGACATTTCCCTGACACTTGAAATTAGGGTGGGACATATATTGTGACTCCAAGCCAATTGCGTTTAGTTGAATTGACAGCCTGGTATCTAATAAGAAGATAAAGTGAAGGATGATTTCATCCCTATTGGCAAAAGTGAGAGACAGTAGTTTGGAATGCATATATCTTGCAAATGTGTTTTTTTATCAGTGTTTTGGAGCACACTTATTGAGATAACCCCTAAGGTTAACTTATTCATGCTAAAACAACATTTTTATTTAATAGGGAGGGGACTTTATATCATCAATTTCTGTGCTGTTATAAGGCTTATTTATTTATTGAGGACATGTTTACCAAATGATAAATGATTAAACAATGACTGTCAATAAAAATCCATTCTAATGGAAAGGGCATCTACATTTAAGTATTTAGCAGACACTTTTATCCAATGCGACATACAGAGAAGATAATGAAACAATAAAGCTGTAAGTCAATAGGAGGCAATAATACAATAAATGCTTACAGCATGATACTAGTTTTTACAATGCCTGAACAACATCTATTAAATGAGAGAGTAAGTATTTTAAAAGAGAAGTCAACATTATCTAGTCAAGTGTTCACGAAAAAGATGAGAGGTGAAAAGAAAAGAAGAGGGTGAAAGTATGAAGAAGCAAAGCCAGTGTTGGTCCTGTAGGCAAGCGAACTATTTAAAAGTTTGTAAGGAAGATGAGGTAAGAGTAAAACAGAATAAAATGAAATAAAAATAAAAGCTCTCACCCCGAGTTAAACTGCAAGCTATAAAAATAGGTTTGGGCCTTTCTAACATGTAAAGGAAGATTAATTCAATATTTAGGTCCCGCCACAACAAATGCACAGTCACCTCTTTTCTTTAATCTTGCACGGGGTATTGTGTACAAAGGAAAGCACCAGCAGCTTAATGGCTTATTAGAGTTGGATAAAAACGAAGGTCGGAGCTTTCTGCAGATGGGCGGGTCAGCCAAAGTGGGTGGGACTTAAGCTGCAAGTGGGCTGTACAAACCTCATGTGGATTTTGATTGGTTTATTCAATGTTGTGTGTTGTAGTATGTGTTCATGATCCACAGTTGGTGAGCACTTAATGAGAAAGTTAAGTTACCTGCGCCTGCGTTTAAGCCGATTATGATGTACAGTATCTCCTTCATTTAAACACATTTAAGAAATGACTGTTGATGATTTACCTTGGATTCGAGCAAGAGTGAGCATGCATCGTATTTCTGCATTGCGGGAGGAATCAGATCGGCGTGTCAATGATAATCCAGTGTTTCCTCAAAATAGTCTGTTTGCAAGCAGCAGAAAGCCATCTGCACGCAACATGCATACAGTAAACCCAAATGTAATTTACTCTGCTGCGCATAATAGCACCAAATTAATAAAAACACAATATATTGATCCGTGTTCTGTTTTCTGTCATGCGCCGTGCAAACGCACCAGGGTTCGACAAAATGAAGTTGAGTGTGAAACCAAACCAACGCTGCGCGGGGCACCGGGAACAGTTGCAGTCAAGTTCGGAACGCAGCAAACGAGCCCAATCTAAACAGCCTCAGAGATGGTCTAAATTGTCAATGGTCACTTTATTGAGGACCCATCACGGCTTCAGACATGCACGCAACATACTGCGCTTTTCACAACCGTTTGAAATGCCCAATACACAATGCTTTACTGGCCACCGGTGGACAAATCTCAATATCCAAATACAACAGTTGGTGCCGGAATATTTTGTGTTTTGTATAAAAATTGCAAGACAAACCCCTCTCCCAACCCAAAACTTAAACCTAAACCTAACTCAAGTGAAAGGGCAGCGCAATCTGATGGTGCCACAAAATGTCAGAACAGCAGTGAATGATCCTTTAAATTATTGTAAAACATCAATAGAAACTACAGTGGCCGCAGTCATTTAGAGAAATTGGGGTTTCTGAAATTAAAATACAATAGATAATTATTATTTTTATGTAGAGGCGAAGCAAAGAGGAGATACAAACATGCACGGTATGTGGAAAATAGAGTTTTTTTATCCTTAAATCCTGTTTACACATTGTATTACATCTAAAGCAAACCATAATATTCGTTTTAGCTGAGTCAAATGAACCCTTTAAACGTGCTTTGCTAAAAAAAAACATTTTGTGTTATTGTATATCCATTTGAGACATTTTGACAATCAAACTTAAAACTACGATGAAAATCACATTTTTAATAGTGTTTCTTCTGGCTCTACCTCCTGCAATCCTCAATCACCGCGTACAAAACCAGCCTACTTGCGATCCTCCCACTTGCTATATGTAATGTTAGCTCCTCCCACCTGCAGTTCTCCTGGGTGCAACGATCACTACGTGGGTTCTTATGCCATCCATTATTCTCCTCTCTAAGTAGCTGTGGATAAAAGCATTTGCTGAATAAATAAATATAAGTGAAGGAAAATGCAGGGTATTTTGCTCATGCTATATATTTTAGACTTGTGACAAGATTGAGAAGCTTGTCATGTTGATCTGAGCAAAGGATTGTTATATTTATATGTTAAAGCACGGTTAGGTTTAAATGTGGTTTGTTTGTTATGTTTAGTGCTGTATTTGTATCAGTAATATTTTCTGAAGTCAATGCCTTTCATTGTGGTTTTCTAGGTTCCTTGGATTAGAATAGCACATTTCTCCTTTAAAAGTGATGTACTTTTGTTTGTTGTGAGTTTTGTTTGTTGTGAGTTTTAAGATTTATTCTCTACTTCATCACATCACTGTAAGTTTATTATTTTGGAGATGCAGTTTCTCAAGTTGTGCTCTTTCACAAGAAAGACTAGTAAGTTTTTTACAGCCAACCTGTCTTATCTTTGTAAATCTTTGTGAATTACGTGTGTCGCAGTTCTGCGAAGCTTCACAAAGCTCTTCTGTTCTCCATCACATATTTTGCTACTTATTCAAGTTTTATACGAATCAAGTTATCCTTAAACATTTTTCGATCAGTGCGTTTATTTTTCCGAAGAGTTTAGGAGAATTTAAGAGGCGGATAACTGTGAGTCTTTTATATTGTCCTTGTGCAGAAGGTCTAAGATGATGTATGATGTGGACTTCATGGGTGGATGAATAAATGGCTCTCGTTCTGATGGATCCCCTCTGCAAACAAGCTGTGAATCGACAAAGACGCTGCTTTCACGTTACTAGCTTGAGTCGCTCTGTAATGAACTGTTTGCCAAATGAATGCATGTACATTTTGTATTTGTGTCTGTGAGGATGTTTGTTTGCACACGCGTAACTTTCATCTAAACCCAGTGTCAGTTTCTCTACTGGCCTGTCCGCCCAGTGAAGCCGCTGGTAAACAACACCGACACAGTCACGATTCTGTGCTAAAAACTCTTCTGACCCGGCTGAGAGCTCAAGCTGTTTCCTTACACGTCACCTCAGGTGAATCAATGCTTCATGTCGCCATACTGAATAAAGCATTATTTCATCCATTACAAATATTGTTAGCTAACATATTGGTGGTAAAAACAAATATGCACCTCATTACCTTTAGAGCATGTAATGTTTATATTGCTTTTTTTGTCATGAATGTAGTACAGTTTCAAATTGTTGACTCAGAGGTCTAGGTTAGGTTAAGAGGAATGTTTACCCAAAAGCAAAAAAAAGAACCATACAGCAGTCCACGCAATTTCTTGCGCTATATTTTAAGTCTTCTTATAGCTATGTTTGGAAAAAGATGTGAATGACAGAATCTCCAGACAGACATTTTTTATCCGGCCTGTTAAAAATGATCATCATTCCCACATTAAATTAACTCTTGTCAACCTCACTTAGCCCCAAAACCTCTCAGAACAACAGAGGAGGATGGGATGGCATAGAATAGCCTGCTAGTAATGGGAACCGCATGGTGCCACACCGAATGAAATAAACATCCTCACAGTCCCCGCCGTATTTCTGTCATTTCCTAAAGTGGTCTGTAAAATCGTTGCTTTCCGTCTGAACATCTGCCTTAAGGTTAGGCTGTTGTTTACCCATGAGCTATTTGTGCTAAACCAACAATAAAGCTAGCTTAGGAATGTCCTGCTACTGAATGATTACTGTGAAAGAGATGGTTCACCCAAAAATGAAAATTCTGTCAACATTTACTCAATCTCTTGTCAATTTGAACCCGTAGGCCCTTCTGCAGAACACAAAAGAAGATATTTTGAAGAAAGTTGGTTACCGAACAGTCCCGGCACCCAATTCTTTCTATTGTATGGACACAAAACCAATGCAAGCTAAAGGGTGCCGTTACCAACATTCTTCAAAATATCTTCTTTTGTGTTATGTGAAAGAAAGAAAGAGGGTGATGATGACGGAATTTTCAGTTTAAGGTGAACACACTATATACTCATTATATTGCTCCCTGTAAGTCGCTTTGGATAAAAGCGTCTGCTAAATGTAAAGTCATGACCATGTCGTTTGGCAGATGCTTTTATCCAAAGCGACTTACATTACATGATACTACACATTTGTTACTGGGTATGTGCAATTCCTGGGATCGAACCCATGACCTTGTCTTTGCTAGTCCCATGAACTACAGGAAAGTGTCTTTAATGCTCTTGTTGTATACAGTGTATTCATTAACATTCATTTATGCCTGTGTGGGACAGAGGGCTCCAGGGGTTAAACTGGTGATGTGGGTGTTGATCTTTTTTTTTATCTCAGAATGCATGAGGAATCCAAGGGAAAGCTCGCCCTCCTTGGTGGGACTCGTGTGGAAGCAAACAATGAGCGCATTTACATGCAATTGTCTTTCGCCGATTATGCTTAATAAGCTGATGTAAGGTCATGTAAACGCGTAAAACGGTTTTCTTTTACCGGGGAAAGGTCATAAACCGCATAACCATTAAACGATCGGCAGAGGTAGTTTTTTGTCCATTACTCTAATTTCGCACTGCATGTAAACGCCTTTATTGGATTTCTCTCAGTTTTATTTATGTGCGCATGTCTGAAAGCGCAGAAGTAGAAGTCCTAAACGGAAGTAATAGTAAAATAACGTATAAAAGTCTACTCTCGAACCATGCAATTGATATAGAAACATATCTGCATATTGTTGCATATGCAGGTACTGCGGACATGAGAAGAGATTTAAAAGTACAGATTCTGACTGTTTTCCCGCTGCATTTTTAATTACTAAACAGACTATCGATGATGGCGTCACTGCATGTGAGAAACCCAGCAAGTCTCAAACTTCTGTGTAAACGCGGTTTTCTGCGCAAGTTAGGCGATTTATCGCTATGCATGTAAACACGTGAAAACAGGTTTCTTTTTAAGCTGATTTTGAAAAGATATCCGTTTTTTTTGTGAATGTAAACGCACTCAATGTGATATTTGGTAACTTCATCTAGTTTGGTATAATATAGGTAGAATGTCTATACTGTTATGGGAAAAGAAATCAATTCACAATGAATATCGATAAAATCTGCTAACGATCGAATCAATTCACAAATTTCAACAAAAAAAAAATGTTTTTTAACGTAACTCAATATAATAACGTTGGAACAAATAAGGCCAAAAGTATCAAACCTACTACAGCGTGAACACCTCGCACAGCGGAGCATATAGGAGTGGTAGAGAAAGAGAGAAAACCCAATAGATTCCGCCCTGTAGGACTAAACTGCAAAATAAACGGATACATGTTTAACCTATGCAAACAGTGAAAAATGTTTTGTCAAAACAATTGCACAAAAACATGATGCTTTCTATTTACTTAACAGGCACAGCTTTTAGTAAAGAGCTGTTGTCAGGGATGACAAGTAGACTAGACAAGACTGACCAGTAGGACATTCTGTCAAATCAAATTCCAGAATGGCCTTTCCACCGACGGCCCAAGGCCGCGACCAGGAGCAGACTGGTGGACGTATTAGAAACACGAATGCACGCGAAGGCATTAGCGAGTCGAACACGTAGGCATGTAAGGCAATGCAAACGTTACATACAATGAGAATGGCTTTACTGGGCACTCAATTGTATTAAAAGACATTATGTGACAGTTTTAAGAGTAGAAGCCAAAGTACCAGCACTAGTCTCAGTCTGAGCGCATACGTGACTCAATGACATCTTAAATCTAAAATATGCAAATTAGTACAAGAATCAAATCGTGACCCTAAGAATCGATTCTGAATCAAATCATAAGGGACCATATGATTCCCACCCCTAGTTATCACAGTTTAGGCCTAGTTTTCTTTAAATTTAAACTCTTAACGGTTTAGTCACGTGACAATAATTTGAAATTTTAATAATCAGTCTGTGTTGATAGCCTTGTGGTTAGTGCGCCGGCATGCGCTGACGTCGACCTGGGTTCGATTTCTGTTCTCCGTTGTTTCTTTGCCAGTCCTTCTCCCAATGTCTTTCTGTCTACTCTCCACTGTACTCTATCATTAAAGGCACAAAAGCCCTTGAAATATTACGTAAAAACATTAAAATAATCACAGCATTTTATTAGACAATTCATCATAATCTCAGGGGAAAACAACTATTCAACCTACTGTTTTTTTAAGAATTTTGTATGTTGTAAATTGTACAAAATTGCCGGTGAATTCAGATCGGTCTGGGTTTATTGTACATCAGGACAGCCACGTTTGCCTTTACTGTAGAGTGTCCATTTAAGTTTCCCATTATAACCACCAACTCAATGCCCAAAATACTTGGAGAAGTTGGCTGTGCTTTCCTCACGGTTGCTATGGTGCAATCTGCAGCAGGGTGGAATAAGTAATAAACCTTTGTCGAGTGTTACAAATGATCTCCTGCCTAAATCCCTCTTGTCATTTTAAGAGTCATTTTCTGTTCATGTTTTCTCTGTTAGACGTTTATCCACCTATGTTTTTGTCTGTGGGTTTTGTCTCTTTTGAAGTTGACATTTTGCACAGCAATTTCATAGAACTAGTTTTGCTAGTTGGAGGAAAAAGAGGATCAAGCCGAAAAGCTGACTAGAAGAAAAACATGGGGTGGGGGTGTTGTTATGGGGCAATTGGGCCACCAGCCAAACTCATTGCTGCTCCCATGTTTCCAGGACTAATCGGAGCAAACGTCAGGAATCTGCAATAGTGAATGAAAGTGTTGGTTGTGAATTACATGGTGTGCCTCTAACTTTTCTTTCTTTCTTTACATGCATAGTAGGCTTGACAAATGTTGAGCTTAAGGGTTTGAGAGCAAGATTTGTTTTTCAGACTTGTTTTTCTGTCTTTATTGAATACTGTTATAACTTACTGTAAAACAAGGACATGAAATTCACTAATGGGATAGTTGACCCTGAATTTACCCAGCAAAGGTCATGGTTCGATCCCAGAGAAAAAAAGCATAGCTGCAAAAGCTAAAACTGGATAAAAGTCAAATCCATGATTCTGAATCTGAAAATGACATCAAAATAAAAAACATTAATATCAAAAAATGGCACGATGGGTTTGAATCGGCTTGGATTGCATACAGGGTATACTTTTATATGCATTCCCTATGCATTGCTATTCCCATACTGAACCATTTGGGCTTCAATAATATCGCTAAATATCTGTTTGTGTTCCACAGAAGATTGAAAATCTTCGAATGAAAGGAGCCTGAAATTGTTTTGCAAAAGCAATAAAATCATAATGTTTATTTCTCTTTGTTTTTCTTTTTCCTAGTGAAAGGAAAATTGTGTTTGGAACATTTACAGCCGACACTGTGTCACTGTTTGTGCGGAAAGAAACTTTGCAGCAAAATACAAATTTTCTCTCTTAAAAATGAGTGGAAACACTTCGAAACAGGCCAGGTACTGATTCTGAAGCCGCAGTCGTATTGCACAGCGCATATTTTCTGTCTATGTGGTTGGCAATCTGTTTACTGGAAGGGCCTCTGCACACGGCACATGTTCCAGCATGTGCAGACCAGCCTAATAATACAGAACTTGGAAATTGTCAATAAAGGCAAAAGGAGCAAGATGTAAATTCTTTAGAGATTAAACCTAATAGATTTCAGCTTTTCTACATTGTTTACAATAGTTTAGGGTTGTGGCTGCATGGCGAAGTGGATTCCTATCATACGATGTGTTTTTTATGCACATGCTACAGTTGTAAAATCAGATACTTTATAGTAATACACCATAGTTTATTTTTCGAGGTATTGTCCTATGCAGGTGTGTGTTAACTGATATAATCATTATACCATGGTTCTACAGCACTTATTGATATAGGCTGTGTAAAAAGCATCTGCTTACAGTTCAGTGATATTGGACTTGAGGGCTTGGTTGTGAAAAAAAACATGTTTTTGTTTTCTCAAGACCTTTAAATTGACTTTTCGTGGACTGGATTGACTTCCGAACAGGAGTGCCTCTGTTTATGTCTGGGATGTTAAGAATTTGCCTTTACATGCCCACTTGTTTGCATGTATTTCAAATCATAGGGATGTAAATCTGGCAACTAGTTTTTAAACAGTGCTTAAAACAATTGTGTTTTCAGTGTGAGCACCCTTATGACTACATAAAGCTGTTCTAAAGCATCATGATTTTGTGCACAGATTTATGAAAGTGAAACCAGACTGTAATTGTAATTGTTGTATAATATTAAAATAACTTTGTAAATAATGTGATATGCAGTATGCAAAACAATTTCAATTATGTAAAAATACGTGTTTAAAAAATGTAGATTGTTTCAGGGCAAACTCTCTCTGCTATCAGCATCAACTTAAGACTGTAACCTTGAATAGACAAATCCAATTTTTTATTTAATCAGCATTTCTTCATGTATTTATTTCAACAAAATTCATCCAACAGAAATATACAAGATTATCACATAAAAAAATACGTAATACTTGTAAGAATATAACTGTTGTATTACTTGTGAATGTGAACTTATTTTCTTTGCAGCATTTGAGGTCTGAAAAAACACAGAGCATCTTTTCTATTATTTTGACCTGTTCCTCCAGTTTCCATTTTCTGCACATAAATGCAAAAACACAATAGTTTTATTTAAAATTTGGAAAAATGTAAGTTTAAGAAATTTTAAAATCAGAAAAAAATATTTGGAGATGGTCTTTTAATTTTTCCGCTGCTAGATATGCATGTTGCTATATTTCAATTAGGGATGCACTGATATGTAAACTTCGGCCGATAACCGATAATTCTTAAACATTTGAAGCCGATAACGGATAAATTGGCCTATATACAGTACGTATTATTAATATAACATATTTAATATAACATTATTTTTACCCCTGAAAATCATGTACCAAGCCTACTTTAAACTAATTCAAGATTCTTTAAATTTTCAACTTTTCTGGTATGTGTTAATTTAATGCACAAATTATAGATGTTTTCTGCGAACAACGCAGCAAGGTGTACTCGATAGCAACAACAAGTCCAACAGGACTCAAGAGCATTCAGACATTAATCCTCTTCAAACAATATGCTTTTGTTATAAAAGTTGACACATTCATTAATATCTACATACATACTACTTCAGCAATGTTTTGCTAATAACAGTAAGTGAATGATCATGACTGAAGGACAGTGCTGTACTGGATTTTAACTGTGAGCAGCGTGCAGCTAAAGTGGTTCAGTCATAGGAAATTCTTTATAATTTATCGGCTTTAATATATCGGCATCATCATTTTATATATATCGGCATTATCATTTTATTATAGATATGGGCGATCATTTATCGTGCATCCCTACTTTCAATATATCTTTCAGTTTTATACTTGAGATTTTAAAATACTTTCTCATATTCTTGTTTAATGTGCTAAGACTACAGAAATCCATTTGACAAAGTCAAGAGTGATTGATTTTTAGAAAGACTGATCGAAAAAAATACAGTTTAATGTCCAATAAGAAATAGTTATCGTCACCCATCATTGACAGTTGTGGTCTTCTCATCTTAGCAGTTCTTTTTTTTCGAAAGCAGTATCCATCAGCATACCAAACAAAGATTGAAGCCGTTGTGTTCTTCTGTTAAAATAACCCACTACAATTACACAGTAAAGAAGGATTGTTGACTGCAGCCTCTGGTATGCGAAAAATGGTATTTATCTCCCACTCTTGGTGTTAATTGAGCAGTGGGGACTTTTTCCACGTTGATGGCCAGGCATGTCGATGTCGAGGCCTTTAGAAGGACACTGTATACCTGGAATTGGACTGACAGATGTAGACCACTTTTATGGTCATGGAAAAGTACTGGAAGAAATGTTGGTGCCGATTATCACCCCTGCCTGGCGATGAGCCACCGGAGATATTGGAAGTTGGGAGCATGTATCAGTTGCTAGAAAGAAATCCATTGAAGGATTTTTGACTCGCTGCAACGTTCCATTTTAACAGATCGTTTTCTGCTTTTTATTTCTTCAGAGTCAGTATATGATCTTCTTCCCAGAGAGCTGCAGTTGCCATCTTCTAGAGAGGAGAACGCAGCCGCTATGAGTCAAAAAAGTGGTGGAGAGGCCGGACCACCCCCGACAGCAGCGATCGGCACCGGTAAGCTTTACTTTTATCTTTTCACATGTCTTGTCTTTCTGTCTCAGGTTGATTTTGGCTTTGTTCAGACAGGCAGCGAAAATCTGATTTTCTTCATTTGTATCTAAATTTAGTACGGTTAATGGAAAACCATATGAAAGTTGTGTTGTTTGAAATATGACACAAATTAATTTTTGTGGACGGTTACTTTAATAAAATGATGAGTGAGTGAGTCAGCCGGTTCGGCATATGCCCCAATGCATTAAAATCCTCTCGCTTATGTTCTCTCACATGCCTGATGACTTAAGCATCATTGTAAGATGTCATGATAGAGGCCAAATTTCCAGTTGTTCTATGAGAAAGTCTTATGCCGATGCTAGACTTACTGGATATTGATCACACCGTCTCCACAAACAGATCCGATTTTGCAAAATCCCATCAGATTTCAGTGCAGTGTGAACAAAGCCTAATATCCCGGGTCAGGTGCTGGAGATCGGCACTAACACCAGATCTCTTCTTCACAAGGCCCTTCAGCATGCAAACTCATGCATCATTCTCTCAAATTCTCATAATGCTCTCCAAATGGGTTCTAGGCTTTGTTTCTTGAACGGCACTGGGAAAAGTCAAATTGCATTTGCGCTGGGTCACTTTCTTTTGAAAGTTAATTTTGTGAAATGGTTAGGCCAAAAAAAGCACTTCATTTAACCTTACGTAAACTTTGGCGAGTTTATGTGGCAACGCATTGTTGTGGTCTGGTACAAGTTTTGGTATTCAAATCTAGGGCAAATATTCTCAATATGTTTTGCTGGTGAAAGCATTAACTGCTATCTGATTTAGAGATTCTTAAAATGCAACGATAGCTGTAAATAGAAGAATACACCACTTAACAATATGACAAACTTTTGCTGACAAAACGAATGATATAAAAGATTAAACAAAAAAAACGTACATTTTCGAGCAGCCAGATCTTTTTCTATATAAAATTTCCATTGGCTCGTAAAGTTTTGCAGGCCTCGTTCTTCTGGCTGATACACAACATTTGCGTAGAGGTGGTTCACAGGTTTATTTATTATGAGACTACTGAAAATATTATTTCGGGAAAATAAACAATACAAAAATATCTGCTCAAAAGCATGCATTGAACATTGAGAAAGCAAACTATCCACAGTGAAACCATAATTTTTTTTGTCCACACAACCATTATTTTTCAGTCTGTACATTCAAAATGCAATTCACTTTAGTTTCTTTTACTCTGCCCCTTTATCAAAGTGCCCAGGTTTAGGGTGAGTTTCTGTAAACCAGAAGTCTGTTGCCTTTGGACATCTGTACCTACAGTAACTGCAGCCAAATGCATCTCTGTGACGAGGCAGGACATGCTGGCTGTAGCTGAAGGAAGGTGATGTATTTTCCAGCTTAAATGAATTTCATTGTGGGATTTTAGGTTTCACTGCAAATTGGCCTTACTACTTCTGACAATTTTCTTTTCTTGTTTCATTAATATTTTGTTCGTGTAATTCTTGCTTAACTCTTGAATGAAGAATATGTTTTTACAAAGCACATGTTTGTTTGACCTATCAGGGGGCAATTTGATTGCTTATTTTGTTCTTATTCTGTTGTTTTATTTGTTTCATTACCTGTTCCCTCACACGAGGGCAGATGTTTGGATTCACCTGCGTCTAAGCAGCATGCCATATGCAGCAATGATCAATAAAGCCATGCACTCTTTTCTCGCCTAAGAATGCTGTTCACAGCCATTCTTGTGTCACCACAGATTAGCTAGGAGATTTGCTTGACCTCATCCTGACCTTTTTCTGTTTCGTGCTCTTGTTTTAACCCTGTCCTGTTTTTGCTTACATTATCTTACACTGCCTGAGTAATGGCAAAACACAACTACAAGTTCCATAGGGGAGATTTTGTTGTATATTATCCACATTTCTGAAAAAAATGGGCCATTTTTTAACCTTATTGCTTATTCAACCTTAAGTAACACTAATGTTTTTCTTAAGTCATGATCATATAAATAAATGTTGTTATTCCTATCCGTTTTCAATCAGTCAAGTGATTAAAAGAATGGATGACACAGATTTCCAGGTGGGACATGTTAATGCATGCGCCTAATATCTTTAAAGTCCCCCTATGGTGAAAATCACGTTCTTAATGTTGTTTATATGTCTATATGGTGTTTTTTATATGCTTTAAAGGAAAAGTTCATTTTCAAAATAAATTTTCATGATAATTTAATCGCCCCCATGTCATCAAAGATGTTAAGGTATTTGTTTCTTTAGTTGAAAAGAAATTAAGGTTTTTGGTGAAGACGTTCCAGGATTTGTCTACATATAGTGGACTTTATCAATGTAAGTGATACCAGAAGATGAATCTTACCAGAAGATGAGTCTTCTCTAGCGAAACGACCTGTCCCAAAAAACGTATATGCTTAATAAACACAATTGCTCGGCTTGCTCCGTTCTGCGATGCACATTTATGACTTAATGTAGTACGTAATTACGTTGAAAGGGCGCGCTTGACTTAGGCGGAAGTACCTAGTCAGTGTTTAAAAATGTGGAGAAGGAGGACCGTTCAAAAGTTGTTGAATGTTCAATGATGCATATTCAAATGTCTTTGTGTCAGTTTATTGTTTAAAATGGTCATTTCGTGTGCGTATCCTTCATATTGTAATATTAAAAACCTTTTCGACATAATTACGTATTACGTGAAGTCATGAACACGCATCGCAGATCAGAAGAATATACATTTTTATATTTTTATAAAATGAGCGATCGTTTCGCTAGATAAGACCCTTATTCATCGTTCATTCATCGCTAAAAGCCCTTTGAAGCTGCACTTAAACTGTAATTTTGACCTTCAACCGTTTGGAGTGCATTGAAGTCCACTATATGGTATATATAAATCCTGGAATGTTTCATTAAAATCGTTATTTCTTTTCGACTAAAGAAACAGATACATAAACATCTTGGATGACAAAGGGGTGGGTAAATGATCATGAAATTTAGTATTTTCTCTATAAAACTGCAGACAGTTTAAAAAAAGCAGTTTGAAACTGCCTCTGTTTATGACAGCATAACCCTGTAACCAATAACGTTAACAGATTTGAGCCATATGCAAAGATGGCGCAAAGACTCGACACTAAAACGATCACTGCTGTTCTAGCTCTGCTTCTGCAACAGTTTTTACATGTACTAGGAATTTCTGTCTTCCATTAATAAATTCATCTTACGGTTTTGTTCATTTCCTCAAGGTTCCCGTTGGCTTGTGTTACAGTCTCTATCAATAGTGAATGCTCTGAGAGCCCTCAGTATAACACAACACACTCGGGTTGCTGTGATAACTTGGCCATTTGCCGAGTAAAATGTACAGTGCGGCCAAAGAAATGGAGGCCAGACCAATGAATCAGATGGAATCTTGTAGCTTAAAACTGATTCTCCAAAGTTGGTCTCTTTTAAACTCAGACTTTTTTTCTATTTAAAACTTACAATATATGTTTATACTGTAATGAAAAGTGAAGCATAAACTTGGAAATTTAAATAAATATAAGTAAAATATTAACCCTCTAAATTCTGAAGTAGTGACCAATCCAAATGCAAAAGCTGTCCACAGCGCCTTGACAATTCCACTTGTCAGTATTGTGGAATGACTGGCAGGTGATTGCAACATAATGCGTAATGAAAAACGCTGCCCTTGTTGTCTTCGACCAGAACAGGGTTTCAATTAATTTCATTAACAATTCTGCACAAACATGAGCATGATGACTCAACTGTCGCTGTATCAGGTGTCGTCCTGGCAAATCCACTACTGCACTGGCAAACTCCCCAGTCGCACTTGACCGACACTTTGGCCTAAACTAGAGAGTAAAAACTCTAGAGTAAAAAGAGTGAGCTTTTAAATGAGCTCATTCGCTGGTAACTAACAGGGGTTGGGAACTTTTTTTAACCAAAGAGCCATTTTTCTAGTTTTGGATCATCCGTTTTTGCAAAAGAGCCATTGCAGAAACTACTAGTCGGTTGTTAAGTCTGACGTCACGCACTACCATATATGGACGGTCAAGGACCCTGGATCCCAAAACTAGTCTTAGAGAAAGATACAATGTATGGTTCAAAATTATCAATTTTTCTTTTATGCTAAAAATCAGTAGGATATGAAGTAAAGATCATGTTCCATCAAGATATTTTGTAAATGTCCAAACTTAAATATATAAAAAAATATCTTTTTGTGGGTTGACGCCTGCTACAGTGCCTGTGATTACCAACTTCAAAGGCAATTTTCTCAAAAAAAAGTATTGTAAGTATTCGACTGTATTTTACAGCCAAAAATCTCTATTTTGAAAAATCGACCCGTAAGACTGGTTTTGTTGTGCATGGTAACATATACTGTTTCCGGGTCCAAACGCTCAATAAGATGCTAAAGGCAAACAACAAAAAATGCTAATATATGCACATGAGCTGTAAATGTAACGAAAAAACACGATCGTAACCTTTATCTTCATAACGAAATCCCACATGGCCAGTCAGGAGTTCATTTTTCATAAATTATTAAAATATTGATGTCAGAGATTATGTGAGCTTGGTGACTAGTGTATACTGTGAGTTAATAAATGCTCCTCTTAAATATGCGATGCGAGTAAACAGTTCTCATAAACAGCTGTTTAACCTGTGGCCCCTCTTGAAATGAATAGATGGTTGGACCCGGAAACGGTATTTCTTATGTCACCAGTTGACAATCGTATTAGTATTTTATATATACAGTATCTCACAGAAGTGAGTAAACCCCTCACATTTTTGTAAATATTTTATTATATCTTTTCATGTGACAACAATGAAGAAATTAAACTTTGCTACGGTATAAAGTAGTGAGTGTACAGCTTTTATATCAGTGTAAATATGTTGGTATGGACTTCATATGGTTTATATGCGAGAAAGACTGCTCAGACAGATATGAGGAGTTAAACATAGCTCAATCCATACAAACACTTAACAGTTTGCTTCCATCTGTTCAGCGGATACTTTGCTGCATGGTGTGGTTTTAAAACTTTATATATAGCGAGGGGACGAGTTCTGCATCGTACGCCACAGAGAGCCGTAACTTTCAATAAAAGAATGAGTCTCGCTTTCTAAACTCGTAGCCTTAGCTTGAATCTGGGCTTGAAAGCGGGCTCCAAAGGTTATCGTAGAAACGTTGTTTGCCGCTATTGATTAGTGTCGTGACGTGATTGCGCATAATACTGCATGAATGTATAAAAATATACATATATATTGTGATGGTTTAACCATCAAATGATGGTGAAGGGTAAAACCTGGCGAGCCACATGAATTTTGAAAAGAGCCACATATGTCGAGCCATAGGTTCCCGACCACTGGATTAAACGATTAAAATGTCACATTGGTTAATGTCCACCTGATTGAATTCATTAAAGAAATAATGTTAAGGAAATGATGGTGTTATTTTCTTTCAAACATCTGGAACACTTTGAAGGCCCAGTGTATAAAATTTAGCGGCATCTAGAGGTGAGTTTGCAAATTGCAACCAACGGCTCAATCCACCACTTTCTTTCAAAGCACTGCGGTGGCTGACACAGGGCTAAGATGTCATCACGTTTTTGCTTCTTTGCCAAATGAGATAACGTATTTACAAAACACACTTTGTCCGTTTAGGGCTACTGTAGAAACAACATGGCAAATTCTATGTAAGGGGACCCGCGTTGTATGTGGATAGAAATAACTCGTTCTAAGGTAATAAAAACATAACGCTTCATTATGTAAGGCCTTTAAACACCTCTAAAGACACAGTTATGTATGGTATATTGCTTTTCTGTCAATAGATCCACCAAAAATTACTCACTGGACCTTTAAGATCAACATTTACTGTAATATTAACGTTGGCACTCTGAGACACTCAAAAATAAATAGAGAATTTGTGCTTGGTATTTATTTCACCTGTTCATGTCAGACAATGTTTATAACATGAAAGGATTTCTTATTTAATTTATTTAATCTCTTATTTGATTAAATAAAGTTTGATCAATTCTTCTGGGCACACAGATTTAAACTCATTTCACCTGTTTGATGTAAGGAACAACAACAATTCCATTCATGAAGATATAATGTATGCATGAATGTGTTTTTTTATTTTGATATTTGAAGGTTTTATTTTCAGGTAATTGCCAGAAACAATGAAGGTTTTTTTTGTATCCTGTGTCAAATATTGAATTCTCACATTCGCCTTTCAACTGGTTCAAACAGTAAAATAACAAGCAGTAACAAGATATTTTCAATTTCATTTTTTTATTTTTTATAAGGGATGCACTGATATGTAAATTTTGGGGCGATAACGAAAACATAAAATTCTTTATCATCGGAAGCCGATACCTGATATATTGGCCGATATACAATATCTAAATATTAATATGATATTCCATGAGACTAAAACAAAAGGCAAAAAGTGGACAAATGATTTTATTTGAAAACATTGACTGCAGAAAACAAGGTAACCATTAATTGGCTTTATTCCCTGAAAATCATGTACCAAGCCTACTTTACACTAGTTAACCATTCATTAACCTTCAAACTGTTCTGGTATATTTTTATTTTATATACAAATTATAGATGTTCTTCCAGAGCAACCCAGAAACATTTTCTTAATAGCCACATACTGTATCTAAAGGGTCTCAAGACAGAAAGCATTCAGACAGCAGTCTGATTCAAACAATGTGGTTTGTTCCTATAATTTGCACATTCAAAAGTACTCCTCTACATCTACAATGATTTGCTAATAGCAGTAAGTGAATGATCACGACAAAGACAGTAGGCTACTGTACTGGATTTGAACTGTGAAGAGCGTGCAGCTGAAGTAGTTTAACCAGAGGAAATTATTTATGATTTATCGGCTATACTATATTGGCCTAAATGTTATTATCGCCCCATACGATAACATTAAAAATGACCATTTGGCCAATAATTTATCGTGCATGCCTAGCTCTTATGTTCAAGAACATGCTAATGTTTTGAAGTAGGAAATTATATATTTATTCATGATGTCATTTCAAAGATTTAAAAAAACAGCTGTAGTGTAATCCCACTTGTTGCAACAGGACATTATTCCCACATACTTGAGCATTTGGAATGCTGGGACTGGCATGGTTACCAGAAAAGCATTGAAATGAAAACAACACGGTCATCAGACTGTTGTGTTTCAATGACATACCTAATACACACTGAACCCCTGAGATTTATAAAAGGACCCGAATCAGATGATCTGCTCTTCACAACATGAGTTGGTGTTTGTTGAGTCAAAGCCTGCTCGTTCTGATTCAAATTTCATGGAAAGGTCATGAGCATTTCTAAGATGAATGTAAATGCTGTGAAATATCAAATTTGACTGGAAATGTGCCGTCTCTTTTAAAGAACTCATAATCCAGTTTCATGCAAAGACTGGAAAAGCTTTAAATGAAGTAATTATATTCTTTGTATCTTCTAAGATATCAGTGTTAAATCCAAATTTTGCAACAATGCGTTCGGTGTGCTGATATTGCCTGAAACTTTTTCCTTCTTCAATAATTTGCATGCATTTTAAGGGTTTATAGCAGATATGCCACATGCATATGTTTTCTGTGTTTTTCCTTTAATCGATGCTTAAACGAATGCTTTTTATCAGTGGATTACTGCGCTCACAATCTACGTTTTACTTTAAGACAAACTATTTTTCAAGTCAATGGATACAATGTCAGCAGAAGTAAATAACTCGATTGCAACAAAGCCTTTTTCTTTACATATTTTCAATGGCTTCATAGGTTTAACTGCTCATTAGTTGTCTCACTTTCATTCCAGGTAGTTCTCTCTGAAGCAGGGAGTGTCTGCAGTTCTCTGCTTTATAGGTCAGACACTGGTTTGTTATTTATGTGGCCAGGCTCACTCCCGTCCCAATTTGTATACGAATTTGCTTCCATCATTTGTCACCCATTTACAGCGTCCGTTCGAGAGATGTAGACCCTAAACATATGCGATGAAAACCACGTACAAGAGCTCACTGAGCAGATTTAGATCACCTGAACCGTATGCATAAATAAAAACCAAGACAGGAGAGGATATTATGGCTAGCTAGCTGTGTATAATGTCTTTTAGAGTGATGATTTGTCATGCACGGTCACGCAACATGAAATCTCTGTTTTGTTTAATGTCTGGAGGGACACAAAGATGTTATTCAGCTCAATCATTTTGTTGTTTGTATACTTATTTTGACAGCATTCAACTTCTTTTCGATTTCTGACATTCGCCCTGCGAAATTACAACTATTCTTGGCAAACCATTCCAAAAAACATTTGAAACTTACTTTTAAATGTTGATATTGATATCGAAGCTTAAATTTACTGTTTAATTGTACACATACAGATGCCTCCTCTGCCATGACCACAGGAAGTCCTCGCAGTCCTTTTCCTACCTCTTCCAGTTCATCCTCACACTCCACGCCGGCTTCGGAACGGACCACGGCGCAGGAAGGTGGCACGCCGGGAGATGCAGGTGGCCGAAGGAAAGCAGAGGAAAGCAAGCTCTCCGGCGGTTCCAGGGTTTGTGGAGAAAAGGGTGCTGGAACCAGCCAGCAGCAACACCAGATGACGCCCTCCAAGCGTCCTGTTCTCAACATCTCGCCTCCACCTGAGGACCTGTTCGATGATAGCCAAATGTCCTGCCAGGACGAGCTGCAACTTGACTCCGAGCAGAGCAACAGCATCTGGATGGAAAAGTCGGCCTCTAACTTCAGCATCGTGAGCTCCAGCTCTTACAATGACAACACCGAAGTGCCCCGCAAGGCCCGCAAGTGCAACCCACGGCAGAAGCCGGGACCAAAGCCAGCCTCTACTGAAGAGCCCAGCATGGACGTCTTTGATGCAGATAGTGCCAAAGGCCCACACTTTGTACTCTCGCAGCTTGGCCCAGACAGCAAGGCCTGTTCCAAAGCAAGGTGAGTCATTTCAGTACAATGGTATGATTGTGCCTTTGGGAATTTGTAAAAATTCTGCAGCCTTTTTGTTGTTTAAACTTTTCAACTCTTTCAACCGACCAGTCAGCCACAATCTTTAGTTTGATACTCATCAGCAGTTCCTATTTTTTTAGTTCTGAGGGACCACAAGCATCCGGTCACAAAGGTGTGATACTGTCTGGTCAGTATCCTCAGAAAAGCGAAGGCAAAGAACTGAAGATTCTGGTACAGCCTGAGACACAACACAGAGCGCGCTACCTGACCGAGGGCAGCCGAGGGTCCGTCAAAGACCGAACGCAGCAGGGTTTCCCTACTATCAATGTGCGTCAGGCGCAAAACTGGTTCTTCTTGTATAGACAAAGCAGATGAAACAGACGTACAAATAGTCAATTTTTTACTTTTTTGTATACGTCTTATTGTAAAACCCAAAATGTTTTGGTCCTTACAGCTTGATGGAGTGAAGGAGCCAGTGGTCCTTCTCATTTTTGTGGGCAACGATGCTGGACGTGTCAAGCCCCATGGCTTCTACCAGGCCTGTAGGGTTACGGGCCGCAACACAACCACCTGTAGAGAAGTGGACATCGAAGGCACCACTGTCATCGAAGTCCCTCTGAACCCAAGCAGCAATATGACTTTAGCGTATGTAACTTTTAAAACGTATATATTACACGGTCAGTTTACACTTTGAATTTCCTTTAAATAGTACTGCTGTTCTGAATATCCAATAAAGAGCAGTTCCCGGTAAAGATATGAATCGTGTCCAACTGACTGTCAGGGTGTATTTACAGCGTGGATTGTGTGGGGATCCTGAAGCTCAGGAATGCTGACGTGGAGGCCCGTATCGGGGTGGCCGGATCTAAGAAGAAGAGCACCCGAGCCAGGCTGATTTTCCGAGTCAACATCCCACGGCCCGATGGCTCTGTGCTCACGTTACAGGCCTCCTCTTCTCCCATACTGTGCAGTGAGTGGCTTTAGTTATTCATAGCATCTCCCTGCTGGCAAGCCCAGCTGGTGCTCTCATCACATAGGAGACATAGAGATTAGTGCAGGGCATAATGAATGTTTATATTATTAAGGTCAAAGGCGTGGAGACAAATAAAAGAAAAAATGCTTGCGGTTGCTTTTCCAGGTAAACAAAGTAGTTGCAATGGCCAGTTAAGAAAGAAATACATCTATTTGATAATTTGGTGTTTGGTGTCTCAACTAATTTAGTAAAGTGTTAAAAACACCAAGGTCTGGGGTTTCATTTTCAAGACTGATATGGATGGTTAAAATTAGATATGCACCGATATATCTAGCAATAATCAGCATCGGTAGATAAAAGCAATTTTTCACATTAAACCGATCAATCCCATATCAAATCAATGGAAAGAGGACAGGAAAATGCGATATATTTGTGTTCTGTATAAAGAAAATATTAAGAAAACATCACCAGTTTAATGTTCAATATCATTAGTCATTATATGAATTAAGAACATTCAGAAAGTTAAGAAATATTAATTTAATCTTCAGAGTTGGTATCGGCAGATATAACTTTAAATAATCTGGTTTGGGTGGAGAAATTTAGTATCGGTGCATCTCTAGTTAAAGCAGAACTATAGAACTTTTGCTCACAGGTTCCCCCATGTGGTTGATGAGCGCAATTGTCTGTTACCAGTGTCTTAAATATTGTCGCAGTATAAGCTTTTCCGTGGACGCGCAATACATGAGAACTTGATTACCAAGCTGATGGAACCTGCGAATGCAGAAACGTTGTTTGGAAACCAAATTGCACTCTTCCGCAGGCAGGTCATGGGCGTGTGCTGACCTGAACACAGAACTTCCAAAGTGTTGTTGTAGCCACTATTAGGATGCTCAGGTAGCAGCTGCAGTAGAATCTGTCCGGTTAAGAGTTGTTCCACCACTGAAATCATTTTTGAGACATTATTTTAAAGGCCACGTTCCCGGCAATCGCATTTTTCAACCTTTAGTTTGTTTGTAATGTTGCTGTTAGAGCATAAATTATTCCTGCAAAATGATAAAGCTCAAAGTTCATTGCCAAGCGAGATATTGTCTTGAACAGAATTCGCTTTTCAAGGACTACAGAGAACGGCGGAATTAACTACAGCCCTCTACTTCCCGCGTACATGATGTCACTATGCCGAGGGATTTTAACAACAACCTAGCCCAAAGGAATACGCCTAAAAAGGGGCGAGGCCTTCCTTAGAGAAGTGGAAAAGCCACTGGAGTAGTAGTGTTAGGTTATCAGAGATTGTTAACATTTGAGTAAGCAACGCGCTAAACTTCTTGCACTTTCATCACAATCCTAAATCTGGTAATAAGCATTCAGCTGCACAAATTCTAAGATAACCAACGGTCAAATAACAGCTTCCATGACTTTAACACGGCTGTGAAAACTGTTCTGCGTAACACACTGATATTGTGTGTGTATGCGCTTACCTCTTTAACACTTCTATGAAACGTCCTTTGAAGTCCTGCTTGCAAATGTCAATCTCCTTGTTTTTTTATATCCAACTCGGGTAAAAAATAGGCAAAACTAACGCTTCTGTTACTAGAGTTAATTAATATAACCGGTCTGACTCCATTCGGTCCGGTGTTGTTTCCCTCGCCATAGTAGGGAAAAAATTTACGACCGCTAACAAAGATTGACGTTTGCACATGCATTAGCAGACCTCCGTTACACTTCGATGGATCCGCGTGCGTTTAGATTAAGTGAAGTTGACTCCATTGTTACTGTTTATTGCTAAAAGCCAAAGTTTATGAATACAAGTGGACTGAGAGGGGCACCGGCTAATCACCTCAGCCTGAGAAGCGGAAGTTTATTAATATGGTATGGGTGGGACATCTTCACACACACACTCTAAGCGGGAAACCAATCACGACAGACATGGTCAGCTTTACCAATCAGAGCGCTTGAAAGGAGGGACTTTATATAGACCGGAAGAAATCCAGTTTTTTTTTTTGTGAGAAGAGGGACAGCGGTGAACAATAGACTTGAAATATTTGAAATATAAAGCGTTTTTTTATTAGAAACATGGACATCCATTGTTAAACACCCAAAAAACATAATCAAAGCCTCAAAAACAGCAAAGACTGGCTCCTTTAAAGTCGAAAAACTACAAAGTGTTGCTAAATGTATGTACCCTGCCAAATGCGGAAATGTTGTTAAGTAATAATAGAAAGGTTTTTAAACTTGTTCGAAACAGATGCCATTAGTACATCATAAATCAGGATTGGGCAATAAACTTGTAGCTATTTAGTACTTTGTTGGCTCAAATTTGTGAGTAAAAATGTAATATTTGGCTATATGGGGAGTCTGCAGACCTGGAGCATGCAGTTTTACGCCCGGCAGTTTTACGCCCCTGCTGTTCCTTATTTCTCCAGTAGGGGGAGTATGCAGTTTTACGCCCCGCTGTGTGTTGTTCATACAAGTTCATAGAGATTTCTTTTTCTAAAACTTTTTGAAATAACAAGACAGTACAACTGCATGATCCTTTAATATTTTTTTAATTATTTCCAAGTATTATTACAAACGAGATCAATGATATCACAACATAAGCCTAATTAGCAAGCCAACAACTACTATTAAGAAAACAAGATACACGAATAATTGAGCACTTACAATCACAAATCAGAATATCTTACCAGGACAGGCCATCTCGCATTGACTACGGAGACAAAATGAGAATAAATTATAAAGAAAATAAATATGAAAATGATTAAGAGATATCGAGTTGGCATACACGTGGTTAGCTAAGGTTGATCCAGACACAACATTGACCTGGTCACCAATAAGTATTAATTGTATTCTCTTTGAGTTTAAATTACACTCACCAATATCTATATTATATATATATATATGTTAAGATGTTTAAATTAATTCATAACAATATCAATTAATTGTCAAAAAACGATGCATGTTGCACCATTTCTTAGTAAGAAAAACGATTATTTACCATATACCTCTAACTCGCGATTGAGGACGAAGTTATCTGTTAGGTCTGTTCTGGTGGTTCATAATGAACAGCGAACCCCTAGTGGAGAAATAAGGAACAACAGGGTCCTAAAACTGCCTGGGGCGCAAAACTGCCTGGGGCGCAAAACTGCCTGCTCCAGGTCTGCAGACTCCCCCTTCTCATATTTGGTAATGGTCTTCTGCATAGAAACATTGTTATCTGGCTCTGGTCCTAACGGCAGCTCACTTGTGTTTTCACAGCTCAGCCTGCAGGAGTACCTGAGATTCTCAAGAAAAGTTTGCACAGCTGTTCGGTCAAAGGCGGGAGTGAAGTCTTTATTATTGGAAAAAACTTCCTCAAAGGAACCAAAGTTATATTTCAGGAAAACGCTTCAGGTACATGATCAGCGTTTGATTGTAACATGTTCTGTTTTACCCGCACTGCTTTTAACCTCTGTCTGTATTTTTTTATTGCTGCAGATGATAAATCATGGAAGGCAGAGGGAGGAATCGACATGGATTTTTTCCATCAGGTAAGCCGCAGCATCTGCTATTCATATTATTTGACTGTGTGGGCTGATCAAGCGCTGCAGAAATAGAGACAGCTTTGTGCAGGTCACAGATATCACCGTCCCCAATTGTTGCCTGGCAGGGCTTTGGCAAGCCTTACAGATTGCTGACCTAGATACACAAACAGAATTTTGTTCTGTTGCGTATTCAATGTTGTGTCGTGCTTTTTTTCGTTCTGTTATATCCCGGTTTGGTTGTGGCTCTGTTGTGTGTGACATGAGACGTAGTATGTGCCGCTGATTGGTGATACATATTGAGAGCAGATAAAGAGATAGAATTGAGTAAATGTATGTTGAATGTAGTTGCTAAGGTGTTCTGATTGGTTACTAAGGTGTTGCTAGGTGGCTAATTACTTAAAGGAAAAGTTCACCCAAAGAAAATTCTGTCATCATTTACTCCCTTGAGTTGTTCCAAATCTGTATACATTTCTTTGTTCAGAAGAATGCAGAGAAAGATATTTGTTCGAATGCTTGTAACCAAAACGTTGGTTTTCAAGGGAACAAAGAAATGTATGAAGCAATTTGTCCTACTATGGTAGTCAGTGGTGGCCAAGAACTGTTTTTCATCAGAACAAAGAAATGTATAAAGATTTTTAACGTAAGGGTGAGTACAGTATATGAAGACAGAACTTTCATTTTTGAGTGAACTGTTCCTTTTACAACAATGTGGTCCTTTGTGTGTTGCTAAAGTCCTTTCTTCGGTCTAACGCTACACAAATGTAAAAACAAAATATAACCAACAGAACATTTAGAATTCAATCAAAATCTTTGAAGGGATATTTCAACCAAAAATGAAAATTCTGTCATCATTTACTCACTCTCAGTCTGTTCGAAACCTGTACAAATTTCTTTGTTCTGCAGAACACAAAGGAAGATATTTGGAAGGGATGAATGGGGGATGAGATCGGTTCGGTTACTGACATTTTTCCAAATATCTTACTTTGTGTTCTTACTCTTGGGTGCTCTTATTTCTTTGATCACACAGTGCAAAGTGTATAATCTATTTCCCACTTCTCTCCTTTCAGAATCATTTAATTGTCAAAGTCCCTCCATATCAAAACCAGGCTATCACATCTCCTGTGTCTGTTTGTATCCATGTTGTGACAAACGCTGGACGTTCCCATGATTTGCAACCATTTACATACACTCCAGAACCAGGTCAGAGTTATAAAAGTTCACAGTTTTAAGTTAAGCAGTTATAAAATCCTAAAGTCTAAAAATAATAAAACATCCTTTCTTTCAGTTGTTGATTCCTCAGTGAAGAAGGAAGTCTTGCCTCTAGTTACTCCCTGTTGTTTTGAACAAATAAAAGGTAAGCAAACATGGTTATGAGCATCATCATATGCAAAACAATCATAAATTACCTTCCGTCTGTTGTTTTAATAGTACTAGATAGTGCCTTGATGACTCCGGTTATGTCTCTTGTTAAACAAGAAGAGGCGACTCCGATGGAGGTCTCCAGTAACCCCTCTGCCTTTAAGGTCTGTATGTGAGAAGCGCTAAACTGAACAAAGCGCAGTAAATCAATTATTACACCCTGAATTTCCTTGATTTCTTGTAGTTAAATTATCTTATTTGCCATCCAGCAGACCTCCAAAGTCATCAATTCGGCCCAGCAAGCCTTAGATATGAGTACCGAGATTTCCGCCAACAGCTGCACGTTTTCCAGTCCTCTTACCCACCAAACCCGAGAACAGGAGCAGTCCCAGAACTCCGGCTTTTCCAACAAAGAAGCCTTCAGCACCATCCAGGAACAGGACCTTGCCCCCAGCGGCTCTTTCCACGTGCCTAGTAAATCTCTTCTCCAGCAAGGAGTTCAGCCATTCCTCCTAGAACACAGAGACAGCCTTGGACAGGAGAGATCCACCAAAATGGGCGGTTCGGTGGTGGGACTTTCGCCAATAGACGACAACCCGCAGCAACAGCTTTCGCTACTGCCCCCGGATGAGGTGGCACAGCTAGAGCAAGCTGTGCGGCAACTCCAAGCGAAGGGATTCTGTAACATTCAACTTCAGACTGAGAATTCTCTGTCTAAGCAGCGACAGCATCATCTTCAACAACAGCAGCAGCAGCAGCAAATACAGCAGCAGCAGCAGCAGCAAATTCAGCTTCAGCAGCAAATTCATCAACAAGAGCAGCAAATTCAACTTCAGCAACAAATTCAGCAACAAGAGCAGCAAATTCAACTGCAGCAGCAGATCCAACAACAAGAGCAGCAAATTCAACTGCACCAGCAGATCCAACAACAAGAGCAGCAAATTCAACTGCAGCAACAGATCCAACAACAAGAGCAGCAAATTCAAATGCAGCAGCAAATTCAGCAACAACAGCAGCAGATCCAACAACAAGAGCAGCAAATTAAACTGCAGCAGCAGCAAGTTCTGGAGAACCTTCAACATCACCTCTTTCAGCCTCCAGTTCAACTTCTTTGTTCGGAGCAGCAAGGCTCTTCACAGGTTATGGTGCAGAACGGATCTCCTCTCTTCCAGCAGACACCACCACCCCAACAACAGCAGCAGCAGCAGGCAGCAATGTTCCAGCAAGCCAAGGAGCTCATATCCATCCAAACTGGCTTTCTTCAACAGCAACCCAATCATTCCTCGCAGTCCCTCTTTCATACCTCCACATCCATGACTGAAGCGCAAAGCCCACAGGAAGCTCTTTTTCACACTCAGAAGACCTCGCCCAACCAGGATCAAATCCAAGCTTCTCTTTTCCAAAGCAATGTCACGGTTCTCAGTGGGTCCAACATGGCAACAGACGCTCAGCCCTCTGCGACCAGCATGTTTCTTTCCCAGAATGCCGTACCCGGTCAAATCCCAGTCAACACCAGTCAACCACAGCAACTGGCTTTCCTCACGTCTTCTCTAGAGGCCCAATCCGTGTTTCAGACTCCAACACAGCTGTCCCCCATTCAGCAAAGCACTCCAATGGAACAGCAACAGTCACCCCAGCACGCCCAACCTGGATCCTTATTTCAAAGTATCTCCCAGTCACCAAGCAAACTTTCCACTGGCCAACAGCAGCCGCCAGGTTTACTCATCAGTTCCCTAAATTCTACAGTGACACAAGAGCAAACCTCCAGTCTGTTATTTGGTGGCCAGAACAACAACAGCCTAAGTTCTCCAGAACAACAGAACTCTTCTCTACCTTTTAGCATCGGGCAACAGGAGCCACCTGAGCCCATGACATATCACGATCAGAGTGCTATGGTGGTCAATCCTTCCTCCAACAAGCCCATGTTCCAGGACCAGCAACCCATGCAGCTTGTGTCGAGTTCTAGGAGTGACCCTTCGCAGTCTCTAAACCTCTACATGGCTCAACCTAACATGCCAGGGGGAGTGGCTCCTCAAGAAACCCTTTTCGTGCCGCAGAGGGACATAACTGGTATTCAGACCAGCACTTCATCACCGGTACAACAGCCTGGTCCCATTTTTCACACCACAATGAGTGGAGGCCTCAACCAGCCCAACCAAAATCAGCAGCCCAATCTGTTCCTCTTTGAGATCCAGAATGGTAAGCCAATGAATATTCCTTAGTTCCCAGTAATATGCCTAAAACACCATTTTTTCCCCCATAATTCTGAGGTATAACTCATTGGCACCATTTCCTTTCTGCAGAGTGCCATCAACTGATGAGCTCTCAAGGAACTACACTCTCTGATCAGATTATCGGCATCAATCAGTCTGGTCCAACTCAACAAGACAGAGAGGTCCAGTCTTTACTTGGTCAGTCCATGTCAGACACCGGATCTGTGCAAACCCCCATGACAACTTCTCAGAACATGGAGAAGATTGACGACCTTCTGGTGAGCCTTCAGGAGCAAGGCAATAACATCTCTCACTCATATTAGGGCCTTTTGGGTTTAGCTGCCCAGTATCTCCATTCCATATATGAGTGTAGTTATTTCCTGCACACATATTGGATATTTGGATGACCTCTAAATTGGATATTGCAATATTTTCGATGCCGGACTCGGAGACATGTTGCTGATGCCCCAAATAGTGGTTCTTAGAAATAACTGTCAGAGAGCACTTTTGGACTTGATTGAAAAAGAAAACAGACCACACTTAATGGGGAACAACAATTGTGTCTCAGTAGCATCACTACAAACAAGAACATTATTTTTAGACACAATGTTTTTCTAAGTGAGCCTTTTTTATTTGTGCTGTGAAGTAAACGTCATAAAATTTTAAAAGCCGGGTTCACATATTTTGATTCAAACACTCTGAAATAAGGCTTCTATTTAAAAAAAAATTGTAAACACTCAATTAATACCTTTTCAATTTCAGTACACTTAAGTATCTATTGATAAGGTATTTTATTAATTCATAAGTCAACACACAAGAGAAAGTATCTAATTTAATAATACAAAATTTGCTTTAGCATTTACCTACTAGCACTTTAAATACATATTCAGTGTGTAAAGTTTTGACTTTCCTTAGACTTTCTATCTCAAATCATGGTTACTGTATATGTATTCTTGTCTTTAATCTGTCTAGACTGTATACTTTATATTGGTCCAGTTAATGCCATCAATTCAAAGAATTCAATTCAAAGAATGTGCAAAGAAATGCACATTCCTGGTTAGATATCTGATCCAATATTATCAGAATCATAAAAAAATTCAGCCTTCCTTTATCTTTTAATTTTGGTTCACACAAGTCATTTCTTGCCATCTCATTTAGATGACGTCCGCTCTTTGCATGTCTGAATATTGTATACGTTTGTGTGACTTTATTTTATGATAAGATCTCTAAAAGTAATTCTTTATTAAAAAGTATGTTTATTCTTATACCGAATCTGAAATATTGACATATGATGTTATATTGTGTTTTTTTGTGTGATTATCTTATTTTATGAGCCAGCGTCTGGTACGCTGAAATAGGACATGTTGCTCTCTTTGCAAATAATTGTCTGACCAGTATTACCAACAAGTTCTCTGAATATACTGACAACCAGTATATGCTTAGGCAGCAACTCTTTTGGACCGATCGCTGTATAGAAATATTTTTTTATCGAGTCTTGTAATAGCATCTTACTGTTAAGTTCTGACCATGTCAAGACCTCAGACCACGTCAAGTTTACTCTTTCATTTATCTACATAATTGATAATTCGATTTTCTGGTTCAGTTGGTTCAATTTTTCTATATTTGGTTGTGAAGGGAATTTGTTTTGAATGTAAAAGAACACTGTGCGAGTTCTGTTGTTGAGCTTACACTGTTTTGGTTAAAGGTAAAATTGTTGACTACGTTCTTTGCTCAGAACCAACTTTTGTAGTCGAGACTATTTTAACCTTGGTATGGAAACGTTTTGATTGAAGGGTGCTCTCATACATCTCTGCATGGGAAGAACTGTGAACTTTAACTGGATAAAGAGCTTTCCATAACTCTGTAAAAATATGATTTTTGTCCTTTTTGCTTTCCATAGTAGTCATTATTTATATGAATATTTACATTGTTCACCATACCTCTTGTAGGAAAGTATTAATTTATTTTTGTTAATGTTGTGTTTAGAGTTTTCACAATTAGAATCAATGGCTATATTACATTTTAACGCATCTGGAGAATTGTTACAGGACCTTTTTATTTACATTGTTGTTGTTGTTTTTTTGTTTAAACGAGAAAGCATCAGTGTACAGCCCATATACTGTTGTAACATTATAGTACAGAGAAATTTGGAATCTATATGATAGTGCACAGTAATACAATTGTACGTTGCTGTTTAAACTCTCATTATCAAAATGGGTCAAAATATATAATCATGGTTCCTATCACAGCTATTTTTTTTAATCAAAAATAACTTGAGTTGCTAGTGCACACACTACCCCTTAAAATTTGATTTTGTATTATTCAAATATTCACATTGGGAGGTTTTATTTTAATATGGGTGAAATAATGTTGGAAAAACTAAAATAATTTAAAAGTGCAAGTACAGTTCAAGTCCTTTAATATATATTTTTTTATTTACCAGTTCAACATAATGTTATTGACACTTGGCATAATATAACTACTTTTCAGACACTAAATTTATACCAAGCAATATACCTTTGAAACACAATTTATATTGGTCGCATGAACTGGAGTTTAATCATAGCTGTGCCTTTGAAAAGCAGATTATTTAGTTACCATTGCCTATTTTGACAAGGTTATTATCCTTCGGTAGTTTCAAGAAAGACACACTTTGCAGTCAACTAGAAAAAAGCTATTTTATATATTTTTTTAATATTATACATTTAATATTATACGATATAATACATTATTGTACAACTTTAATGTTGGACAGTCAATAAATTGCAATAAACTGCTATGCAGTTAGACTGAGAGCAAGAAAAAACGTTTCATATTCAGTTCACTTATTCAATCTTTTAACAAAGAGAAACTTTTAATGTAATTGCTCTGTTGCTTATTGAAGTATGATGATTCCTAATGTGTCATATTAAATGTCACAATATAATGTCATTCTTATCACAAGCTGTTTGTGTGAGTTTATTAGCAACATCAAACAAATGTTTCATGTCTCTGCTTTGTTGTCATGACTAATAGTCAACGCTGGATGTGAAGCTTCTAAAATATACATTCATTGTGAAACAATTTATGAAAATGCATTCATGAAAGTTTGTGCTTTTGTTTGGCATGTGTACACTTGCAGCTTTTTTCTGTAAATGTGCTACAATATATCAATAAAAATAGTCCAGTTTGTGCAGTTTTTTTCCCCATTTATGTTTTATTCAACTGCAGCAGCAGGTCTACTGGCAGTGCACATAAAATGAAAGTAATATTTTAACATCAGTTCTTGTTTTGTATTAGCTTGTTAAATACAACTTTAGACCGCTCATTATATTACAATTAAAAAAACTCATACCTTTACAACACAGATGTTCACAGCTATACTGGGTTTTCCAGTGGTCAATAAAATAATATTTAAGTACATCATCAAGAATTCATGTTTCTATTCAGGTCAAAAACGAATTGCATAGTCTTTTAAACACAAAAACTTAAATAATTTTGAAGTTTTCCCCCTACTTTATTTGTATAAGTATATGTATACGTTTTACATTTTTTAAAGTCAATTGTATAGTTCTTATTGTATATATATAGTTCCTATTTCGTTTATATATGTATTATATGTTATCCCATTGTTGAAATATAATAATTAGGCAAAAACAATTTTTACACTTATTACACTTTCTACACATGTTAAAATGTACACCTGTACATACATTAATGATTTTAAACGAACACGAACTGACCACTGATTCAATCCGAAGCAACGGTACTTTTATATTGAAAAGGCGGCTAAACATTAGCCATTTTATCCCTGTTGTTGTATTATCTCGCTTCACACAGAGGTCGCAGTTGGTCACTGGTGTGTGTGTGTTTTTAGCGGCGGAGCGAGAATATGGCAGACGGGGCTGTTGTGGATGGAGAGAAATTCAGCAAAAAGTATGTGCATTTAACAACACTCCACCTATACGGATTATATACGTATTCGAGTTCTATGAGAGGTCTTTGCATGTTTAAGCGGTTTGTCTATCCGCGACGATACAATGCTGCGAGTTTCGTTCTGATGAAATGCATGACGGGCAACGTGGTTACACGCATAGACTTCTTTGTTGCATATTTTGATACATATTCGACATATGTGGTGTCTGTGCCTATACTTTGCTCTCATTAACATTTCCCAAAAAATTCAGTTTCCTATATGTATGTATGTATTTTCTCTAAAGAGTAAAACCGTTGTTTATAGTTGTCCGAAGGAAACTACATTACCCATAATTCCCTGAGCGACAGCTGTCATTGCGCATTTTCAAGTCGCAAAAGTTTCGTTTTCGTGTTATACCACTTCCCTTTTAGGAATATAAATGTCGTTTTAGTCAACAATTGAGTCTGTTTCTGTTCTTTTTAATAAAAATGAATAAACTTGCCTAAAGTGAATGTTTAAAGATAAGTAATTAAAGACTGCCTCAAAGGAGACTTGCATAACCAACAATTAGGCTACTAAAAAGTGTACCATGCAACAGACTTTTACTTATCATGGGGTTCTTTAAAATACTTTTAAGTACTATGTGAATACCATGGTACATAAATGTGGTATTTAGACAGTACCACATCTGATGGTATTTAGACAGTACCCACATCTGATGGTCTTGCACCATGGTACCACCGGAGTACCTTTTGTAAGGGTGCGAATAAATCTGACCCTTATTTTTTCTTGATTCATCGAATAGGATACTATCATCATGTTGACACTGGTCAGAGTGTGCAGGCTGCACTCATTCAGAGTGCTCAAGTTTGCTCTACCCTGCTCTCAAAACCTGCCTTTGCTTGTACAAGGAAGTCGATGGAGAAGTGACAAAAGGTTGGTGGCGTTTCCATTTAATGTGAAAAACGACCAACCTTTTGCCACTGAATATTTCGTTCACTAAAGACTTCCAAAGCATCCATGAGCAAGTTGTGCGTTGGGCCAAGTGCCTCGAGTGACGATCTCGCTTCTGTGTTCTTAGTGAGCAGAAAAGGCGCATGAAAGCTGAGAAGAAGGCAGCTGAGAAGGAAGCCAAGGTCAAAGAACAGCATGAACAGAAGGAGACCAACGACAAGTCGCGGGAAAGCGCGAATGAAGCCGATGAGGAAACGCTGGACCCGAACGTATGTCGGACTCTGGTTATGGAAGTCAAGTTTCTGAAACGCTTTGTTGAAATGCATGAAGACAGATTCATCTTGCCTTTCTGCTTTCCTTGCAGCAATACTTCAAGATACGTTCACAAGCCATTCAAGCACTGAAGGGAACGTCTGAAGATCCATACCCTCACAAATTCCAGGTGGATCTATCACTCGCTGACTTCCTTGAGAAATTTAACCACCTGCAGCCAGGAGACCATCTGGTAGACACTGTTCTCAGTGTATCAGGTAAATTTGAAAACAATCTTCATGGTTCAGTATGACTTAAGTTGTTATATTTTACTTTTTTATCTGTTCTTTTATGACACGCATTTGAATGTGGCTTTGTTGTGTTGAACCTGAAACATTTATCTTACAAACAACAACAGGAAGTATGAATCACAGAATAAGATAAAACAACGCAACTCTTTTTAAGGTCGAGTTCATGCTAAAAGGACCTCAGGTGCCAAGCTGCTGTTTTATGACCTGCGAGGAGAGGGAGTCAAACTGCAGGTCATGGCAAACTCCAGGTCTGATTCACTGATTCACAATCTGCATGTTTCGAGAAAGAACTTTATTGCGGCGATTTAACATATTGTTTCGGTCCTTAATTAGGAACTACAAGTCAGAAGACGACTTTGTCCACATCAACAACAAATTAAGACGCGGTGACATCATCGGTGTCCGCGGCAACCCTGGCAAGACAAAAAAGGGCGAGTTGAGCATCATCCCAATCGAGATGACACTGTTGTCCCCATGTCTTCATATGCTTCCCCACCTTCACTTCGGCCTGAAAGACAAGGTCACTTTGCACAACATCCATTACTACATGACTAAATGCATCACCATCAGCTAAGATTTTGATTTTATTATATTGGTATGTGTTGTTCTTACAGGAAACTAGGTTCAGACAAAGATATTTGGACCTGATTCTCAATGACTCTGTGAGACAGAAGTTTGTTACCCGTTCCAAGATTATTACCTATCTTCGCAGCTTTCTGGACCAGCTTGGGTTTCTTGAGGTGAGAATGTTGTCCACAAGGTGGAGATGACCTCTGCAAAGAAAGGCTAAATAAAGCTCATTTTTTATGGTAAAATACTACACCATGTTCAGCCTAATATGCACAGAAACCTCTAAGCAAGCAAATTTGTAGTATTTTTCTACAAAAATTGACTCGAGCAATAATATGAGTTGTTAGCGGGACTATCTGTTTGTCTAAGCAATGGAGGACAAAGGGAGTGTTTTAAAAAACCTCACTTGAAGACTATACTTTACAGAATTGTATTTGTCAATGTTTCTTACAGATCGAGACTCCTATGATGAATCTAATACCTGGTGGAGCTGTGGCTAAACCCTTTGTCACCCACCACAATGAGCTCAATATGAAGCTCTTCATGAGAATTGCTCCTGAGCTTTACCATAAGGTAAATGACAGAAATCTGTGTTCATAATTGAGTAATATCTGTGCTGTTTTTAAGTGGACATTTAAAGTGAATCATCTCGCATGTTCTTTGTGATTGCAGATGCTGGTGGTTGGAGGGATCGATCGTGTTTATGAGATCGGCCGTCAGTTCCGTAATGAAGGCATCGATCTCACCCACAATCCCGAGTTTACCACATGCGAGTTTTATATGGCTTATGCAGATTATTACGATCTGATGGAGATCACAGAAAGACTTCTATCAGGTTTGTTAAACGTCATTTAGATATCAGAAGATGAGAATAAAATATTTTGCCTGACAGTATTTGTTTCATAGACAGAGGGACCCCAAGCCCAATTCTTTATTATTGTAGTTTTATTTATAAATTAAATTACCATTTATTTTATAGTATTATTTTTCATGTCAAGTGTAGTTAATTTTAGAAATGTGTGCTTTTATAAAAAAATTCAAGTCATTTTTATATGATTTTAATTTATAGTTATACAAAAAACTTTTTATTTATTTTCAGTTAATCATTTTAGTGGCTCAAACTTAATTCAATTTATTGCTGAGGCATTGGCAACAATTCTAATATTCTTGTTTAGAAGCTTTTTAAATAATATTTAGGCAAATATTTAATTTGATTTCAATTAACAGAGTTGAATTAATATATAAACTATAATAACCTCGGTTCAAAGCCGTTGTAAAACGGCCCGATTTAAGTTTTTTCTTGTCTAAAAAAATCCTCACATGTGGTGTCTTTACGATTATTTGACCACTTTTGATAGCATCAGAGCTTCTCCAAACCCAAATATGTTTGATATTTAAGGGACACCCACAAAAGCCAGAGATCTTGCATGATTTTATAGCTTGTACATGTCACGCAAGTAAAGTATTGAAAAGGAAGATGTGTATGTGTTCGGGAGATAATGATGTTAGAAATTGTTTATAACTCTCCTCATGTCTGTTGTCTCCAGTGTTGTAATGTAACGGAGTACAAATACTTCGTTACTGTACTTAAGTAGAAATTTCACGTATCTGTACTTTACTTCGCTATTTAAATTTATGTCAACTTTCACTTTTACTCCACTACATTTCCTAGATAAAATGTATACTTTTATTCCGCTATATTTCCACTAAGCATCTTCGTTACTCGTTACTACTAAATAAAATAATCAGAAGAAGAAATGTGTGAGACTGCAATAAGGAGGTTTAGCGAATCACTTCTCCTAGATTGCATTACGCACGCTCCGCACGCTCTATTTCAGCGTAATGCTTATTTGTTGCTAAAGGCGGAGGAAGCAAAACTGAAACCGCCGGCGCCATGGAAGCACCTATTGGAGGACCTCCCGTTATCTTAGACGAGCACCACGACGATAGTGGTGAACAGGGTGAAGATAACGTTTACATCCGTGGCCGTATTTGCAAGAAATGTTTCTGTACATCGGAGTGAAAGATTCTTCCCACCGGATGAAGTGCCTTTTATGCCCACCGAAAGTCACTGAAATTTTGGCATTCAAAAACTCCTCGTCCAACCTGAAGAAGCAAATCGAGGCAGGTTAAATTAATGTCTTTCCGTGCGTGCGTGCGTGGGTACGCGATCGTGCGTGAGCGAGCTGGGGAGTTACCCCTACAAATGCTCATACCACATGACCAAAATGTTCTCCCGAGTCTCTACCAGCAGGTCTTTTTTTTGTTTGAAAGAAATGTTATTATTTAATTCTTCATTTTACATTTTTAGTTCATACAAAAGTGAAATTTCTGTTTCTGTTTTTTTTCTTCTTTGAGGTCAGCTCAAAAATATGCTGTTTGTTTTTTGAACTTAAGAGAATTGTGCCTGAAAAGTCCTGGAAAAGCCTGATTTTGTGAGAGTGAGATTAAGAACATACCCTGAATATGCTTCATGGTTTACTATAAGAAAGCCACAATAAAGTTCACAATCTAAGTTCTAACCTTCAAAACTTCAAATACTTAAGTACATTAAATATCAGAAAATAACTTTTGATACTGAAGTACAGTATATATCAGATACTTTAAGACTTTTACTTAAGTACTATTGTAAAAGGTAACTTTCACTTCTGCCAAAGTCTTTGTCTAGTACGATACTTGTACTTTCACTCAAGGATTGCTTTCCAGTACTTTATACAACACTGGTTGTCTCCCATGGATTTAAAATCGGTTAAGAATTAAATGTCGTCGATTGTGAACCTGGCTTTAAAACTACCTGCATCACTTTGAAAAGTCTTCTTTCATTATCATTTGTTAAGGAATGGTGAAGCACATAACTGGAGGTTTCAAGGTCACTTATCATCCAGACGGTCCAGAAGGAGAGGCCCGTGAAATTGACTTCACTCCTCCCTTCAAAAGGATTAGCATGACTCAGGACCTGGAGAAGGAAATGGGGGTGAAGTTTCCAGCTCCAGATACCTACGACAGTGATGGTAAGGTTTATGGTTAGAACAGACACCTCTTCACCTTAGTTTCTGGAACGAGAGTTGACAAATTGAATCTTTTTAACAGAAACGCGCAAGTTCCTGGATGACCTTTGCGCTAAGAGAGAAGTTGAGTGCTCTCCTCCTAGAACAACTGCACGTCTTCTTGATAAGGTACGATTTAGAAATCAAACTTCGGATAGCTTGTATTGAATATTTATTTTCTAGTTAGGGTCCACTTTTACACAAATCGTAATGGGTGTAAGAAATAAAACTCATTTTGTGACATTTTGTTTTGATAGTTGGTGGGAGACTTCCTGGAGGTCAAGTGCATCAATCCAACCTTCATCTGTGATCACCCACAGATCATGAGTCCTCTAGCAAAATGGCAAGTGCTTGCCTCATTGTTGAACTTTACCACACAGTTACAAATAATCTAACTTGAGTGTTTGGTTTGTGTTTCTTCGTCTTACTCAGGCACAGATCTCAGAAAGGTCTAACTGAGCGCTTTGAGCTTTTTGTGATGAAGAAGGAGGTTTGCAATGCCTACACTGAGTTGAACGATCCAATCAGACAAAGAGAACTGTTTGAGCAGCAGGCTAAGGTGAAATTTAACTACCAAATATCTTCTGCATGTAAGGTGTATTTTTCCAGTCTTTTATAGTTGCCGCTTTCGAGGCTATGCTTGGATGTTTATATACGTTCATGTGCAAAATTTCTAGTTTGTGTTCGCTTTTTTGGCATTTTTCTTGGAATGGTTTGTATTGGGATACATTTGTTGGCAGTCAATTGGCACTGATAAAATAATGATCAACATTTTATAGGTGGTGCTCCTTTTTTTTCCCAACTTTCCCAACTCAACTTTATTTATAAAGCGCTTTTTACAATTTTCATTGTTACAAAGCAGCTGTACATGAGACACGTTGAATACAAGTAAAACAACTAAAGGCATATACCTGTAAAAACAAGAAAAAGGTGAAAACAACAAAAGACAGACATACATATGCTCCACACACACAATGTGCTAACATAATTACACACATTGACATAGACACACAGAAAAACACACTCGCCCACACGCACAGTGAAAGCACACATTTGAGATAAAGGAGAGAGAAACACAGGTCAAATATTAAACGGACTATAAATTCTTATATGCAATATTAATTATGTCTAACTTCTGAATTCTAAATCCTTCTCGCCGACTAACTATAGGTTGGAGTTTTAGTTGAGTAAAGGTTCTCACTGTTTTCACAGGCCAAGGCGGAAGGTGACGATGAGGCCATGTTCATCGATGAAACCTTCTGCTCCGCGCTGGAGTATGGCCTTCCACCCACAGCAGGATGGGGCATGGGTATTGATCGTCTTACCATGTTCCTCACAGACTCCAACAATATCAAGGTACGACCTGCTAGTATATTTGAGCCACTGATACATTTCTTACCTCGGTTTAATCTGGTTTGATAAAAACAACGTCACTCATATAAACTGATGTGCTCACTTTAGGAGGTACTCCTCTTTCCTGCCATGAAGCCTGAAGACAATAAACCAGCTCCGCCTGTAGAGGGCACATCGGTGTAATGCTGAGACTTCATCTGCTGCTGAACCTAAGATATCGTCCATCTCTGACCTGCCCAAGCTTTTGTCCATGTTGAGGGTTCGATTCAGAATATTACAGAGCTATGCACTGTCAATACTCGATGGAAAGATTTCGGATGTTGTTTTCATGTACGGCTCACTGTTTTATGGGTAATCGTAGTTTTGTAGCCTGGGTGGATTGAACAGATGATTTTTCTCAGCCATGTTTAGATGTTTTACGATCTTCTGTCCAACTGTATTCTTAAAAAATTTAATGGCTTTGCAATTGAGTTAATAAATGAAAAATGGGCAAATCTAGCATATTTTTTTGTCATGTCATTGATTCCTTCCGATTGTTTTTGCATTATGGAAATGAAAAATTCTTGCATTACACAATTTATTTTGGGGGTGCAAATAATAAAAAAAATTAAGCCAATTGCCAAAATTGATTAATATTTAAAAAATCGTAATACTATAACATTTTTTGGATAAACTGCAGGTTAAATGCCTTACGAAGGCATTAGAAGCGTAAGTACATTGTAAGTTACTTTGTATAAAAGTATTTCTAATAATAGTGTGAATTTATAACATCCGGGAACACCTGCCGTGAATTTTTTTTGGGAAAACAAGAATAATTTAGTTATTTTAACTAAAAGCTGCTTGTTTGAGAAATGGTCGCACTTGGTATAATGTCATTGGATTATATTACCACATGTTAGTTTGATTTACTTATACTCATATCTGTAACGTTACTTAAAAACGTATTTTGGTAGAAAGGCTGTGAAAAGATGGTTCTTCAAAGATCTTTAATGAGGTAATGAGGTATCGGTTGATCCTCCATAACTCGTGTGTGATTTCTTTAATACAAACAAATCCTTTGGTTGCATCACGTTCATTTTGTTCGGGTTTCCATCGCGGTTGGACTTTGTCTAATGTTCATATTATCATCGATCTTATCTGCACTGCTGCGTTCAGCGGGAGCGCGCTTGTTCCTTCTGTCGCGCGCACGGTCAAGTGCTTCAGGGTGTTATTTTATGATCGGTGAAGATGGCGATGTGCGCGGCGATCCGATGCGTTTCGGCGAACTTTCCCCGGCTCACGAGACCCACACGCGTCTCTACGCGACACATTTTGCAAAGATCAAACGAGTTCAGGACGCTTTACACGAGCTCGCGGCTGACGGGAGGTACAAACTTTATTAAGCTTGTGTCCAAAACCGCTGTACTCCAGCCACCCTGTTTGATTTTCCTCTTTAATAAAAAAACTTAAATGTGTTGAAAGTAAATGTGTGATTTATCGGATGATTTGCTATAGAGAGCAAACATGTAACAATATTGTTAGAAAGTAACTTTGTATCTTGATGTTTAGCGCGTGGATTGTTCGCAAGTTACTTAACAGGATTTGTTTCGGTCTCCGGATGCCGATTTATTGGTTTTATTGCTGTTTTCTTATGTCATTTTATCCCTTTGAATTCGTTCTGGTTTCAATTTGCTAAGCTGTCTTGTTTTTACATTGAGTGAGTTGTTTCTCTCACACACTTAAATTGTTTGTTTGGCAGTTTCTCTTCTCAATGGTTTATTCGAGGTTCATGTAATTTCTTATTTTCCTACTTTTATTGTAGGTTTATGTGTGTCTAATTAAATAACATAAAAGCTAAATATACAAGTTGGAGCACATGCCTCAAACGAAGTTTAACCAGATGCCCTTGACTCCGAAAGCTCTTGAAAATATTGAACGTTTCTGAAACGAGACTCTGTGTGATGCCTGACATTCGTTACAGATGATTTCAGATTTGCTTCAGAAGCAAAAACATGACTGTCCTGCACAGCCATGCTTCAGCCCGGTTCACAATCTGGTTTAAACCTGTATTTGTGCATGGGCTGAGGCATGAATCTGAAGCACTTGCACCTTTGGAGACCCTACATGACACCCCTTTATGGGTGTGCCAGAATAGCAGTTGTTGATAAATTAGCATTTATCAACTGAGACGTTCAGTTTTTGACTAGTTCACGTCTAATTTTGTAAGCTGTTTAATGGTTATTTGTTGTCACATCTTTTGGTCAGAGTCCAGCATTCATTAATCTGTTCTTGTCAGGAAGAGTAATACGTTACAGGAAAATGTAACATGCCTTAACCTGATCTTCTACAGCTGCGCCTCCAACCTCAGAAAGTGCACATTGCACAATCTTTTATTGTTGCGATCAGTAAAATGACATGAACATGTAGGCAAAGATGATAATTCAGCCGGGAGGATATCATTTACGTTTATGCATTTGGCAGACAACTATATCCGATCGATTTAAAGTGCATTACAAGATGTTTAATCAATATGTGCGTTCCCTGGAAATCAAACACATCTGCTGTGCTTCTGATGCAACACCAACTGAGCTATAGAAACACGCTGGTCTGAAAATAACGAATGCCACGTGATGAACCTTGCAAATGTTCAACGGTCATCTGCTGAGAAGTTAATGAAGTATATATAAACTGTACAGATGAGCTTAATGAGTTATTTGACTTTTTCTTGTTTCGTCTCTACAGCTCTGAAGTTCACAGACAAACATGAATGGGTGCGAGTGGAGGACGGTGTAGGTACGGTTGGCATCAGCAACTATGCTCAGGTTTGCACCCCTCAAACCTCTTTAAATAGATGTGTAGCCTCTTACATAAGCACCCCCATTTTTGAGCATTTTATTGTTTGCAAAAACAAATTCAGAACATAAATGTTGTGTGTTTTAGCTTTCAATTGGTGAATAGTTTATGGAGTAAGAATGTATTATAAAGGTAATACAAATGCAGACGGGAAAAAAACTAATTTTACATGGGCTCTGGGTTTAAAAAAGTGACAAATGTCCTGTTTTATTTTTCTGTATGGTAATGCACCTTATATGCAATGTAAAACTGTATTTGCAACCCATTCTTTTTACATGGCAGAAAAGGGATAAGATGTTTTACAATGCAAGTTTTATTTGTTTTGATAGATTAAGAAGACAAACACGCACCTGAATCATATACAATAAAACCAAAACATTCACATGGTTTTGTTTTATAGAGTAGATGGGGCCAATTCACTTTAAAAGTGATATACTGCTAAGTAATATTATTGTAACATTTACTTTTATAGTTGTACTTTAAATTGGTCGTCTTTAAACACTGAGTTTGGAGACGAAACCTTTACTGCCTACAGGAAGCATTAGGTGATGTGGTGTACTGTGGGCTTCCAGAAGTGGGAACAAAGCTTGAACAAATGGGTAAGAACTGGAATCATTTTAAATCATATTACTTGTTGTTTGTTGCAGCGGTGGAATCATAAATTGTCATATTCTTTCAGAGGAGTTTGGTGCTTTAGAAAGCGTCAAAGCAGCGAGCGAGTTGTATTCTCCACTTACTGGAGAGATAACCGAAATCAACACAAAGTTGGTAGATAACCCTGGAGTAGTAAACACAGCCTGCTACGAAGCTGGTGAGTGTGGCATCTCTTATTGAAGCAAAATAGCAAAACATTTGACACTGAATGTCTAATATGCCACATAAACATGCATTTCTCCATCTCGAAGGTTGGTTAGTTAAGATGACCATAGAGAAACCTGCAGAACTTGATGCCCTCATGGATGAAGCCGATTATGAAAAATTCATCAAATCCCTTGATTCTTAACGGCGTTCAAGAAACATTATTTGATTTGGATAAAATACAGAGCCTTTAAAAATAATAATAATGATGGTTACTTTAGAACGCCACTTAGTACTAATCAATTTCTTTGAAATATATTTATTTTGATTATGTAATTTCCCCCCAAACCAAACAATCTTTTGTAATGTGGTAGTTGAACTAAACAATGTGTTTTACTGTCTTATAAGCCAAATCGTTCAAAGGGCTTTTGGATACAGTTTGAGGTGCTTTACATGGACTTTGCTGATTGTATTAAACATGTTTCAAACTTTCATCTTATTAGTTGTTCTTCTGCTGACACAGCTACTTTCGATGTTGCCATATTTGCGATACATGATCAGTTACTGCCGATTTTGAAATATGCTGCATGTGCAAAGGTGAACGTAGTGTTTTAATGCACATGATATTTGTCAAATGCAAACATCAAGTATCAACATGTTTTGCAACCCTTGCAGCATTTAGTTTTTCTACTGTATGCACGGTTTCTGTTCAGAGCTATTATTTCCTCTGTGTTGATACTAAGATTTACATTGGGAACGAAATGTGAACATGCACAGTATCACTATGACCACTCTGCAGCAAAGCAAACCTTGACCTTTGCCCTTAGATTAGGACGAAAAGTGTTTTAGTGTTCCGATGATCAATGATTAATGAAGCGTTGATCATGGTTTCTTTCTCTGCCATCCAGAAGAAAGTCTGAAACCTGTGCTAAAGATGATAAATCAGATTTCTCGTCAACCTTTTCACATTTCCCTTCCTAGAAAGAGCTTTATTTAAATATATGTAATGTTATTTTTTTCCTGGACACTATATCAAAAACATGTCTGTACATATACTTTAAACTATTAATAGTTGTCAATATTAATTTGGTCGTTTTCAAAAAATCAATCTGAAGGAAATCTAATATAGCAAATAAAATATAGTTCATTTGGCACATATACATGGTTACATTAATGAAGGCATCGGCATCAAAGACATATAATAACAAATATTTATTTAATTCTATTGAATCATCAAGAGTTTACAAAATTAATGATAAAGCTTTTGCGCTTACTGGTAAATGTGAAAACATCAAGCGTTCTATTGTTTGAACAGATGTTTTTGTATACATTTATATGTTTTTGTATAGTATATGCTCTGCAAAATAAAATAAAAATATCAGAAGCAACAATAAATCTATACAGAATGTAGATATGAAGCAGATTTGAGATCTGTGACAAAGGTTCGCAAAGAGAAATCCCGGTGGCACCAGGGGGTTCACAGCTTTGACATTTGATGAAATATAGAATTTAACATACATTTATGTAATCAAGCATTAGAAAATAAGTCCAACAGAAATAATTGATATAAGGCATTGAATAATTGAATACGTCTTTGTTTAATTAAAATTCTAAGACTGAGATTGTTTTGTGACATACAATTTTCTTTGGGGCGGTAACGAAAAGGTCTGAGAACTGCCTGTGTCAGACCATGTCTGGCTGTCTAAACTAAATACAGTTAGCAAAGACATCTTAAATACATCAGTGCCATTGTTTTGTCTTAAAATGCACAAAAGTTATATCTATATAAAGACATGTTTGTAAAAACGACTTAAATGTCCTAATTTAACTAAGCCCTAGTCTGGTTTAAACTAATCCCTGTCCGGGAAACCACCCCTTAAAGATCTAGGCCCCATTGCATAAAGCCCTTAAATATACCTTAAGTTTAATTAATTATTCTCCAAGGGAAATCACCCCTTAAGTGTCACACTTATGGGGAACACTTAAGGTGCTCTATGCACCTGGGCACTAGTTTTAAGCAGGAGGGATTTTCAATATCACAACAACATTTGTGAAAGAGCTTTACAACGTCCCCTAGTGACCAATTAAAAACATATCTTTATAAGAAGATGGACGCAACTTATACCAAAGGCTTTATTTAACCTACAAATAAAACGGAATACTTTTATGAGTAGCGGAAGTGGCACATATTTTAATCTATTTTGTTTTTATAATCTGATGTGTAAACACCTGATTAAGTATTTTAATTTATTTTCGTTTATTTTTCGTTCATCTTATTTTGAATTTATCGTTCAGCCGCTCTGTCATAAAGTTTGCGCGTCTATTTAGCAACAGGTTTCAGCTGTTGAACTTTTAATTTGCTTTATTCTCCACGTGCTTATACGTCACACCGAATACCCAGCTTCACACTTCCGGCTCAATGGCGCGTCCAGCGTTGCTATTGGTTCTTTTCTGTATATCCCACAAAGCCTTGCGTCGGTATTTCCTTTTCCTTTTTCAGCCATACTCCGCTACGGACGGTATGTGAATATATTCCATCCAACACAAATTTTATCCATTTTAATCCTTAATATTAGAGCATGACACAGTACTCAAACGTGTCCAACCTTAAAGTGTACTTTGTTATGTATTCAAAATGGCCTGTATTGTTCATGTCATACTTTGATTAGATTAAAAAAAGATGTTAGATTGCTTTACACACGGTGACAGTTTCTCGTACTTGCGGTGCACTCGGCTGCATAAATTGAAAATGTTACGAGAGCAAGTATTTTGTTTAAATATTAAAATCAAATTATTAATGCTGTTGTATTTAAACTAATACTCAAAGTGATGTTTACCGTCTGTTTACGGTGACCGGCTAGCTTGCTAGCACCGCGTTCCACCAGCATGACACCCAGGTCACTTGCATTGGCAATGTACAGATGTATGCTCTTATTATAATAGTTATAAGTGTAGATATTATGTGGTTATTTGTTCTTATTTTATTTAAATTGTCTGTTTCTAACTAACTGCGTTAAGCATGTACCTGTCTGCTCATTACTGTTACGTTTGGTTTGCAATAGGAGTGAGCAATCATGGCTCCCAACCGGAATGGCATGATTTTAAACCCCCACTTTCATAAAGACTGGCAGAGTAGAGTTCGTACCTGGTTCAACCAGCCTGCCAGAAAGTTCCGCAGGTAAGATGTGATACAAACCTTTACTGCTTTGTGGAAAGAAACCATTTGTAGGATGCACCTCATTGGTCCGTTTTCACAGGCGCAAGGCCCGTCAAGCTAAGGCTCGCCGCATCGCTCCGAGACCTGTTTGTGGACCTCTCCGGCCTTCGGTCAGGTGTCCAACCGTCCGGTACAACACCAAGGTCCGTGCCGGACGTGGTTTCTCTCTGGAGGAGTTGAAGGTAAAGTATATTATAGTTTTTTGGTGACACTGGGTCAACAAACATCATTCGTGCTTGTACTACGTGGAGGTATAATTTGAAAATGTTCTACTTTTAAGTGAATTGTTGTTTAGGCTTATATAGTTTTAACCGGTGACACTTCCTGGTATATTGTTAATGTTTATTAAAAACAGTCAGGTGATGACAAATTCTCCGGAATCTCTGTATCTTCTTGATGATACTCCTTGAACCCCATTTTCTGATGACTGTTTGTACGTTTGTGATGACAACAACTCCAGGACTACATCGCTCATTTTTTCACACTCAGAACCCTTGTATTGTACCTTCATCTCTCCATAGGCTGCAGGTTTCAACAAAAATTATGCTCGCACCATCGGCATCGCCGTTGACCCCCGTCGCCGTAACAGATCCACAGAGTCTCTCCAGACCAATGTACAGAGGCTGAAGGTGTACCGCTCCAAGCTCATCATCTTCCCCAGGAAGGCTTCTGCACCCAAGAAGGGAGAAAGCACTGTAAGTGCATTAAACTAGTTCACAATGCAACTCATTTTGCAATGTCTGTAACCAGAAATTGCAAATTGGCACTTTTTTTTTATGAGTGTCAAGTTTAATCCAAGGCGTTACCCACACCTTGTTTGCAGTCAAATGATGAAAATTTCTCCGGAATCTCTGTACATACTTGATGATTAACATTGAACCCTTTTCCAGCTGATGACTGCATAGTATTAGCAATGTTTTTCACTTATGGATATTTTGGTCTCGATGTGACGCCTCTTATTTTGTCTTTTAGGAGGAGGAGATCAAGATGGCAACACAGCTTATTGGACCTGTCTTGCCCATCAGAAATGTATGTATATTGAAGATCTAGTTATTTGTCACAGAGGGGTGCTTTTTACTGTGCATTTTACGTTCTTAACGTTATTGCAACATGTTCTAATGTAGTGTTTACGTTCTGTCCAGATTTACAAGAGAGAGAAGGCCCGCGTGATCTCGGAGGATGAGAAGAACTTCAAGGCCTTTGTCACCTTGCGTACGACCCGTGCCCATGCCCGTCTGTTCGGCATTCGTGCCAAGAGGGCAAAGGAGGCAGCAGAGCAGGATGTGGAAAAGAAGAAATAAGCATCATTTGTAAAGAACTTTCAAAAAATAAATGTGTGACAAAAGCTTGTTTTTGCTGTGTCTTTTTTTTAGAGATCCTCTATCATGTGTGCCGTTTCTTCATCATTTAAAGATGATGCTCTGTTTACTACTCAAATATCAGTCTGATATTAGTTAAGGATGTAAAAAGATTATTGTTACAGGTGCCTTAATCTGATTTGTTTTGTCTAAGCCTTCTCCAGTTGGGGCATTTGCAATCTTGTGATTGCACAGTTGGTTGCTTTGGTGTTGAAAGCTGCGGAAACAAAGGGGTCCAATTCAGTTTTCTTTCATCTTAATGTTCTATTTATAGGTATATTTTGAGGTAAATTTATCTATAATGTTTCATTCTGTTAACTAGCAATATTCTTCCAAAATTTGCCTTACCAAACTATTTGCCTTACTGTGCAGAAATATGTTAATTAACAGAAAAGTTGCGTTGTAATTTTTCAGACCTCAAATACTGCAAAGAAAACAAGTTCGTATTCACTTTTACACGTTTGTGCTGCATTCGAATGGGTTCTTATTTTTTTTAATACGACACTACCAATTCCCCAGCAGATGGCGACATTTAACTTAAATTTCTTCATGTTTCGTTAGTATGTGCGTTCTTGACAGGTGAAAGTTTAGTTATTGATCATTTGATTTACTTTCTACATCAGAACTGTCTCCGGTAGTGGTAAGTTTAATGTATCCTTCCACACTTATTTTCTGGCATTTTTTTGTTAAAGACTGGCTATTAATTTGTAAAACTGCTTTTTCACACTTGTTAGAGTGATCTGTGATTTATGAATTTAAAATGATGTCATTGTCAAGTGTTTGGTATGGGCTGTGGGTGTGTTATGCAAACCTTGCTTCTCTCCACATCATCTCGATTTTTGTTTCACTTCTTCAATGAGCACTTATCTCTTCTCTTAATGCTCTTTCTCTTTTGACCTTTAATGTAGTTTCATATATATAAATAACGTATCTCCTGTTTAACACATCTGACGCTTTTGCACCTGGATGTTCCAGTGACTTATTGCGAAGAGACCATTATAGTGAGGATGTTGAGGTCAGACTTCTGATTTCATAAAATGACCTGTTTACACTTCAAACTGAAGTGGCCGAAATCAAGTATCAGTGAAGTAAAGAAACCAGTGTAGTCGTCTGCAATCGATGAAGCAGAAGAGATCCTTTCCTAAAACCTACATATGGATCAATACACCAAAAATATCTTGACCCAGGAGAGATGAGTAGAGAGATAATCGTGCATAAGGTTACGTAAGGAAGAGTGTGCCCTAGTTTTACCCTTGAATGTTTGAAACCGCTGTAGAATGGGTTAAGAGAGGTCACCCGCTAACACCTTGAGATGTGGTTTTTATTCTTAAGCTTGATCTAAAATAGAAATGTGTATTTTCTGCTCAGCTATACCAAAGGAAAGAATATAATACAACTTTCAAATGTTAGTACACCTACATGCTCTTGCCTACCCATTCAGATTTAGTGTTTTATGCAGTCAACATATTACGGTCATAAGCCGAAACATTAGACCTGCATGGACAACTCGGTTTGAGATTGGCCAAGAGAACATGTGATTAAAGATGATCACAGGCTAGCAGCTGGCTGAGGAAAGGAGATATATAAATGTGCAGGTGCAACGTTTCCTTTAGGGTCATTGTGGCATAATTTATCCAGAATATTGCACTTTATGTTATATAGCAAAGTAAACAGCCAAGAAAATGTTTTCCCTATTAAAAAATATCTATTGAGTGCTGATGTTCGCTTAGATCACAAAAGAGAAACAGTTGCATATCGGATAGTTTATTCGTTTTGTCTGTTTTCATTGTTTGCAAGATGATCACATGCGTTATGACCTGTTTACTTGAATTTATGGATACAGTAACTGACGGCAGCTGCATCTTATGGCAAAGCCTAGGCCAAAATAAATATCTAAACTTTATCATTTGCCATGGGGATAAATGTACAATGGTGAGCACATAAGCAGATGCGTTTCTTCTGCCTGATTGTCATCTCTAGTGGCAGTCCTTCTAATCAAAATCCTTATTTATTGTTTGTGCTGAAGTGGCTCTTGATCTTTGAGAACAGGATATGCTGGATTGGAAGAAGCTGTTTATCAGCACAGCCTAGTGGCCACAACAAATCAAACTTCAACTTAATAATTGCAGAAATCGACAGTTGAATAGTTGTTTTTGTCTGTAGAGCTTGTCCTCAGTAAGCAATAACAACACGATCCTAGGTTTTATATCTCAGGAAATGTTATCCCAATGAGAACGAAATGAATGATGCCTCAATGTTTGCTAAGACGTGTGGTGATGTGTTCCAGAATATTTCGCATCGATGGGACTTTTACGTTGGCATGCATGGGTTATATAAGAAATGGACAACTCTCTGTGTTTTTTTCTTCTGAAATAGGTTGTGGGTGGACTGAATAAGCTCTGGAAATACAATAATGGCAATAGGGAATGAGTGTGGGTGTTTCACCTGCGAGTATATCTTCAAACAGCCGTAAGCCACTAATTGATGTACTTTTTAAATGAGACTTAATTCAATCGTGTTGTGTCCTGTTTTGCTGTATGTGTTTAGTTAACATGCCCACATTCATCGCTAGCATAAGGACATGACAGAATACTTCCTCCAATTAAACAAGTCCTATTTCTTATTTTATCGAGCTCAAATCTTCCCGAAGAATATCTTTCTTTACATGCGTCTATAGAATCAAATGGGTTTATGTTCTGTTATCTCAGCTGCCAAAGCATTCAGTGAATCAAATTTTATCCCAATTGTCTCTCTTTTGATGTGTGCTAAGTACAACATTTTTGCCTAAAAGCCTATGTGAAAGTATCATACTCAAATTTTGGTGTAATGGGGTCAGGTGGGAGAGGAAATTTATAGCTAAAACATTTGTTATGTAAGGCTGTATCATTCTAATTCAGCTAAGAGCTTGTTGAGAAGAATATTGTAACAGTGCTATTTTGTATGTTTTGCCATTTTTACCATGACAAATCATCAGACTTTACTATCACACCTGGTTTCAATAACACACTTAAGACAAAAGTGGTTTGTGTTATTCATTAGAAAATGTGTAAATTATGACAATGAGTACTCAATGCCAACTTTGTCAATATTTTACAGACATGTCCCAAAGCACGGCAACAAAAGACCTTTAAAAAGCCGCAAAACCTAAGAACACCACACTAAATAATTTAAAGTTTTCTCATCAAGTTTTTAAGCAAATTACGCATCAACCCAGTGATCAGCATAACCACTTCATTAAAGTTATCAGCCATTTTTTCTTGTCATCTCATGTCATTGAAGAAAATGTGTTGTCACGCTTTGTGCAATGCACGACTTTCAGTGTAACTCTTTTCAATAATGTGAACGCAATGTCAATGGTCCCATCAGGATCAGATCTGTGGACAAGTCTCTTCAGCATCAGATCTGTGGACAAGTTTCTTCAGCATCAGAGTTGTGGGCAGGTCTCCTCAGCATCAGATATGTGGACAGGTCTCTTCAGCATCAGCATCAGAGCTGTGGACAGGTCTCTTCAGCATCAGAGCTGTGGGCAGGTCTCCTCAGCATCAGATCTGTGGACAGGTTTCTTCAGCATCAGATCTGTGGGCAGGTTTCTTCAGCATCAGATCTCTGGGCAGGTCTCTTCAGCATCAGCAACAGAGCTGTGGGCAGGTCTCCTCAGCATCAGATCGGTGGGCAGGTCTCTTCAGCATCAGATCGGTGGGCAGGTCTCTTCAGCATCAGATCGGTGGGCAGGTCTCTTCAGCATCAGATCTGTGGACAGGTTTCTTCAGCATCAGATCTGTGGGCAGGTCTCTTCAGCATCAGATCGGTGGGCAGGTCTCTTCAGCATCAGATCGGTGGGCAGGTCTCTTCAGCATCAGATCTGTGGACAGGTTTCTTCAGCATCAGATCGGTGGGCAGGTCTCTTCAGCATCAGATCGGTGGGCAGGTCTCTTCAGCATCAGATCGGTGGGCAGGTCTCTTCAGCATCAGATCTGTGGACAGGTTTCTTCAGCATCAGATCTCTGGGCAGGTCTCTTCAGCATCAGCAACAGAGCTGTGGGCAGGTCTCCTCAGCATCAGATCGGTGGGCAGGTCTCATCAGCATCAGATCGGTTGGCAGGTCTCTTCAGCATCAGATCGGTGTGCAGGTCTCTTCAGCATCAGATCGGTGGGCAGGTCTCTTCAGCATCAGATCGGTGGGCAGGTCTCTTCAGCATCAGATCGGTGGGCAGGTCTCTTCAGCATCAGATCGGTGGGCAGGTCTCTTCAGCATCAAATCGGTGGGCAGGTCTCTTCAGCATCAGATCGGTGGGCAGGTCTCTTCAGCATCAGATCTGTGGACAGGTTTCTTCAGCATCAGATCGGTGGGCAGGTCTCTTCAGCATCAGATCGGTGGGCAGGTCTCTTCAGCATCAAATCGGTGGGCAGGTCTCTTCAGCATCAGATCGGTGGGCAGGTCTCTTCAGCATCAGCGCTTCTCTCCACAGCGCTCGAGTTTCTTTGGAGCAACAGCAGGTAAGACACTAGCGTTCATATTTACACTCAGTGTGCCACTAGATTGCATGTTTATTATCTAGAAAGTTGAAAGTAAGAGTATTGTTGATGGTGTTTTATGCAATGTGTCATGATGCGGTACATTTAATGGAATAAGGCATTAGACAAAATGATGATTCTAAATGTGATGTACAACACGCCGATTAACTACGAATAAGTCTACGGAAAGGAGAAAACAAGCAATATTAAAAATTGACACACTCGTTCTGGATTGTATGGATTGTATACTCGTTTAACACTCGCAAATTATGTTTGTCTGCATTGCGCGGTATCGAAACAACCAGACGACTAAAGTTTGAGGTTTGCTTTAGGTCTCCACTAAAACCGTTTGTCCTATTTGATGCCTATTTATGAAAAGAGCAAGTTTGATATTTGTTCATTTCGACGGTCTGTCCTGAGCTAAAGCAGATCTGTAAACCACACGTGATTTAACATTTTATTGAAAATTGTATTTGAGATGCTTACAAAATATATATGTCGTATAACAAATAATCTTTCTGCACCGTGATGGTAGTGTTATTCTCAGTATTGCTTAAAGTGGATTTCAATGTGAAAGGAGAGCGTGATATATGATACTGAAACACAGTCTTTTGCGATTGTTGAATATGTTATAACCTATATTCACTCTACCTATGCTTTTATATATTTGTTAAAAATGAACCGTCACGCTTAATGAAATCCCATTTGTAATGTGATAAGACGAACCGCAAAATTGCTCAACGCTTTTCGAGACTATGGCAAAAGAGATTTAACCTCGTTACTAAGTTACATTATAATGCATATTTTCATGCATAGCAGCGTTTTTCTGTTTATCGTGTCCAAAGTAAGCTTATATATTTTTTTGCGATGCTATTGTTTTTATAATGCAGTTCATCGTGTGCATCTATCGAACTTGTAATAACAACACATTTATTTCTGGCTTAGGACTCCGTTGCTGATGCTGTCAACTTAACATCTCATCTGCGATTCTGTGCATCTTGTCACATCAATGGATACCTATTGATTCCTTCGCCCTGAAATATTCTCAGCAGACTTTCTCTTTTCGTAGTGAATTAGAGATAGAGATGTCACTCTGTAAAGAAGTCGGACAGGCGGAAAGTTAAGGCAATCCATAAGTAAAGGAGGACGAAAGATCAAGGAGATCTCATCTTCATTGACACACATTGTTGTCTCCCACTTCTGGGCTGGTCCACTGCTCCACTCCCCATCAGAATGAGTGACTCACTGGAAGCAACATCCCCTGTGGCAGGCATAGGCGGACCGGTTGCATGCGTGTCCAAGGTGGAGCTGCGAATGTCCTGCAAGTCCCTGTTGGACAGAGACACGCTCAACAAGTCAGACCCCTGTGTCATCCTCATGGTACAGAACCAGGGCCAGTGGACGGAAGTGAGTTTTTCTCTTGTTTTCAGTCAATCTGCATATTGTTTACAATGACTGATCCGCCCCATTCTGCACTCTGGTTGAATAAACATATAAAGCTAATCAATAGATATGCATGTGATGTGAACACAAAATACAGGTATTGACAATAACCGTGAAAAATCATGATTATTGATATTGCGTTGATGCTACACATAATGTTATTGAAAATTATTCAGCTCCCTTTAAAATTTTGCCACAAACTTCACAATGGTTACAATCGCTCTCCCTACTCACATTTTGAGTGCGATTCATTGGACCAAAAAATACAAAATAAAGGAGAAATTTTACTGACAGCATTTATTATTAAACGTCGGTAGATATGTGATATATATTCTTTTGACCACATTAATGGTGAAGTGAAAATCTGATATCCTGACAGCCCTACATATGGAAATATGCATATGTATTTGTGAATGTCTTCTCTGAAAAGATAGCAGGTTATTCTCTTCTGTAAGCACAGGATCTAAGTATGAGAGTAGATGTATTTTTGACAACCTTCCTTGTACAGAGTCGGAAGAAATTTATCACATTCATTTTATTCTCTTTTTTTGTCACATCATTGACAGTGAGTCTAAATTGTAGTCACGTGCATATAAGCAGAGTAATTTAAAGAAAAAGATACAAAAGCTGTCGGTGGGTCGGCACGAATTTGCACCATAAGAGTGCAGATAAAAAAAATAAACTCCACCCAAAAAATTCCTTCATGAATTACACACTATACATTTCGTTGTTCGGTTGAACACAAAGGAAGATATTTGGAAGAATGTTATCAACAACAACCATTAAAATGTTTCCTATGGTGCCCCAGATCTGTCATTTGCTTGCATTCTTCTAAATATCTTTCTTTGCGAACAAAGAATTGTATACAGGTTTGGAGCAACTTATTGTTCATGACAGAATAAAAACGTTTTGAGTGGAGTATCTCTTTAAGGTAAATTTGGTGCCAAATACATAAATAATGCACCTTTGTAAAGCTTTCCAAAGAATACATGTAAAAATACGTACGTTGGTGCCAAATGCATAAATAATGTACCTATGTACAGTACACCATGTACCTACAGTATATGTAAAGCTCTCCAATGAATAGTAATCACATCTACAGTAGATAGGCTAAGGCAATGGTCCTTGTGAGAAAATGTTGTATTTTTGCACAATAAATTCAGCTGACATTCCAATATCAGTGTTCATTTGTGAAGGTTGACTGGACTGGAAAGTGCACGGGAGGGTGGGGTCACTGTTTGGATTGAATCCAGGCAGGGAACTGTCACACAGCAGGAAAGGGCACTTGCGCTTGAAGCGCGACCGGACTGTTTTTTTCTATATCAAAGCAGTCGCCGTATGAAAAAAAATTATCTGGAGTCACAGCGGTGGTGTTGAAGACAGCTCTGTGAAGCTGTGAAGCTGTCTGCGGGAATGTGTCAGGCTGAAGGATGAAATCTTAATCCCAGCCCTATTATTCCAACCAGTGTGTCACGTTCAACATCACATTGAACAAAATGAGACATTGCCAGCACAGTTCAGCAGAATAGCGGCGGGATTTTTTGTGTTTTCAAAGATGAAATTTTCAAAAGCAAGTCTATGAAACAAACAATGTGAGATGAAATTATCAAGATATTGTTGTCGACTTGGCATGATTCATCGTTGCCTTGCTTTTCCAAGTCGACATGAATTGTGTCTCTTAGAAGGATTGATTTTTATATACAATCAGTTCTCCTTGCAAACTATGTTGCATATTTTCCTGTGATGGCAAAACACAGGTCTAGCTGGCCATGTTGTTTGCTCGGCATATTTTCGTCTAATTGGCTTCTTTCCTTTCCACGTCTGGAACATCGTCAGTGTTTAACACCTGTCAGTTCCTCTCTTCATTTAAAGGTGCATCAGGAAGAGTGGCACCCACATGAACAGCGTAAGACAAATTATGCTAAAATCTCATCGGTGAGGATAAGATGCTCATGGAACTGAATGCATTGTCTTCACACTGTGTGATGATGATTAAGTCTGAGCGCTACAACAAGTTGTTTAAAAACCGACGGTGTGAGCTAATAGTGAACATGATTAGCATTCGCTGTGGAGGGCTTGTAGCGGTTTTGCTGATGGAAGTACTAGGGTGTAAATGGATGAACAGCCATTTAAAGAATTTTAATGGCTGCGTGAAAGGAGGTACATTTCTGTAACAGAAGAGAAAGAGTGAATTCAAATGTGTTCCCATGCTTCTCTTGTATGGAAGGCTATTATTCAATCTCAAATCAAGATATGATGCTTTTTCATATTTAATGGAAGGAATACTGGTTGTCTTTCCATACTGTCTATGAATCTCTTCTCTATAAAAACCTAACAGGTCTTTGTTGTATACTGTACAGAAATACTATATAGAAAATAGTTATTCTGAATATCATCGCTGTCCTTCTGAAAGTCCTTGGACTGTTTTTAGGAAATAAAATAAGACACTGGTCTTTTTTGAATTGTTAAATACTGTGTTGTCAAAGTTGACAAGCACATTATTTTATATATTTCATTGGTTGGACACAGTAACAAACATGAAGGATGACTAATAATGATGGTTAAAAAAATCACAAAATATGGAGATGCAAGGTTTCATAAGGACAGCAGTGATATAAGGATATTAATCACTCTGAAAATGAATATCATGTTTTTTCGCATACTGTACAGAAATACTATATAGGAAATATAGTTACTCTGAATAGATATTACCCACTCTGAAAATCATTGACATTCATGGTATTTCAAAATGAGCTTCTACAAGTGGCAGAATATTTTTGCAGTAACAGAAAAAAGAATTTATAACCATCTAAATCATTTTACACGCACACCTTTTGCCAAAGTATATAAATAAATGAAAATGCAATATGTGTTATGTCTAATTTTCGTAAGTCAACATTTCCCTGTATTGAATGTGTGCCCTGAGAATTGAAGGAACCTGGCATGCATGTCCAGGATGTGATAACATGGGATAATTTTGCTTAAACATATGAACATAAGTACCATTCCCATCCCAAAATATTGAATACCATTAAAATTCTCTTCCTTATTCCCAGATTCCCAATGAGCTGTATCAAGCTACATAGATCCACGGTTATATTATGGGCAGACATTAAGCTTTAATGTCCTCATGAGAGCAGTGAGCGCATGAATCGTCACAGTGTGATTCACTCGGAATTGTTGAATCTTCAAACCGGCAGATTTTCGTCAAAGACGTATCCTCAGAACAGACATTGAAATGATGTTCAGACGTCATGCAGTTTGTAAAAACCCTATCAAATATCTGACTGCTGTCAGGTTCTGTTATCCTCCAAACATTGGGCCTCATCATGAAACACAAGCAGAACGATTTTTTGGTTTAAATCGTTCGTAATGTCGTTTTTCTGTAAATTTTCGGATTCATGAAAATGTTTGTATTTTCAAAATGTTAGTTGGTACGAAAGAACTGTAACTTACACCTGCTCCACACCACGTGTAAATAGTGAGTAAAATTGTATGTAACGTTATGTATTTTTTTAGACAAACTGATAAAACTGCATTTTGATGCACTATGTACCATAATGATATTGCACAAATAATTTTGCCCTGTCTTTGATCATTTTTTACTTTTAAACTTTGGATAAAACGCAGAGCTCCTCACTGTCCTTTTTTACACAGCCGTCCAATCAAAATGGAGAAGAAGCGGGACAAACACTACATTGACAAACCATCATACACGACAATGGAGAAATGAACAATAATGGTTTACTGCATTTTCATATTAAGTGATATTCTTTCAAATAAAATACTAGTAACAAGTAGGCTAACTGTTGAGGTTATTCTGTGTCTCGTTTCGGAAGGCTGCGTCCTTGTGTCCTTTTGAGGTCTCAGCCTCTAAATGATGCGGTGTACGGAGGAACCTTAACTTAGAATCAAACAATACATCCTTCGTAAGACATACTGGCAGAAACGGAAACAGGAAGTACCACGTTGCTATGACAACACGTTGCACTCCCACACCTGTCAAATTAATTATAATGATTTCTACATGATTTTATGAGGTGAAAAGTTGGTTTCTTTCTACCCTAAACAATGCCAAAATAATGAAACAAATGAAGCATATTTTGCCTTGCTGTTTTAAATGTTTAAAAATCACTTAACGCTTTTATACTTATTTCCTACATATGACACAAATTGTAAACAGTTAACATTTAAACACCACATATTTGATTGAGTGGGAAGCTGTTGCCGTTTGTTCAAATAACAGACGTTGACTGACGCAAAGAATTGTGGGTTATCTCTAGCAACGAAGGATACACCTCATGTGTCCTCCGAATTCTCGTCAAAGTAGTTCACATCAGAAGGGTGCGTATGGAGTGTCCGTGCTTTTATGAAACGAGACAGCTTCAAGGACGTAGCGGCTTCAAATGAGACCTCCGGAGGACGCAGCCTTCCGAAACGGGAGACATCTTGAATCACACCAACCAACGCATTTCTGGAATATCGCACATTGCCTCCAAAGCGTTCTCAGGCGCCACCAGCCGGTCCTTTTCAGAAGAAAACCAGGTATTATTCTTTAAGCTTGCTAAAGTTGCCTAATTTAGGCAGTCGTTGCTTAATGGTTAGAGAGTCGGACTCGTGACCAGAAGGTTGCCGGTTCAATTCTTTGGGCCGGCGGGTAACGACTGAAGTGCCCTTGAGAAAGGCACCTTACCCTACTTGCTCCCCGGGCACTGCAGTGATAGCTGCCCACTGCTCCGGGTGTACTTGTGTTCACGTCTTGCTGTGCGTTTGTTCACTACTCTCTGGATGGGTTAAAAGCAGTGGTCACATTTCGGGTATGGGTCACCATATGTGACTAATATGTCACTTTCTTCTTTCTTTCTGAAAACGCTTAAGTAGACACAGTTTAATTGGTTAATCTTTTGGTTAGCATAAAGTCTATCAGTATTTTATGGATGTTGGTAACTGAACAACAGCGTTACCCATTCACTTCTATTTTATAGACACAAAACCAATGCAAGTGAACGGGCATCGCCGTTGTATGGTATCATATATGTCATAATATGTCATATATTGTATGACATCATATATGTTTCTAACTGATCGTGACTGTCTAGGTTCATGCTTTCGTTCTTCTGGACAAAACTTTATGTTTTTGTGCCATTTGGTGTTTCAGTATCTGTTCATGCAAATCAAGAGATTTTACAAAACTGAATGAGACCTACATCTATATCTATTTCCAAACTCTTATTCTCTCTCTCAAGGTGAACGTTACAGTACTATGTGTAAATATAACACAATCTTCTATTGCACTCAGATCTTCATGTATTTGCAGTGTAATGGCTCTACGACACCCTCGGGCTACATGCACCACTTCGTTCCAACCACTACTGCTCTTACACTACTCAAACAAGCCCAGCGTCTTCAAGCAGATGGTAAAGAGACAGACACCGGCTTATTTAGCATCCACAGATCTCAATAATGTTTCCATGTCTTGACCCCCACAGATTTGATCTATATTTGCTTGTATTGTGCTTATCTTGAGTTTAGTGCAGACTGATGTATTTAAAGCCTTCAACAATTGTTCTTGGCAGCAAAGCAGCTTAACAGGGTGACACGTCTTTAAAGGGAGTGAACAAACAGCGGCAGGGGATAAAGACTTGGACTAGAAATGCATTCAAAGGTACTCAGAGCTTTCCGTCTCGTCTCACCTGTTAGCTTGCGTCAACACAAGTGATTGGCGCTTCGTCAACATCATTATCTCAGTATGCTGTCACAGGTACCCCAGACGCCTTCAAGAGCAATTTTGGCTGTGTACATGAGTCGACATAGCCAAATACATGACTTGAGTTTCCAACCCAGACTTCAATATCGTGGGCATGACTGATTTCTGGAGGTTGGCAGGGTGGCTGTTCCATAACTGGGGAGTTGTGTTACAAAATGGTTTTCCAACAGCAGATGTATTTGGAATTGATAAAAGGCCTGAATCCATGTGATTGCGGTAGCTGCTGGAAGCTGTCGGTGTTTGTGGTGATAGCGGGAAGTGGTTATCCTGAACTTGATGTAGCTATGCAGGGAGTCTGAAATCAGTGGGCTGCCAAAGTTTTACAGAAATCCAGTCCAGACAATACTGAGTGTAAACATTTTAATAATAGAATTCGCTTTAACCATTTGGCTTCGCTACAGAAACATTGGCTAAATTTGCGCAAGTGATAACTGTGTACCCCGAGTATGGTCATTTATTATAGCCCCAAATTATTCCGAACTATAAAATTAATTTCTTACCAGGAATGGATGATTAATTCATGTTTTCGAATAAAACAAACCATATTTTTTTACCAATCTTTGATTCTGGTCATTATCACATTTTTGACCAATTGTCTCATTCTAAATGGTGATTTTCATTAGAATATTTAATTTAATTTTTTTGTTGTGTAAAATTTAGCGGCATCTAGGGGTGAGGTTGCGAATTGCAACTAACGGCTCACTCCACCCCTCTCTTTGGAAGTACTATGGCAGACACAGTCCATTTAGCAAATTTCATTCAATGGGACCGGTGGTGTATGTAGATTGAAATAGCTCATTCTAAGGTAATAAAATCATAACACTTCATTACATGTGGTCTTTATACACCCCTAAAGACATAGTAATGTATATTACACGCATTTCTGCCAATAAATCCTCCAAAAGATTACACACTTGACCTTTAAGCTAAATATAATTGATTACTTAGTTTTTATCCTGGGATGAATATAATCCAAACATTTCTTCACCACTTCTCTGAGATTTCACTTGCATGCCAGCTTCTTTAGTTTGATTTGACCACTTGTCTAAATGACTTTGTGTTAGTTTAGACATCAACCCTGTTCAAGGGCACAGACATAGCAGATTGGAGGACTGAATATTTTATATGCGAGTTTGTATGTAATCATTGGGACAGACTCTGTCAAGACGCTGTCTGATGGAAGAGGGCCATGTATTGCTTGATATACGCTATGCAAACACATTAGAGGTTTGACGCTGTTAATCTCATTTAACGTGAGCATGATTGATTTACCTAGCTTGTTGCACATAAATGGTTATTTTCCCACATTTGATGCGGCGGTATTAAATGTCCTTTTAGAAGAGCTCCAAAGAACGTCTGTCTCTCTTTAACACTTGCCGTCAACAAAATACAAGCATTCTTTTGCAGTTGGTGGTAGGAAGTTTGAACATTTCTAGCAGCCACCTTGATGGCTGACCTGTTCCAGATGAGAAAGTGACAAAGTGTTACATTAGCAGCGATGGACAAAGGCAAATATATTTATGTCATAATAAATAGTAATTGTGAATAGTGATGGTATTGTTTGCATTTTATGTGCATTTTATAAAGAATTTAGCTCATTTAACCAGTTTATGAGCCGATTGGCTTAAACGAACTTAAAATTCCTAAAATTCCCTGCTTTGCGACAGGATAAGAGTGATAAAAATATACATTTTATAATTGATACATTTACACGACATACTGTAAATTCTGTGCTCTTGGAGTCGTAGTGATAATTGTAAGTGGAAGAAAAATATAAATAACCCAGTACATTTTTCCAATCAAAATCATCTTAAATAAGGAGAACTTGAATGCACCGTGAGACCATCTTGATTTACGTATCGCACCAATGTGAGCTAGTCTTAAAACCTGCATCAGGGTGGAAAATGCTTTACTGATTCAATTTGTTTTTCATCTTTGCCGAATTTCAATTAATATTGGAGTACGTTGGAATAAAGACGCATCTTAATGTTTGCAGGCGGGTAAATTGAAAGATCCATCTATTTTAGCCAGATTTAATTCTTATTTCAATGCATTTATTTATTTTACAGATGTGGTAAAATGATTTATCAGGGTTACTTTAAAAATGTATTCTGAAATTTCCAAACATTTTTGTATCCTGATTACTGTAATCCTTTTACATGTAATCAGTTACTCGCCAACCCTGTGATTTTTATAATTGAATAAAAAAACAGGCTGATCCTTTGTGAACTCTTTATCTTTGGTGTGCTGGACAGTAAAGCACAGAAGATCCCATTAGTTTGCTTCTGAATGCTAATTGTCCTATCATTTTCAGATAGCATTTCTCAACATAATGATTTCCTCGATATCAGAATGCATCTCAGAGCATGATACATTAACTCATAAAGCTAATTGCCTCAGCGAGATTTTAATTCCGAAATGATTGTATTTACTCTGTTTGTTTTTGGCATGCACCAGTAAACAGTAGGATCACAGGGGGAACTGCGGAGAAAAACATATGATCATTTACAAATGAGAACTAATGTGTTTTGTTTGAGAGCAAGGCCATAATCAACACGATTGCATGTGTGGAAGATGTCACCATCCAGGCCCATGAGGCCTTCATCTCCGCTGTCTTTTCTTCGACTTAATCCAGAAACTGCACACAAGTATACAAATAAACAATACAAGCTGTGATCTGAATGCTAATGGTCTTTTCCACTTTATGAAATGAAGAAAATATTCAGTGCTTGGTTTCAATGGCAAATTCTTTGTTTTCTGACCTAGTTAACCAAACATCCTTAGAACAAGATACTATTATTATTCAACCATACACTATTCAATTACTTTTTGCTTTGTTTTCTTATACAATTATCTAAACATCCTAAAACAGCGATTAAAGCAAAACAATACTCTTATTTTTCAAAGAAATCTAATAAAACTTTTAGGTAATTTTGATAAAAACAAGACAAAGCTTTTTGGCAGTGGGGTAAACAAATAATCAAATTCAAAAGGAAATACAAGATTATTTTTCTTACAACATTGGCAAACATACTTTTTTGTTTTAAGCATAGACAAAATTCGGCTAGAATTCTGTAAAGGTAAGACATAAAATCATTTTGTTTATAAATATATCCTTTTAAGATGTTTAGATAATTGTATTGGAAAAATTACAGTAAGTAAGAAAAGTCTTTGTGTTGAGTTTTGAGTAATTGTTTTCTGTCGTCTTGTATTATAGCTGGATCGTACTGAGGTGATCAAGAGTAACCTGAATCCAGTCTTTGCTAAAGTCTTAATGCTGGATTATTACTTTGAGGAAGTTCAGAAACTACGCTTCGAGGTCTACGACATCCATGGAGCCCACAGTATTGGAACCCGCGATGATGACTTCCTGGGTGGTGTGGAGTGCACTCTCGGACAGGTGAGGTCATAGTTCATCTTTAGTATTTACTTTCTAAGATGGTTTAACCTGAACCGCTTAAAGGGGCAGTTCCCTCCAAAATAACAATTCTGTCTCACCTGCGAGTTGTTCCAAATCTGTATAAATGTCTTTCTTCTGATGAACACAGGAAAAGATATTTGGCAGAATGCTTGTAACCAAGCTTGTTCTTGGCCATCATTAACTATAGAAAAAATGATGTGTGCACTTGTTTTGTTCTGTTAAACACAAAAGAAGATATTTTGAAGAATGTAGAAAGCAAGCAGTTCTTGGACACTTGATAACCATTTTTCCTACTGTGGTAGTCAACAGTGGCCAAGGACTTTTTACAAATAAACTTTTTATAAACATTCTTCCAAATATCTTTCTCTGTGTTCTGTGTGAACTGTTCCTTTCATATACAGATTACTTTTAAGTAGTTTATAATAAATCTAAAATAAATAAAAAAAGATTAAGTTAAAAAGAACCTATTCTCAATTGTTTTAACCCAAAATGTTGGGTTGTTTTAATCCATTGGGTCAAGTATAAACGATTTCTGGGTTAATTTACTCTGCTGTTCTGTCTGTCACTTTTTGACCCGACGCTGTGTTGTGATTCGTCTTGTCTTTTGTGTTGAGAAAAAAAAGGTAAAAAATGTTACCCTGAGGCACTAAAATGTACTCTTTAGGTGCACATGTGTTCTTTTTGAAGGGGCTACTGCCAAAGTGACATCTTGGGTACATTTTGACAATTTTTTCTAACCGTGAACGTTTTATAGTCCTATTTATTGATTCTTGCACATAGCTGACAAAACACTGAATGTATTAACCACAGGAAAGCGGCTGTAATGCAGAATTTCATTTACACAGAAGCAAAAGCTATAGTTAAGCTGTGCTTTTTTATTATTTTTTGCTGCCTTGCAAACTGTGCTTTTAACTTTAGGAAATGTGAATCTAGTTAGATTTTAATATTGGCTTTCAGTTTTGGCATTGATTTTGACATTTTTATTATTCCTTATCCGTTTTAATCTGTTCCACAGATAGTGGCCCAAAAGAAGATGGCGAAACCTCTTCTGCTAAAATATGGAAAATATGCTGGAAAGTCCACGATCACAGTAAGTATAAAATTTGTGTAGACACACAGATTATTCATATTTAATTGCATCTGCACACATTTACATATTTACTGAATGGAGGAACATGGTACGCTCTTCTACTGACGCAGCTAGCTTTATATTATGAGTAGAGACATTGTGTAGTGATGTTTAATGCACAATATTTAATTCACATCCAAAAACCCACAGAGGAAGAAAAGAAATCAGTGTGTTGGAAAACCAAGTAAAGATGTTGTTTGCTAACTCACTAAAAAAGCAAACGTGGAAAGATGAAAAAAAGACTAAAAATGACATGTCTCCAGTATGGCTAACATAACTTAGCACCTTTAAGTGTTCACAGAAACACTTCTTCGGCTATTTCTCGAAGGTTGTGATTGTCTCAGCAGATCACTGGCGGTTGCAAGCTTGCAGTGAGAGCGAATTAGACAAAATCAATTAGTTTTTCCCTTTTAGTAGCACATGCAGTGTAATTATGGGTGGTTCGTAGGCACTTATGTGTACACGATCACAATGCACAGTATGTAATATCACAGAGAAGCCAACTTTATATGCCTCGATCTCTCCTCTTTTTTTCGGACCAAATTAGTGATTTCATTGCGTTTCAAATACATTTATGCATTTGCTTTTTTTAAACACCAGTTGAGATACAGGAACACTCATATAACGGTAGTATTTCAGGTTACGGTGCATGCCGTTGGCCTCCAATTTGAAATCAAATGTATTATGAAACACACTTACACCCTTATGTAAGGAGACAGACACTGGATATTCTTACAATCTCTGGTAAAAGGGTGTACAATAATATGTAACATCAATGTCAATATGTCACATACCATTTCACAACTAGTTAAACTCTGTGGTGTAGTCTATTTTTTTGCAGTGAGTATATTCTGATCCCCCCCAGCCTACTCAACAACCAGTGAGCACCACTACACTCACGAATGCATAGTATGCCTCTATATGAAGAGTTTGATACCAAAATATGATAAGTCCATTAACTCAACTCAACTCAACTCAACTCAACTTTATTTATAAAGCGCTTTTTACAATTTTCATTGTTACAAAGCAGCTGTACATGAGACACATTGAATACAAGTAAAAAACTAAAGGCATATACCTGTAAAAACAAGAAAAAGGTGAAAACAACAAAGACAGACATACAAATGCTCCACACACACAATATGCAAACATACATACACACACACACATTGACATAGACGCACACACACACACAGTGAAAGCACACATTGGCGATAAAGGAGAAAGAACCACAGGTCAAATATTAAACGGACTATAAATTCTTATATGCAATATTAATTATGTCTTATTTCTGAATTCTAAAGCAGCCCCCCCGGCCAGGCAGATAGTGCAAAACAATATGCAAACGGTGGTGAGGAACCCAAAACTCCCATCGAGAAAAAAAACCTCAGGAGAACCCAGGCCCAACCAGGGGATTCCAGTTCCCCTCTGGCAAAAGCTGCTGCCTCTGCACAAGCTCAACAGTGCTTGCACAACAAGGCTAAATAAAAATAAAAAATGATAGATTTAAGATTATCATTCACAATCTAATAACATTTGAAATGTTGTAGGAAAATCAAAGTTGTGGCGTCCTTTATCCAGCTCTATCCTCTTAGCTCTTGTCAGGTCACCGCTTCCCATTCTCAGCTCTGCCATCGGGTCTGGGCATGAACTGCATCCTGCGGTAACCTTGGAACAAAGAGACAAGACTGGCTGAGAGTAGAGTACTGTTCTGCACTCTTTGATGCAACAAGTACATCATTTGTTGTTGGATGTGTTTCTGGTTCCGGTTGATCTAAATAATGCAGCCTAAATCCTCTGAGGATTAATATTATGGAGGAGTGTTGTATGCAAGATTAAAAAGATGAGTCTTTAGTCTAGAGATGAAAAAAAATCTAAAATCATGTTCTTTATTGTGCATTCCAATAAATATAAATCAAACTGCATTTTTCTTTTAATTTAAGCCATAATAACTCAGAAAATACAGCTAACTAAGACAATAAAACCAGAGAAAAACATGATAACATAAAAAACAAGATTTTTCAAAAAAAGCTAATTTTTTAAACAAACTCTTCATATGTAACCAAGAGCATTCTGCAAGATTTATTGCACGCAAGGTTTCAAAACCAATGACAGGTGGGGAAATCGCTCATTTTATTAATCACTGTCCAACCCAGCCAGTAAAGAGTTACATTTAGCGTTTAGATAGCATATGTATACAATCCCTAAACCACAGGTTTTATCAAATGGCAATTTTTGGCAATTTTTAATGCACATGTGTGATCCATGTGAAAGCCTAGCTATAAAGTCCTTTATTTGTGATATACTATGTATATATAAACCCATCCTTCTAAAAAGTAGTATTACATAAATTCTGGTGGTTTCCATTAAAACACCATTATGAACCACAAATTTGTCTATTACAAAATAAATAAAAAATTTCTTGGGCACTAATGGGTGTTCTATTGATCTGCATCTATTGCGTTCGGATCAAGGCAACAAACATAATGCAAATCATTTCCTGTAAAAATATATCTGTAGATTTTGATTTACTGATTTACTAGATTTTGACTGGCTAAGGCTATGTCAAAGACTTGCTGTAAATCATATTGAAATAAATGGTTAAAATCTTACTATGAGTCTTAGTTTTCACACACTGGGTCACACTTATGAATGCAAGTTGCGCCTAATATTGACATCGATAGTTAACTATAATCATCAACAATGAACATTTTTGCAGTTTTATCAAGCACCTATTGCACTTGTAGATTGCTGGCAGTGTCTGTAGCCTGATTTTCACAAGTTTGGCCAAGAGGTCTTAGGATCTCTTACTATCTAAAACAATTATGAACATTGTAGTATATTTTTTCTCCCTTTCTCCCTTATTTATTGATCCACCACACAAACTAACATTTTGGAAGTTGGCTAGTTCCATACAATTTAATATTCCAACAATACCCTTACAGTTATGAATATAACACTGATTGCTCATTTGCAGTAAAAATATACGGCGTATACCTGCTTATCATCCAGACTACACTACTGGTTAAACTCAATTCAAACAAGCCTCACGCATGCATAACATTTGATGGTGCAAATGTCTTTTCAGACAGAGTTCATCGGTAAGACAACACGTAAAACCACAACCTTATTGTAGGTGTTGATTTCTTTGCTTTCTCATCAATTTTAACAGAGTTTGTCCTGAGCGCACCGCAGACTAATGGTGTTTCCATGTTTGAACATCCGCAGCAATGACTGTTCATTTGTTTCGGACCTTCTCATTGGTTTACACTCCGATTGTATATTTTTAATTCTGACGAAATCACATTTTGATCTGAGTTTGGAGAAAGGGAATGGTTTCAGCACTCTTCTTAAAATAGAAAACAAAACAGAGGTCAAAGAATAACGGTACACAACCCTTTATTATTGGAAAATGAAAACATTTTACGGATCATGTCAATCATAAAAAACATTCGATTATTAAAAAAAGCAAGAATGAGGTCGCACCCTTATGCCACTGGGGCAAAAGCAGATGGGAATGAAGAACCTTTGAAGAACCTTTGACTAAAAGTTTCCTTGGGATCCCGAAGATGCTTCTTCTATGCCATTTCTGTGAAGTATCTTTTGTGTCACCAATAAAAAAAGATTTACTTGAGGATTTTTCTGAAGCATTTATTTTAAGCAGAATTTAATATTTTGTGTTTTTTAAACTCTGAATAACCTTGATAAACCAAACTTATTTTGGAAAGAGTATTGTGAAGAGTATTTTTGATATCAGGTCTGATCAAGACTGAATGATTTTACGTTAAGAGTACGATGGTTCTCTTTGTTTTTCATAAGATTCATGCAGAAGAAATATCTGGAAACAACGGCTACGTAGAACTTTCCTTTTGCGCCAAGAAGCTGGATGATAAGGTGAGAGATTGGGCTTTTCTTATTGTGGTTTGTGCATGTATATGATGCATTCATCCACTGTTTTGCTATTAATGTATATAACAGAAGAAAATTCCTTTGTAAAAAATGTTTTCGCAAGGGTCGTGATTGTCTCTTGAATTCAAAAAATTAAATCAAGAGGCTTAGACTTCAGATCCAACAAGGTGCTTTAATGTGGCTGAAAACGCCTGTTGCGGGCGCTTGAACGTCGTTTTTTTTCAGGCGGAGCTGGGTTGGTTACTTTGATACGCTGAGGGTGAAAGAAACGCTGAATGCTGGCACTGAGTCTTCGGGAAATAAGGCCAGCTGCTTCGATTTTCGGAAAACTCCAAAAACGTTGGAAACAATTGAAAAACATGCCGTGAGTAGGCAGAAGCGCCTCGGTGGACACAGCAGCTTAGGTGTTTCTCCTTCAATGCTGTGGATTTTCCAGCTCATTTAGGAACCATTGGGGCTTTTGCACCCTCATCAAATTCCTCTCTCCTTGTTTGGCTGGCACATAATGTTTGAAGCTCTTTCATTCAGCTGAGGTTTCCTAATGGATCTCTCTGGATAATGAGGGCTACCGGAGCTGAAGCCAGTGAAAATGGCCGAGGGGAGCGTAGGGTGGTTGACTCGCTCTCTGTGGGAAAACAGCCTCTCCCACTCACCGCAGCCCACGGCGCAGCTCTCTCCGTGCCCTGTAGTTCTGAAGGTATCTGTGCTTCCTGCAACGCTGCAGCACAGTTTACAGACGCCTCTGCACCTCTCGGCCCACTCTTGGTGCTCATCTCATGTAGCTCTCCTACTCTTCAATGCGTGCATATCTCGCAGTTTCACGCTGTTGTTTCTTCTGCTTAGCTTGGGGCTACGGTTGCACTCTGCGGTTATCTGCGCAACGCAGCTTTGATTGTGTATTCTGCATGCCTTTTTTTTCTGACGTTCCTCAATGAAAAAACATGTCAAGTAATGGCAGGAAACAACAAATCGATATCCATGACTTGTTCACAACCCCACATTAGGTGGCAAGATCAATATATTGTCTATTCTGCTTTATACAGTGAATGAGAAATGCCATTTGGCATCTGTACCGTGACTGAGAGCACAGGCTTCTTATTGGAGAGGCTTGTACAGTAAGCCAAAGCACCCGCGTAACCGTTCGGTCAACATGATTTTGCCAAGTGTGATGCATTCCTGGATCTTATGTCAGAAAAACATTCCCTTTAAACACACATACTGTAGTCCCTGGGTTGATCTCTGACTCCTAATTTTATCTCATAGCCACAGACTAAACTAGCCCTGATATATGATTGGATAATTGCTATTGGATAAAGATGCCCTGGTTGGCACACCTTTAATTTTCCAACACTTACCATAACAAATGCAAAATAATATATATATTTTTGTACTTTAACCCTACAATATGGTTGGTTGGTTGGTTGGTTGATATAAATGTTGTTTCGGGAATCTAACACCTGACTATTTATTAAAAGAATAGTTCACCTTTTTATTCTTTTATGATTTACACTCATGTCACTCCAAACCTGTATGACTGTCTTTGTTTTGCAGAACACGGAAGAAGTTCTTTTGAAAACGGTGTTAACCAAACCCTAAATTGACTTCCATTGTGTATGGACACAAAACCACTGAGATACTTCTCAAAACATCTTCGATATTTATATATCTTTTTATAGGTGAACAACCCCTTTAGGTCAAGTAGAGTCCATTAAAAGTTGAAAAGTTGCCATACCAAATTACTGCATCATACGCAAAAATACGAAAAACATTTTTCACATCATTTACTCATCCTCAATTTGTCCAAATCGGTTTGTTCTGATGGACACAGAAAAAAGATGTGTGGAGAAATGCTTGTAACCAAACAGTTCTTGGCCACCATTGACTACCATAGTGGGAAAATTGCTTTATAAATGTCTTTGTTCTGTTGAACACAAAATAATATATTTTGAAGAATGTAGGAAAGCAAACAGTTCTGAGGCATTTGACTACCTTTGTAATTTTTTCTGGTACTCAATGGTGGCCAAGAACTGCTTGATTCATCAGAACAAAGAAATGTTAACAGATTTTGAACAACTCTGGGTTGAGTAAATGATGACAGAATTCTTGGTTGAACTTTAACTAATCCAGTTGGTGATCCCATGTTTAATAAAACAGGATTGCTCTTGAATGAAGACACGTCTAATACGGTAACTCTTATTGAGTTTTATTGTGTATAGTATGTGAAACCAAATTATATGCATGTTGCATATTAATGATCCCAGATGCTACACTTCTACAAAACTCATTTATTTCCGTTCCACTGTCAAACTTTGTCCGTCAGAACATTAACCAGCCCAATTTCTATAAGCATAATGCTGGCAAATTGTACTAAACAGCAATAAAACACAATCCTCAGTTGGGTTTTTAGCAATCATCATATTCTCATCAACCAAATGATTGTTATTAAGAAGGAGGCATTGTATTATTATGTTCCTCATATTACAGATTGCGTTTATTTTATTTTATTAATAAAGACTTTCTGCGTTGCATGTCTATGTTACAAAGATCTGTTTGTACTTTTCATATTTTTGCTGTTTATAATTCTCACTGTTTAAGTATAGCTTCATAAATAACATGTTGATGTACATTAAAATAAGCTTATTAACATGTCTTCATACCCGTCCACGAACCCAAGAGTGTCTTCAATCCTGGCACTGATAACATAGCAAGAGGATTGATAGAGACCGCTAAAATACAAGGCATAATAATGACTGTGCTGCTATCTTGGGACTGAATCTGTCTGTTCAAATACTACTGGCCTTCTCCGAATGCAGACCGATACGAGTTGAATGGAGTAGACATATTGGTAAATCATCTTTATTGGAATTAAATGTCCACTTCTGTTACGTGACCCATTCTTTGCCATTGATGTGAATGGCATTTTGTGTGATAAAAAAGAGCTAGTGCATTTTAAGCTGAAACGTTGAATGCTCAATGTCACGGGTTTTCAACCGGTGGTCCGAGGCGGCATTGCATGTGGTCCGTGACATGCATTCCAGCCTACCTAATTTCACTATTAAAATCACTTTTTGTTGCACGCATTGGTGTGAATTTAATGAAAATGTTTAAAATAATTTGAGTTTGAGTTGAGATTCAAACTGACACAGAATAGGCTAGCTTTGCACCTATCAGGTCTATCTTATGCTTTGCTAACGTTGTGTTTTGCGTCCCCAACATCATATACGTACATATACATACATACACACACACACACAATAGTGGGCTGCCGATGACTTTTTAGTCAGAATGGTGGTCCCTGGCACGGAACCAGTTGAAAACCAGTGCTCTATGTGATGTGATGTTTATCAAAGACTTGGACATTTCTCTCAGAGTGCTGATGCTTGATTTGGTGCTGTAACTTCACACGTCTTTCTTTTATCAGATCATAAAAGTAATGCTTTATATTCACCTTTATTCAGAGCTATTAGCCAGCTGCAAAACCACAACTGATGCAATTAAAGATTTGAGTCTTAAATTTCGTCCGGAAATAATGCAGTGAACTTTGCAAAAACAATGACAGTTGTCAGAGGTCTGATGATGAATGCAAACAACAGACAAATCGCTTGTCTAAATCAGTCTTCACTCAAACCGACGGGGAGATGTTACCTTGACAACCAGATAGTGGGGGCACCTCCTCTTTCAGCATCCCTGAGGAGATGTCGCACACTAATGCAGCAAGAAATGGGGATATTAAATGGCTCATTCTTTGCACTAGCCATTTCTCTCTCTCGCTCGCTCCTTCTCTTGCTCTCTTTCTGTGCCTGTCTCGTTTCTCTCACATCTGCACACACTTATGAACAAAGTCCTCATTGGCTTCTCCAGGGAGCTGCAATTCGAAAGACCTTATGTTGAATGATTGTTTCAGACAATATCCCTGATTTGATTTGCCAGAGCTATGAGCACAATTCGAAGCTCACACATGGGCACGCATTGTACAAAGTCACGATAGAATTTGGTAATTTATCCCTTGACAAATAATAGTAAAAATTGTTTTTAAATATTTATTTTAAATAATTCTGTTCTGTGTTTCACCTCGACAGTTTTTGAATGCAATATCATTAAAAAAATGTTTATTTTCATTCCTTAGACTATAAGAATATATTGCTACATTTGTAGCTATACAAAAGTGATGTCCAGAGGGCATCTTTGCCAATATTTGCTTTTAATGACCCCTCGGATTCGATTAAACCATTAAAATATGACTTGGGTGGAACAAAATGAAGAAAACACTAAACTTGAAAAGGTGTTTATTTGACAAAAATATTTAGCAAAATAATAAATAAATGAAATATAGCATTTCAGGGAATATGGGTTTTGTTATAATTTGCAGAAAATGCATGTGCATGTCCTGCGTCAATTTCCAAAAGTTGGACATTATTTTCCTCTTGGTCACTACTGTATATTTACAGGAACAGTTTACACAATTTTAGTTAAAATTTGATCATCACACACATTTATTTGTGACAGTGACTGTTCACAGTGACCATATCTCTCAAGCATCAAAAAGCACCTTGAAAGTTTACAGACCTCAATAAATGCTCTGTGGAAAGAAAATGTACCTTTTCCATTCTGACTAGCAAGCAAACAAGCTGGTTTTGCCAGTTCCTTAAAAGCTCAGTGTTAAGGCCCAAGAGAAAATACATCAATCAGGAAGTAAATAGTGCTCAATAAAACCATTTCATGATGTCTTTAAGCAATCATGCATTCTTCTCTTGTGTATGCTTGAACACTTAAGAAACTCTCTTGTGACAGGATCTCTTCAGCAAGTCGGATCCATTCCTGGAGATTTACCGAGTCAATGATGATGGAACAGAACAGCTTGTACACAGAACTGAAGTAACTCTTTCTGTAGCATTGCATAATAATCTTTCTATTCCGAGTGGTTATTTCTCTTTACATTGATTTTGTTCATCTACAGGTGATTAAAAACAATCTGAACCCTGTGTGGGAGCCGTTTAAAGTGTCTCTCATCTCTCTTTGTAGCTGTGACGACGAGAGAAAGTTAAAGGTAAATTATTAAAGGGACAGTTTATCAAAAATGAAAATGATGTCATTCCAAACCTGTGTGACTTCATTTTTCTGTTGAATAAAAGCAATGTTTTGTAGAATGTCATGGTCTTTTATACAATGAAAATAGTTTTTCCTCCAAAAGAGGAATTTCTGGTCTCTGATGCCTCTTTTATGGAAAATAGCATATTGCTAAAGATCTCCTTTTGTGTATCACCCAAGGAAGAGGAAGGAAATGCCAATTTTTATACTTATTTACTAAAAAAAAGCATTTACTAAAATAATATTTACTCCTATACTTTAAGATTTAAGTAAATATAGAGATTTAATTGTATCTTGTATCGTTCTTGTGAAACCAATACCGTGCCTCGTAAGTTAAGTGTATCATCACACTCCTATTAAATACCCATTTTTGTTCCTTTGAGAGAAATTTCCCGAAATAAAACCAAATTAAACTGGAAAATGAAGCGACAAATGAGTTGTTGTAATTGTTTCATCTGTCATCTGCAGTGTTTAGTGTGGGATTATGACTCCAGAGGAAAGCACGACTTCATTGGTGAATTTTACACCAATTTCAAAGAAATGCAAAAGATTTCCTCAGAAAACAAGGTGAGTGTGAGATCATTTAAACCCTGTAGTGATGTCTGACATAGCCATCACTGTTTCATACAGAAGGAACAGAATGCATTAAAGAAATGTCACAACCCTTTTACTGTACATGTGTGAAAAAAGTGTCTTTGCCACCGTGCCTCTTTCAATTTCAGTGACTGCCTTCAATTGTGGTCTCTTCTGTGTTTCTGAAGGTCACGTGGGAGTGCATCAATCCGAAGTACAAGCTGAAGAAAAAGAACTACAAGAACTCGGGGCTGGTTATTCTCAGCGATCTCAAGGTACGAGTCGGCCAATTTGTGTGCATTCACGAAGATCTTACAGTACTGGGATTAATGCTTGTGATGTTAAGGATGTGTGAACAGGATTGATGGTGACAAATATCGAGTTTTGTTTTAGCACATATATTTTGATTTCTATTGACAATGAATGCATATAATCTAGTTGTATTGGATGGCACTTGTTTGTCCTTTTCTTCATCTCAGTATGAAAAAACATTATTTAATAGAAAGCGAACATTTTAATAAAGGTAGTATTAGGCTTGATAACACTTGGTATCAAACCATAGAAAAAATAGTGCGACCAGCCCTTCCTACAGCGACGGAAAATATAGTGATGTCATTATTGTTGTGGGTGGGTGTGACCATCAAGATTAGCGCACAGACTAATGTATTAATGTAGGCTTATATATTTGTCTTGTTTGTTTGCTGTTATTAACAGATCTGTTTAAGTCTTCTGTGACCATGTTTTTGTGTCTGTTTTATTGCTTCCTGCTAAAAAGACCAAGACAGCAATTCCTTCCTAATTTCATCTTGTTATATTGATATCATATGATGATACCATAGATCTTTTTATATACCTTTATACTGAATGTTTATGCACTATGGTATTTATTATAGATAACAACATCAAAGAATACCATAATATTGTTTGTGTACTTTTACGTTAGTGTAAGTCTTTTTGCAAACATGTATACAAAGGGTTGTCTCTTGTGGATCAGATAAATGCGGCGAGGTTTCTGAGATTTACCCTTCGCTTTATCTTTCAGCTTCACAGAGTCTATTCCTTTCTGGACTACATCATGGGAGGCTGCCAAATACACTTCACAGTAAGAGCGAACAGCAGTGTGCTCCACATTTAGCACCGCAATGCGATCCAGACCTTCACAGATTCACTGTCCATGCACTCCACACAAGCATGTAAAGAAATGTTCGACTGAAAACTGCCTCCTAATAATAAATGAATATAATCTAATTTAGATTACACATCCGCATCAGAATACATCGTAGTTATTTAGTTTAGATCCCATTTACAATGTTCGGCATCAGTTCATTTTATTGACCAGCTGCCACTTTGAGTTTTGAGAATGCAATGCATTATTTTATGCCTGCGAGGAATAGAACAATTTAATTCCTCCTTTAAAGACAGTTAATAAAATATTGCTAACTAAAAATGGTAGTTTTTTAATCTACCCATTTAACCTAATGTATATCCAAACCCTTATGGCACAAGATAATAAATGTTAAAGAATGCACTTGGTTATCTTTTGACGTTACAATAAATAAGGACTAGCATTAAGCAACAAAGTATTCTTTTTTAATCATATTAGATGTAGCACATCATTTGTGGTGCTATTTTAAAGCATTCATTGTTTCCTTTTTAAAGCACCAGTTTCAATTTTCTATATTGGTCTAGAATGACATGATGATGTGTAAATCGCAACAGAATTCTTATTCCATATGTGAACTATTCCTATAAAGTGATAGTTTACCCAAAAATAACACTTCTGTCATCATTTACTTACCCTCAAATTGTTCCAAATCTGTATTCATTTTCTTGTTCTGATGAACACAAAGAAAGATATTTGGAAGGATGCTTGTAACCATACTGTTCTAGGCCACCCTTGACTACCGTAACAGCAAAAATTTAAATGGAAGTCAGAAGTGCCCCAGAACTGTTTGCTTTCCTGCATTCTTCAAAATATCTTCTTTTGACAGAACAAAGAAATATATAAAGCAATTTTTCATACTACGGTAGTCAATGGTGGCCAGGAACTGTTTGGTAACAAGCAGTCTTCAAAATATCTTTCTCTGTGTTCATCAGAAGAACAACATTTATACAGATTTATAACAATTTAGAGTGAGTAAATTAAGACTGAATTTTCATTCTTGGGGGGAACTGTTCCTTTAAGTGTTCTACCTAATTCTTCCTTAAAAGTAGCAAACGTAATTAGAGTATTAATGAGTCTGCTGAATATTCATTATTCAAATATATGCCTTTTTCTTGTTCCTGTTCATCTTAAAATAGTTATTTAGGTTAAGCAAAAGCCTTAAAATCAAAAATTGTAATGCATGTTTTTATGCAGCTTGTTTAAACAGATCGACATGAAAGGAAAAATGTTTAGCTGTATTTCTGTATTACATAGCCATTTATGTCATTATAGATTTCAACATCTGCTTTACCAATGACCATCCAATCTGTGTGCCTCTGAGCATAGCAAATTTACATATTGTCCATTTTATTCACTTGAATTATTTATAGAGATGGGATTTTGATTGCATAAGTGTTTTAGTCAAGTTTTGTTTAGCCCCGATAGACACTGAACATTTGGCTCATTGTCGACACGCATTTCCTTTACATTTTCTACAAAAGAGATAACTATTGTTCACCCCAAAAGAAAAATCTATATTTTTTTACTCAACCTCATGTCGGTTCAATCCCATACAGTTTAGACTTTCTTCTGTAGACAACAATTTGATTTGTATTTTTTTATTTTATTTTGTAATGAATTCCCTTGGCACTCTTTCCATATATTTTAGGAATCCTTGAAGCTAGACACTAGATTTTTGTGCTAAACAAAAACAATTTGAGTTAACAATTTAATTTTGACATCCGCCCCCTTTTAAGCTTTAACTATTACAATTATGGGACTGGATTATGTAACCATTGTATTTTTTATGATGTTTCATCATTTTTACTTTGTTTTAGCAGTGTTATTGCTATTATCTCTCTAGGTTGCCATCGACTTCACAGCGTCTAATGGAGATCCTCGCAATAGCTGTTCCCTACACTACATCAACCCCTATCAGCCAAATGAATATCTGAAAGCGTTGATAGCCGTGGGGGAGATCTGCCAGGACTATGACAGGTTGGTGCTGGTGTTTTTCTATCGAAGGTGATCTTTTTGAGCATATATTCGGAGCTCTGTTGATATTTTTTGTCACGGAGATGAGAACATTTTAAATTTGTCTCACGTCTAAAAGTTAGGGTTTAGTGTATAAAGAAATGTGATGCGTATAAAAGTTAATGTTTCACTGGTGATTAAGTGAACTTGGTGGTTTGCACCGAACCATATCTTTTGTCATCAAGGTAAATTTTAGCCAAAGCCCAAAAATCAGTTTGAGCATTGAACATAGACATTTAATGTTGGTTGATTCTATTTTTTGAGAATATGCCAAAGCAGACAAGACCTTTAAGACGGAATATTATAATTCAGTTAAATATTTGTCATTTGGTTGAAGAGCTTGGACAGCTAAGATGTTGGGTTAATACTATGTTCTTGCTGTTCTTGACTTTATAGCATTATTGGTTACATTCATGCATTTGGCATGAACCATTTGGTTGGCCTCAGGCATCAGGCATCAGGGTCTGTCTGATCCATCGACTGAGTTGACTGTCGTTCTTCAAGATGTGCATATTAATAAATGGTACTGCATGATCCGCTGGCATTTCTTGGGCTCACTGGTGTCTTTGGTTTATTAGATCAGTATCACTGTAGAGTTCACATTCAGAATGATGATGTAAGGAATTATGAACTGCTCAGATCTGCTAACAAAATTGTATGGTAAAAAATATAATTCTTTCCTTCTCCTTATGCTGTCTGATTCTGCACAATACAACAGGATTATTACAAGTATATTATAATATAATATAACATAAAAGAACACAATAATCAGCGTCTGAAGTTGACCATTAATTCAAATGTCTATGGTGGTTACGGTCATTTACCGTCTTCCATGATTCTGTGTTGATTCTGTTCCCGTTTTTTTAGGTATTGACTAGCGTTAGATTGCTGCTAGAGTCGTAATGACTACAATGAATTTTGCACACACTCATTTACAGATACTTCCGAATCAGAAACATCACATGCACTTCGTGTTACAAGAGCCAGAAATATCAACAATATCGCAATGCCAAGTTGCATCACAGAAGATAAAGAGGAGTGGAGAATTATTATTTTTAAATCAATATGTGTTTAAATTGTTTTACCTTATTATGATTAGCCTAAGAGGAGCTAGTTAATAACTGCCTTCCACATTTATAATGCAATCTGTTCCAATGGGAGCATTTAATGCTCAGATCAAAACCAAATAAATCAAGAAGCAAATAAATGCTTAAGACAAAGCATGATGTTCATCGGAGAGTAATGATCAAACCGTGTGCACTTGTTAGTATTTAGGTTCCATTGAGGCTTTTGCCTGAGGATGCTTTAAGTTCTCCTGGGTTGTACGCCAACGCTGTGTGGGAACCCCGATCAGGCACAAAGGGTGCGTTTCTGAGCTCCCATTGCCAGTGGGATGATGTGGGTTTGTTTGTTTTTTTTACCATCAGATGAATATTGAATTCAGCTTGCTCTTTCTTACTGTCGAGAGAATTTAGATGATTAAATTCTACTTTGTCTGAATAGATTCCCACACTGTAAAACTTTGCTCTAGTTTTGCAGTAACTTGCTGTAGATTTGATTATTACTTAATATACTTTCCAATTTGTACTGTTTTCATTTACTTTAATCAAGATTAAAACACTTTGACTTTTGAGATTCAAAATTAGCAAAAAGAGACCGGCATTAGCACAGCAAGACTGCACAAAACATCATTCTTTCTAAGCATTTTTATCTTTTTTTCTGCAAAAATATTTGAAACTTCTTAAATTACTAAGATAGATTTACTTCAAGAAAAGTGACCCAAGATATTTAAGCTTGTTTTATTGAAGAAAAATATATGAACTAGGTGAGTATATGCTTAAAACAAAATTGTACATCAAATCTGCAGTAAGTCACTGGCAAACCTGCTGTGAAATTAGATCAACATTTTACAGTGTACAGTAAATTACTGGCAAACCTGTTCCAAAATTAAAGCAAAGTTTTACAGTGTACAGTAAGTTACTGGCAAGCCTGTTGCAAAATTACAGCAAAGTTTTACAGTGCAGAGGCTGGTGTTAATAATATGACTGGCATTTAACATGGCCGAGGAAGTTTTGTCAACCGTCCCCTTTCTCAGCAATTTGTTCTTCAAAACTGAGAAAAGTAAACCTTAAAACCCATTTGGCTTAAACTCTTGTTGACTGTATATTTTTTTAAACAAGTCAGTGGATATGCATAGACAATTGAGTCATTGTTATCCCTGAAACCATTCTGAATAAATGTAATTTACACATTCATTCTTTGCTGGAAATTGCATTTAAGACATTTGTCTTGCTGAGGTTACTTTATCGGCTAGCTCTTTATATGTCCTATACACAGACACACACACACACACAATAAAATAATATTTTCCAGATTTTTTACAACAACTGCTGATTGGAAATGATGTTGAATAAAAATACATCACATATCAATTTTTTAGATAAGCATGCCTTTTATTGTCCCTATTGACTTTTTAAGAAGACATTATTTGTGTTAAAGTCTTTAGGAAAAGTCTCAAAAATTTATGAAGAAGGCATAATGAACTTTTTCTACGACCTTAAGAAACATTTGAGTAACACCCCAAAAATGTTTGTTTCAATCCATTGGGTCGAATGTGTACAAAGACACTTAAGATGGGTTTGTTCAACCTGAGATCACAGGAATGTTTAGCTATTGTGGCTAATTCATATGAATTTGTACATTGTGGATCAGACAAAAACATACTTTATAGATTCTAAAGAAAAAGGCGAAATTGAAGCTCCACCACCCCACCCCTAAACCTAATGTCACTGGTTCAGAAGCAAACCTTACAAAAATGTTTGAATGAGATCGTATTGATTCATACGAATTTGGCAAAATAAGCCACATCGTTAAATAGTTAGATTGCGTTACTATTTTTGCTGGTTTCTTCATATCTGTCCCGACCAAGAGTTGAAACAACAGCATTTGCAGAGTAAAACAATGTTTGGAAGCATATTTTATGTACTCGTATAACAAAAGGAAAATTAAATGGTAAAAATCCATGATGCAAAGAAGTGTTCATGTATATCATAAAAGATATCATCGCATGTGCTCAGATTATGCATCATTTTATCCTAACGTGAGATTATTTGTAGTTCGTGTGATGCTGGTGGCATTTTTTTCTCTTTATATCTTTTGAGCTGAAAGATACACATTACTTGAGTGGATATTCATCCCAATTTGTTTCTCATAATGGTAGTGAAAATAAGAGAATATTGATTTCATTTTGCCCCGACTAATGCATCCTCCTCCCAAGGAGAAAAAGATCATAGAGAGAAAGAAAATTTACAAAATGGCTGTCGTCCAAAATGTATTTCACATCGGCTCATAATGGATCAGATAAAGTCTGCAACAAGGTCCACCTCTAAGATGCTCGCTAATAAGGATTCATAATAATGTGATGTCTATAAACCATTAACGTTCTGCAAAAACCAGCATCACCATTTCACATTTAGACTCATATAATGTACAAATCTTAACACGGCAGACTGCATTCTGTTGCATATATTTTTGCAATTATTCTTAATCTGGAATCAAACCAAACGTGACTTTGGCGAGCCTAATTATGACTCATTTCACTGCTCCTGCTCCACAGCTCCCTGCGTGCGGCCTCTCTATCCTTTAGGCTTTTATCAGAAGTTTGTTTCTGCCTCTCCTATGAGACTATGGGGGGTGTTGGGGGCCTTTTATGATGTGATGCCCCCGGAGGAGCCCTGAAAGCCTTCCCTGAGGAAAGTTAAAAGGCCACTTTCTCTTAACCAACATATAAAGCTCCTGTCTTCATAATTGTTGAGAGTTCAGAGCCATTTTGTGGCTGTGATGATGGATGTTCTTCGATATATGACATGAAGTGCCTGGAAGTCTAGCGATTTGTTTCGTTTCCAATTACGATGTGTGTTTTATGTGATTGTTCAAAAATCGTTTCATTTTGTCAAATTTTTTTAATTCAGTTTGACAGTCAATAGGCTAAGGATGCACAAGCAATAAAAATTCTGGGTGTTTATTTAAACAAAATTTCTTCAGGGAATGGAAGATCACTAAAGAACATGAATGCAACCCTCGTGACCTAATTTCACCGAGGGGTATGAGTAAGCTGCAGGCTTTTGGGAAGCTGAGAAGGCATTATTTTTTACTCATTTGCATAGCAGTTGGCACTGTGGGAAGAAGTCACAGTTGTCGGAACAGCTTGCCTCTCGATCATGGATGTGCGAATGTTTAGCATGTTGGGCATCACTGTATCATGCACATAAATCATGCTGATGGATTCAGCACATCAGACCACTTATTGAGAATATTGGTACCTGGCAGTATGGGGTAAGGGCCATAGAGGGAAATTTATTAGGGGTGTAAACTGCGAAACATATGCGTAGTGATATTAAGAATGTAGAGTTAAATAACATGAGAGTATTGGAGATAAAGACTGGTGGCTCTTGTTGTCTGGACCGTAGTAAACTTTTTCTATTTTCACAATGGTAAACAGATCTTGTTCACATTAGCTATGCTTTAATCATGGAAATTACATGCTTTATTAACTAACTTAAAGGGATAGCTCAACAAAAAATGACAATGATGTCATCATTTACTCACCCTACGGTCATTTCAAAGCTGTTCGACTTTCTTTATTTTGCAGAACACAAAAGAAGATATTTTGAAGAATGTTGATAACCAGACAGTGGTGGTATCTGTTGGACACAAAACCAATGAAGGGTACCCCCATTTTTCGGTTACCAACATTTGAAAGTTTAGGTGAACTATCCCTTTAAAATCTGTCCGTATATGATGTCGTCAGGCTGCTTACGTGAGGAGAACAAAAAATTATTTCTTTTTTGAATAGATAGGGCGAGATCTTTCATGTGATTTGATTAATACTTGTTTTTTTATTTAGTTATTTTACTTTATTATTATTTTATTTTATTCCTTCTTTATCTTTATTCTATATGTTCAGATGACTTCAAATGTATTTTTGGTATATTTTATGTAGTGTATGCAAAGTAACATCATTCTGAATTGGTTAAATAATAAATAAAAAAAGGGAAAAAAAACTCAACATCATACAGAACTCCTAAATGCAATCAGACCAAACTGAGCAGTATGTTCTCATCGGACAGATCAGACTGATACTCCATAGCATCTGATAGCAGAGTCTGTTCAAAGTGGATCATTTGTTCAAATAGTTTCATCTTTTGGAGAGACACAGAAGCATTAAGGATTTCTTGTGGTTGCGCCATAATCACGATGCCTTTCAAGATTTATGCCTATGGTTATTATGTTATATTTTATGTTTAGCTCTCTGTGGTTTTGACCTCACCGTGCCCATCCTCTTTCTGTCCCACGGCTATGAGATGTGTTCCCTGCCGTGTGGATCTGCTCTCCAGCTGTGGCTGTGCATTCCCTGCTCACTATGAAGTTTTTTTAACCCATCAGCCTCTCTGCTCCCCCACACATATGTTCTTATATGCACCTTTGCTCCCAACAGTATGCCTAGCTCTCCCTGGTACCCAATAATTTGAGCATTTATTAATCTTTTTTCATGTAAATTAATCCAAACATGAGCACATAAATATTAGCAATTTAAATATTTGATTAAGTTTGGTAGCTAAGGTTCCACATGAAATAAAATGTTTAGTTTGTTTTACAATTATTTATACCTTAAATTTTACATTTCTGCATTAAACACACTTTTTTTTCAAACATTCTTAAAGACTTTTATAGCTATACATATTAACAGTATTTGTCAGATAGTTTGTTAGATTTTCTATTAATAAATATGTTTGTTTGATCGCAGTGACAAACGCTTCTCTGCTTTGGGCTTTGGGGCAAGAATTCCACCAAATTATGAGGTGAGAGACTATGTTTTTGAAACTTTCATGTATGGTTTAGTTAATTTTGTCCAGTGGCCTTAAAAAATGTTCATCTGCAGACCTTAGAATCTATACTATCATTTATATCACTGCTGTCCTTCTGAAACCTTGTTAAATGTATATTTTGTGAGTAATTTTTTTGCCATATATCATTATTATTAATCACCCTATTTTTGTCACTGGGTATTACAAATATCTAACCATTATAAAGTATTAACATGTGCTTAACTGTATTTAATCATTGAAATGTTTTTTCTATTTACTGAAAAACTGAATTTGGACATCTGAGGATTCAAAAAGACAGTGACTATATGTCGTCATTTTTAGAAAATAAAAAATACAATTGTTCAATGTTGACTTTTCCCCGACTTTTTCTGATTATCAAACCACAACCCATGTTTCATCTCGCTCCGACTCTCACACATGCAAACTCAAACACAGCCTCTCTTTCTTCAGATACAAACCCTTGCAGAGATAAATGTCTCAGGGATTTTAAATGACAGGCTGCAGTCTGTATTTACAGCAAACTCCAGGATTTCATTTTGTGGGTGTTTGTTTAGGCTCTGCAGTATTTAATCTCTTTTTCTTTTTCGAGGAAATGTACAAATAAAATTCCAAAAAAGAAAAGTATTCAAATAGTCTTTGATAACTAGAGAAAATCAATTGCAATAAAATGTAGGCAGGAGCCACAGTGGTTGTTGCCTCCACTGGGGAAACTGCAGGGATGATATTATCTGGATCATGAATAATGATGCTGAAAGTTGGCAAATATGCCCGACACACACACTGCCTGATTTATTGTCGTCTTCTATCAGCGGGGTTTGACACTTTGAAATATGTTTTGTGAAACAAGAACTCTATTAGGGTATGTTAAACAGGTTGAAATGTCTTAACTCTAAATGTATTTTGTCCCCACAGGTGTCACATGATTTTGCCATCAATTTTAACCCAGAGGATGATGAATGTGAAGGTAAGAGCATTGGGAAAATAAATATGGGTAAATAAGGGGAACCGTGCCCTTCTGGAAAATCAAACTCAAGCTGGTTTTCTTGAACCAGTCATTTCATTTCATTTTTTTATATTTAAATATCTTATATAATAAACGAGGAGTTTGCTTCCAAAATGAGAACTCAGTTGGTAAACATTTTCAAAAATCGTGTTTAACAAAAAAACATGAAAGCAGTGTTTTAAAACAACCTCCCTGTGGCTCAGTGGTTAGAGCAAGGTCATGGGTTCGATCCCAGGAGATTATACATAGTCAGAAACAAATGTATAATACAATGCAATATAAGTCGCTTTGGATAAAAGTATCTGCCAAATGTAAATGTGTTTTTATTGTGGATTCCAATTAATATCAATCAAACTGCAGTTGGTTTGTTTTGATTTAAGCTAACTAAACACAACACAAACATAATAAAAAGCATATTTATCTCATATTTATTAATAGTCATCTCATTTTTGAACCAAAACAGATTTTTTTTCAGCCATATACAACATACTGAAGTAATTACAGGATTTAAAACCACAACATTGACGTATTGATGACACATAAATCCTCAGTTATTTACATGTGAACAACTTTACAGACTTAGAAATGAATCCTATGAATATCTTAATCGTGACATTTTATTATATTGTATTTATTTGTCATATCAATGGCATTATGTTTTCAATTGTATTTTCTTAAGTTTACTCTTTTACTTGATATGAAATGACATTTCGTTCTGTGTTATTACTGTTGCCAACTCGTTTAGAATAAACAAGATTTAAACTCTTAAAATGAAAACATTTCTGCAATCATTTAACCATTATCTATCGTGTAATATTTGCTTTGTTTGCTCTGAGACACCTTTTCTCCGACATGCTGTGATTTTGGTATTACCAGAAAATGTACAGAAAACGCAAAAAAATGACAAAAGGAATCAATCAGATGTAACCCATATCTTCAGAATCTATACGACTGCAAAGAACAGAACCAAATCCAAAGCTTTATTCTGAAATCTTCATCTCAATCCTGAGCAGCCACTGTTAGCAGCAATACTGGCGCTGACACGCTCCTTAATGCAAATTCAAAGTTACCGCCGGTGCTATCAAGAAGCTTTACGACATGAAAATCGAGCGTCCATTGGCTGTCGCATGCTTATTCACAGACTGCGACATACCGGGTGCCTGGTGAAGTGAGTTTGAATGAGAAAATGTTCGCTTTCACAGAGTGGATCAGAATAATAGAGGGTATGCATGTGACGTCACTTTCTCACGCAAAGACCACATGAATACGTCAAAACACGGTCCCTTGAGTGGCAAAACACTCAGCAAAATGGCTGCTTACAATATCAGGAAATGCAATTCCGTGCAACATATCAGTGTCCAAGGAAACCTGGTACCTTTGTAAGTCGTCAGGATCACCGTTGTGTCTGATTGCTTTTAATTTCAACGAATAATAGAGTGTTTAAGTCCGTGTTCCTTTGTTTCCCCTATTGAAATCAGCCCTTTTGCTGTGTGTTTTACCAGGGAACGTGTCCTGGCAATCAAGTGACATCAATACATACCCTCTATCATCTGGATAATATTTTCAGCGATTAACATCTTAAATTCTGCTCTGTTCCGCATACAAATCTGTTGTATTCCACCGGAGATGACTGCGACTGCAACGCATCGTCATTTGGACTACTTATTGCATTTTTTAAATAGATAAATTATTATTGTGATCAGTCTGTCATTTTTCCCTTATACTGTACATATTTTTTGTAAATAGTTATGGTTACGCATATAAAATGCTATAAAGCAAAGCTATATTGTTACAAAAATGGTCCTTTTCCTGCTAATTTTGGTCTGTTACATTTACATATTTTTTATATTCGCCATCAAATATGTTTGGGGGTAGGTTAACTGGTCCAAAAATATAAATCGCGTATTGATGATAAAATTATAAAAATGCTTTGATAAGCTTACATTTTTTCTTGTTATTTTAGCTAAAAATACGAAGCAATTTTTACGTCTTATACGTTACGTCCATATTTAACGTTTCAGCATCAATAAGAAAGTACAAAAAAGTATATTTGTGCTTGAAAACTTTACGTACAAATACCTACGTATAAATAATGAGACACAAAGAGATGTGTTGAGGTCGTTTTGATAGGTTAAAAAGTAACGCCTATAATAAGTTAGTTACATCCACCTCACAAGTCATTGGAAACGGCAGTTCTACAGCATAAGAATCAGCACATTTTCGCAATGAAGCTTTTGAAGATCTCATCATACTTAAGACTGAGAGTGAACGTATAAGAGCTGCGGAAATCTCAGGCTTGCTTCAATCGTGCAATTTCTGCATACGACGAGGAGTTCTACATCAGACTCTTCACAAGCTTGATCCTAAAATCCGCCGCTTTCACTGCCAATCCTCCTGCACTACTTTCAGAAAGAGATAGAAGCAAGCTTCCAGAGCTGAACTGATAGCTGTGTCCCCTCTTCTCTGATCAGAGATCCAGGGGGTCGTGGAAGCTTATCAAAACTGCCTCCCCAAGATCCAGCTGTATGGTCCGACCAACGTTGCGCCCATCATCACCAGAATAGCAAAACAGGCGGCTGGGAAGGAACCCATCAAAGACGCTTCTGTGAGTATCTTCAAAGTTTCTGATTAAGGCACAGTGCAGGGGAAATTGCAGCCAATGTTTGTTTATTCATTGCACCCAATGTTGTTTACTTGCATGTTTTCTCATTATTTTAAAACTAACTTCACTTATGGAGGTAACAAATATGGCAATAGCACACTTACAAACTTGCACTGGTGGATTCTTACTTTCAGGATGTTCTGTTAACAATAACAGAGTATTGCTTTACAATAGACAATATACCATTTATATAATAACTAATTCCGTAGAGAATAGAATAGAATGATAATAATCACATCAGTGATAATTAAAAAATTATCTTATCTTATCTTATAAATAAATAAAAAATAATACAGCTCAAATAATGTTTGGTTTGACTGCTGTAGTAATATTTCAAGGTTGAGCCATGTCTTTCAGTAGCCATTTGAAAAGAAAAAACATTTAAGAGCTATATGCACCATTTTATAAGCTATTGATATAAATATAATTTTAAATTCACTGTTGTGTTCAACTGCGATCTGGTGTTCCATGAGTTTAAATGATGACAGATTTTTCATTTTTGAGTGAACTATTTAATTTTTCTGCGTTTTATCTCGAGGGTTATTTTGGTAATTAAAGCTGCTGCTATCAATTCAGAATCCCATTAAGACACTTAACATAACAATTGATTTAGCCTTAAGCTTTTTATGAAGCCAATTATCTACGTGTTGCTCTGTTTCATTGCCGTGTCCAACCACTATGACCTTGGCATGATCTTCATTTATTATTTATTCTTAGACCACCCCTTCCCCAAAAGATCAGTTTTCAGTAAATAAGCTTGGACAGATCAATGCTCAGAAAACAGGACATTCATCCAAACTGTAGACTTTGCATGTTGGTCTGACCCCTGGGAAAATATTGCTACTTTTAACCCGATGATCTAATTACATTTAGTACATTAATTTCAAAGTAGGTAGGAATTTATAAACATTTACATTTTATTAATTTGGGAGATTTTTCCGTTCACTGAGTTTCCAAAATACTTCCTCCATTCGTTGTTTTCTAAACCCATGACCTTGGCCTAGCACTGTTCTCCACTATTTATGCTACAGACATGCTTTTCACAGTGTATGCGGTCTACTTTACTTTTAGATTTATTCATTTAGCAGACGTTTTTATCCAAAGTGACACACAAAGAGTTTAGGGTGCAATAAGCGTTTTGTCATACAGGAGCAATAATACAATAGGTGCCAATACAAAGTTACTGGTTTCAACAAAGCCAGATTATTACCTGTTGAGAGAAAGAGAGGGAATTCACGGAAGATATAAGTTTTAAGTAATGTTGTGAGAGATGTGGTTGACTGGATCGAGTTAGGAAGAATGTTCCACCAGGAAGGAGTTCTACGATTCTACGATTTACTGCCCTTATGGGAAGGCAATATCAGACACAGCTGGTAAGCTGAACGCAGGGATCTTGATGGGGAGTAGGAGTGTAGGAGGGTGTGAAAGTATGGCAGATGCAGATCAAGTGATAGCTTGTAGGCAAGTATTAGTGATTTGAATCTTATACGGGCTTCAACCAGTAGCCAGTGGAGAGAGATGAAAAGGGGTGTAAAATGAGCCCTTTTGGGCTGTAGGGAAGACGAGACGTGCTGCTGTGTTCTGAACCAGCTGGACCAGTTTGATAGCCTTTGCAGGAAGACCAGCAAGGAGAGCATTGCAGTAGTCCAACCTTGAGATCACCAGGGCCTGGACAAGGAGATGTGCCGCATGCTTAGTGAGATAATAAAGCACCATTCCTAAATAACAACTCTCTTCTCTGCCAGCGTTATCACATCCTGCTGATCCTCACAGATGGGGTGGTAACAGATATGGCCGACACACGGGAGGCCATTGTACGGGCGTCCTACCAACCCATGTCTATCATCATAGTGGGCGTGGGAAATGCAGACTTTACAGACATGCAGATTCTTGATGGGGATGACGGAGTCCTACGTTCACCCAAAGGAGAACCTGTCTTGAGAGACATTGTGCAGTTTGTGCCATTCAGAGACTTTAAAACGGTCAGTTTGAACCTTTTATCAACTGATGTGATTGTGAAATTGTCTTTTAGTGTATTTATTGATATAAATTTGACAATCTAGTTAGTAAATTCAATTCATATTATTAAATAATATTCAAATGGACGTTTACATTTTGAAGATGCTTTTATCCAAAGTGAGGAAGGAATGAAGCGCTAGACACATTATGAATAACAAGCCAGATATGAACATTAACGCAGATTATTGAATACATTAGAAATAATTATTTTTAGTTAATAACTAATGCATTAAAAAATTAACTTACTTTTGACTTTTAAATACACAGCTGCGGAAAATATAAGAGACCATTCCAAATTTTAATTTAATCAGCATCTCTGGATGTATTGTGGTCATTTTATTGTCTGTTGAATTTTAACAAAGCAATTTCATCCAGCAATATGAAAAATCACAGCATGACGCAACACTTGAAAACTTGAAACATGACTATACAGAGGATCTTTTTTGTTATTTTGACCGGTTCCACCAGTTTTCATTTTCTGCACATAAATGCAAATAGAAAAAATATTTTTATGTGACATTTGGAAGAAAGTCAGGAGTTCACAGAATTAAAAAGACATGATAATTTTACCTAAACACATGCTTGTGTAAATAGTAAATTTAGAAGAAAAAAATTGACAATTTTGAAATGGTCTCTTAATTTTAATATAAACATATATTAGATTATGCAACATTACTACATTAAGTTAATTGCTTAAGGCGTCGACATATATCGACAAGATGACTCGAGAGTACAGACATACACCTCCTGTTGTGTTGTATTGATCTTCTTATTTTCTAATTTTCCGTTTTTTCTAAATGTTTTCGCAAAGCCAGGGTAATAAATAACTTGCGAAAAATGCTATTATTATTATCTTTCCTTCACAAATTTTTAAGACTTTTTTTGTTTTTAAACTTTGTTAATATTTTTCAAATACTCCTGGATGCCGTAAATTACATTTTGCTTTAGTGAATCAGGCAGGCAAGCACAGGCACAGTTGTTCCACCACTGATTTGGACAACAGAAAAAAAAAAAATAATTGTAGAGAAGCAAGGATTAAAAATGTGTATATGCTTCTAAATTGTTATTCTCTTCCCCATTAAATACTCCAGAGAATGCTGCATGGCTCTCATCCAAACAATTTAAATCACTCCTTCTCCTCCTCATTCCTTCACAATGCAATTTGCCATGGATTTTGATTATTTGCTTTTGTACACCATTGTTTGTTTCTCCAGACCTAAGTGCGTATCTCTTTTTGCAGGCTTCACCGGCAGCTCTGGCGAAGTGCGTCCTAGCAGAGGTACCTAAACAGGTAGTGGAGTACTTCAGTCACAAGGCAATACCGCCTATCAACCCAGTGCTGCATTCCGCTCCCAACTCCATCGCCAACACACCCGAATAACACTTCAACTACCCTGCCCTGTGTACTTTTACAGTACTGCAAACGGGAGAGCTTGGATAGGGCTACTCAACCACCACAGTACAGTTCACAGTAGTATTACATTTTCAACATACTGGTGTTCAAACAGACTGGTATTTTTTGGAAAACTCTGTGCCCTTGACAATGACAGCTCACCCAGCATGCAAACCTGGTGGCCTTGTACATCTCCTCGTGTGAGGCACTTTGAAGAGCCAGACAATACATGAAATTCTCATCAGCACCACAGGCCCTCTGATCCCGCTGGCTCTTTACAGACGCACAGTGTTCTTCAGAGCACTTTGGGATTTTGCTCTGCGAATGCCCTGTTTTCATTTCTGGACTCCTGGAGGACTGGAACTGAAAAGTTCAAAAATATACAATGTATGAGAATTCTGTTATGATAGCATGTATTAAGACTGGGTTTGGCTTTAGCTGTGCTGGACGGATATGCATGTCGATGCTAAAATCACCGTCTTAATATATAGATATGTGGTGGGGAATTATATAAATATGCGATATGTATATTCAAGCTTCAAGTAGGATCTCACCAACGTTATTCTCTAACCTCGCATCAATCGAATGCTTAAACAGAGTCTGATTGGGTAACTTTATTTTTGGGGGAACGCACTTCACCTTTAAATGTGTTATGCAAAACATACAGTAGACAAAGCAGCCATTTTTATTATATTAGAATCAGATATTTGCATTTACTTCTGTTTAGTAACACATGACATTAAAGTGCAAATGGCATGAAGAAAATCATTATTAATACCTTTTGATATACAGTATGTGATACATGAAACATATTGCATCAGAGAACATAGTGACTGAGATCAATATAGCCGTGTCATGTACTGTAGCTACAGTACATGCGATTATTTCATTCTGTGTGCATGATCACAAATGCTGAATACAAATTTGAACAAAAACATGGATGCCTGTATTTACACATTACACATCCAATATATAAGATAAACAGCGATAACAAGAACAGAACAAAAATTTTACTTCCCAATAACCATGTGCACATTTTTCTTAATAGACATTTTGTGGAATAACCAAAAAAACTCATAAAATGAAAGTTGCACTGCAGAAACAAACCCGAGGACATTTCTTATCTATTATACTTTTTTCAAGTAGTCGCTTGAAACATAAAAACTGTGACAATGGACAGTACACTCTAAAATATGTTGGGTTATTTGAAACCATTGTTTTGTTAAATTAACCCCCAATATGGTTATATTTGACCCAACAATGGGTTAAAACCATCAAGCATTTTGAGTTGAAAAAACAGAGCATAGGTTAATTTATAACCCAACAGTTCGGTATGTCCATTTTTGACCAAATGCTGGGTTGACGCAACCCAACTTTTTTAGAGCTCAATATGCTTATAATTAACGTTTTATAATTTGTCTCGAGGTAAAAAACTAGTTTAAAGTAATTAAAGTAAAATTGTAATTTTTTGTAATTAACCCTATACAGCTAAATGAATGGTTTAGCGTTACACATTAACACAGACTACATGTAATGGCATGTATTCACTCAAAAATCTGATTTGTTGGATTTATATAAAAAGTGTCAAGTGGTTCCACGCAAATATGTTGAGTAGTTTCTACAATTAACAATTTAGTTTTACGAACAAAAGAAATTTAAGAAAAATAGACAAAAGCTTTTTGAGTAAATCCAAACCATTCCGACTGTACCAGTAATTTTAAGTTAATATAACTCAATATTTATCCTTCTCAATGGTACTTTTTGTTGTCATACATAAATTATATACAGATGTACTTTGTGTAAGTCAAAACACATTGAGCAAATCAGACGAGAGGCATCTCAGTACTGCCATTAGCACAGTTAATCCTCTTTGAAGGATGCACATGGTCGCACTTTAACCTCTCAAACCCTAAGCACATGAACCACTCGCCTATGGTAACCCTTAAACTCAAAAAAACAACAAACTCCTTTTAACTTCAAAGATAAATGAACATTAAGCGCAAATAAGTCTTTATCTTTACTGAAAAACACTTAAAATAACACAAAATTTCTAAATTTACTGCCTGAATGCAGTGTTACGCAAAGCTCGCTGGGACCTGAAAATCCCCCTCAACCTGTCGTGTTGAATTAACTTGTTTATATTAAGTAAACTCAACAATAGGTCCAATATTATTGGGTTTTGCGTTACAGTCAACTATGTTAAGTTGACCAGTCAAACACTTGTTAAGTAAAGCCGACAGTACCACATTTGTTGTATAAATAATATAGTTATATCCACATTAATGTAGTTACTTGCATTCTTTATGTACTGTGAACAAGGATGGGACAGCTACAGTTCATTTTTTTTAGTGTAGTTTCGAGCAAAGAATTATCTTGCTTTTCACATCATTGCACAGCTTTAAAGTGAAAAGAGTCACATGCATAGTAATGTGTCCATTGATGTGCTTAGTATATATACATCCAAGCGCATGAATGGCCCTTAACTCTTGATCACCCTCTCCACCAACAATATTTTGCAGTGTATACATGCCTGTATTGCATGAATGCTTATCATTCAATTATGTAAATGAGGATTGCCAGGTTTTGATTCTAACATGCTGTTGGTTTCTCTCTTGAAACTGTACATCTAATCTATTTTTTTTTTTTTGCAAGGCGCAGTGCTCCTGTATATTGCATTTTTGTTTATATATTGTTTTCCTGCTTGCTTATTTTTTATACGATTCTAAATTCACTACATTGCATGTTTGGTGTATCCTGAGGTGAGTACTAAAATTGTTCTCTCTTGTCATGCACACAAGCAGAAGAGCGTATTTGGAGATTGTGGGTCATCAACGCCATGGTATTTCACAGACTTAGGTCATTGCCATTTTTTCTGGTTGAACAGAATCTTTTGATATTCAGACACCCGAGTCATTAGGTTACATCAAATCTGCTTAAAGACTTTGTGGATGACGTCTGCTGCAGGCTGAGACATTATATCAAAGAAAAGCTAGACAGATTAATTTCTCCATAAAAATTATTGCCTAAGGCACTGTACTGTAAGACGCAGGAGGAATCCTTTCAGCATTTATCCTTGTTTTGTCTCACTTATGTTTAAGCATTGTGTTTTGATTTGAATCCCTTTGGGAAGCTGTGATTTACTGCATGCACTCCTCTGTGTTAAAATACCTGTCTGATTTTCTTCAATGTTTTGTTGGAAGCGAGTCTGCCGGTGCAACAGACCGTTTCCTGTAGTCTAGACTCGTAATTCTGGATCAACACAAATAAATCTTTTAATAATTAAACTGAATGGTAGTGTATGTCATGTGCATCAACAGTCCAATGTTTGGATACAGAAACTTATTCAGCTTTGGGATTTTTCACATTTTAAGATAATTTGTAAAATCAACAAAAGTATGATAACATAAAGGAGTTATGTGTAAATGATTGTGATTTATTTGCAAGTAGCAGCCTTTAAAGGCACAAGGGCAAATAAGGTCCTGTCATTTGTAATAAATATAAAGCATTTTACTTTCATGGCATTCGTTTTCAAGGTAAAATCCTTGACCTTGCCTCAAAGGGCACGTTTTGTGTACTGTACATGTTGCCTCTTTTCCAACTTCAGCTTTAAAAAAAACGAAGTCTTGTTCTATTTGTAGTTTTTGCCTATTTTATGCTTTCTCATTACACAGTCTGATGAATTTAGTCATAATGCCGGTTTCAAGCAAACGGAATCATCTTCCAATTTCATTCTGTAGCCTTCACACCTTGATATATCTTCCTTTACGCCTTAATCTGCTGGACCAAAGCAATGCATAAAATCAGGGGTGTGTGTCTGGTTTAACATGGATTGGGACACTTTAAAACCAGTCACACTTTAAAGATATAGACTAAAATCCGTAATCTGGCAAACTTCATTTTGAAACATTTCCTCTGGCAATCTGTAAGGTATATGGGTTGTCACTATACAGGGGCTGGCTAAGTATTTTCCGGGGGTTACCGGGGCCACGCTCTTCCATTAAAATATCCATTGTTTAAACATTACTGTATAGTTAAACCATCGTTAGCACAAAATAACCATGGTTTACAGAAACCCTAGTTAAAACAGGTTACTGTAAAAAAATACATGGTTTGGCAATAGTAATTAATGCATCAAAAAGATGGTTAATACACTTTATCACAAAAAAACATGGTTTATTTTCATAAAGGCAGCTCTGGGGTGGCGCGGAAAACATTGCAGTGCATTATAGCAACAAACAAGGCACTCACCCAATCTTGAAATGTTTCAAATAATAAGAGATATTCATAATCTACTCACCCTCAAGTTGTTTCAAAATATTTGAAATGATATAACGTAAAATGTTTAGATACAATTCTCAATCCTTGTTCCAAGCACACCAAACGGCATCACAAACTGATATCACAAACTTTAGAAAACTTTTTGAGACACTGCCATTTTCAAGTAAACTGCAAGACACAACTTTCTGAAAACGATGACGTCACACAGATGCGTACTATGCGCTCAGTCGCGCAAGTATAGCCAAAACAATATGGCTGCTTCGAGTACTGAGCTCACTCCTTGACCACGTTTTAACGTTTCCCCAGCAAAATGTGGATTTGCTGCACCAATAAGACCAGCGGAGACACAATATTACTTTCAGCCGACCAACGGTATTAAAAAGTATTTTTGGGTTATAACTGTTGTGACGAGCAGGCCAGGGGCCAATCAGCGTCGCCATGGGAACCACGCAATCACGCCATACCTGTTGCACGTCGTCAGCAGCTGAGGCACATCAAGGGCACGCTTCATAAGCGGCGGAGAAAGAGGAAGCGGGAGGACTTGTTATCCTGAGTACACCTTGATGACTAACCGTGTGAATATCTTTTTGCTACAGAATCCAGCGGCTGAAGACGAGCAGACTCCTTTGCACGATTGCCACTCACAGGATCACTCTGCACGCACGGGACTTCCACGGGACACACCACGGACGGAGATAGGAAGAGCTAATTCCCTTTTGTTCACCAGCTTCACCCATTCACGTTTGTCACTATTAATAAATCTCCCTCCGGGACGTGTAAAATTGCAGTACTGTGTCTGTTGTGCTTTCTGCCCGTCACAGTTGGTGGAGAATGCTGGCATAGCACAGCACAGCACAGCTGTTAATTCTGTCTGATATTTTCTCCTCAGGAAAACCGCTCTCTCTCTCTCTCTCTTCCTCCATTTTGTTTACGGAAGTGAGCTACCAGTGAGATGGAAGAACTTATCCGGCGCCTTACGGAAATATCTGCCCGACAGACGCAGGTATCGGAGCAGATGAATCGCCGACAGGAGAGAGTGGAACAAATCCTAGAAGCCATGACTACCGCCACGTCCCAAATTCCGCTCCCGGAAGCCAGAGGTACCGCCCACCGCCATTTGACCAAGCTGACGGAGCTGGACAGCGTGGACGCTTTTCTGCATACCTTTGAGGTGATAGCAACGCGGGAGGCCTGGGATAAGCGTGAGTGGGCAAGGATCCTGGCGCCCTTCCTGACGGGAGAAGCTCAGCAGGCCTACTATGCTCTCCAGCCGCCCCAGAATGACGACTACGACAGTTTGAAAGCTGAAATTCTGGCCCGGGTGGGTTTATCACCAATAGCAGCTGCTCAACAGTTTCACCAATGGGCGTATGATGAGCGCCGTCCGGTCCGGATCCAAGCAGCACAGTTAGCTCGATTAGCGAACCTCTGGCTGATGGCGGAGGAACCCACTGCAGCACAGGTGGCTGAGAAAATCATCATAGATCGGCTGCTGCGAGCCCTGCCACGCCGGTTCAGGAGATCCGTAGGCATGCGGAATCCCAGTTCCCTCAGAGACTTGGTCGAGGCCGTGGAATTGGCGGACGCAACGCTCGCCCGGGATGGAGGAGAGAGAGCGGTAGGCACACCCCGGAGGGGGGTTCAGGAATGGCGACCGCAGGAGGTTACCTCACGGCCAGGCAACAGACCCCCAGCCCCTACGCCACAGGATGAGTCCATGCCCACCGAGGCGGCGTCTCCAGCACCAAGGGCCTGGTTAGCAGGGTGTAGTGCACACCAAAGGTTTCCTTCCGGTGCTCCGGAACGGATGGTGCGGGTCGATGGGAAATCGATGAAAGCCGTCCTTGATTCTGGCAGCTCAGTGACTCTACTCCGCGCCGACGTCCTACCCCCAGAGAAAGAAAGGACCTCTTGGCTACCCATAACCTGTGTCCATGGTGAGTCCCGAGACGTCTGGAGTTGCCTAGTCGAGATCGCCGCCAAACCTGGGTCATGGCCGATGGAGGTGGGAGTCATCGAGGACTTACCGGTCCAGGTGTTGCTAGGCAGAGATTGGCCAGGATTCGACCGGCTCCTCACTATGGCAGTGCAGCCCGGCCCCAAGAAACCTAGTTATCCCCGACGTCGACGTGCGCCGAGGCCGAGGCCGAAATCCGCACTGTTGGCATCCGGAAGTAACCCAGGAGGTGAGTCGGGACCTCCGCCCTCTAACCCATTTGTTGATCTGTTTAAAGGTATAACGGAAGGAGGATACTTTCGAAAGAGCAAAGAGAAGATGACCGGCTCCGACATTGCTGGAACCAGGTACGAGTGGTAGATGAGGAAATACGGATCCCGGCTCCTCATCCAACCCCATATTTCAGAATTGACAAGGGGCTGTTGTACTGTGTCGCCCAGAGGCGAGGGGAGGAGAAAACCTTACTGGTGGTACCAAAAAGCAAGACGGGCATCATCATGGAGTTAGCACATGTGCATCCGATGGCCGGACACTTAGGCGCCACCAACACCGCCCAGCGCATACGCGACCGTTTCCACTGGCCTGGACTGGAAACAGAAGTGAAGAGGTTTTGCCAAAGTTGTCCGACATGCCAAAAGACGTCCCCACACCGACCTCCCCCCAGCCCTCTCATCCCATTACCCATCATAGAGGTACCCTTCTCGCGGATTGGTCTGGATTTGGTGGGGCCACTGCCGAGGTCTGCCCGTGGCCATGAACACATCCTGGTGATAGTGGATTATGACACCCGGTATCCAGAAGCTGTGCCCCTCCGGAAAGCAACAACTAAGGCCATCGCGAAGGAAATGTTCATGCTGTTTAGCCGGGTGGGAATTCCGTCTGAAATTTTGACGGACCAGGGAACACCGTTCATGTCTCGGCTGATGGCTGACCTCTGTCACCTCTTGAAGGTAAAACATCTCCGCACGTCAGTATACCACCCCCAGACGGATGGCCTGGTGGAAAGGTTTAACCAAACGTTGAAGAGGTTGCTGCGGCGAGTGGTGGCAGAGGATGGGCGCGACTGGGACCTGATGCTCCCGTATGTCCTGCTTGGGGTCAGAGAGGTACCCCAGGCGTCAACAGGTTTTACTCCGTTTGAGCTGTTCGGTCGGCAGCCACGTGGGCTGTTAGACATAGCTAGAGATGCTTGGGAACAACAGCCAGCCCCTCACAGAAGCGTAATTGAGCATGTCCAACAAATGAGGGATCGAATCGACCGGGTGATGCCCCTCGTAAGGGAGCACCTCGTAGAGGCCCAGCGCGCCCAGAAAAGGTTATATGACCGGCCCGCCCAACCCAGAGAGTTCCAACCCGGAGATCGAGTGCTTATTCTGACCCCTACATCAACTTCCAAGTTCCTAGCATCCTGGAGAGGACCCTGCACCATCCTGGAGAAGGTGGGGCCGGTCACATACCGGGTCCGTCAGCAGGGACGAAGAAAAGAAGAACAGCTGTACCACATAAACCTCCTTAAAAAATGGATAGCCCCGGCCCCCCAGATGGCCGCCTTCGCAGCGACAGAGGCCCCGGTGGTACACATTGGAGAACAGCTGTCCCCCACACAAAAGACCGAGCTGAATTCCCTGGTCCGTCAGTTCTCAGATGTGTTTCAGGAACGGCCCGGGCAGACTCATGTCATTCAACACGAGGTACGAACACCTCCAGGAGTACTCGTCCGGCAGCGGCCCTACCGAATCCCGGAAGCTCGTCGGCTGGCTATCGAGGAGGAAGTGACCAGAATGAGAGAACTGAAGGTGATTGAACCGTCGCGTAGCCCGTGGTCTAGCCCCATTGTCATGGTCCCAAAGCCCGACGGGTCACTCCGGTTTTGCAATGACTTCCAACGCCTCAATGAGGTTTCCAGTTTTGATAGCTATCCCATGCCCCGGGTGAATGAACTGCTGGACCGTTTGGGTAAGGCGCGCTTTATATCCACATTAGATCTTACCAAGGGCTATTGGCAGGTGCCCTTGTCACCTGAGTCAAAGGAAAAGACGGCCTTTAGTACTCCGTCAGGCCACTGGCAGTACACAGTCTTACCGTTTGGGCTACACGGGGCACCTGCCACGTTCCAAAGAATGATGGATATTTTGCTGCGGCCCCATCAAGAATACGCTGCTGCGTACATTGATGACCTGGTCATCCATTCGGGGTGTTGGGAGGAACACTTATTGAGGCTGCGGAAGATCTTGCTGGAGCTTAGACGAGCCGGGCTGACCGCAAACCCAGGGAAGTGTCACCTGGGTCTAGCCGAGGCACAGTATCTGGGATTTCGAGTTGGACGTGGAGTGATTCAACCTCAACCCAAGAAAGTAGAGGCCGTCCAGAAGGCATCCAGGCCCACGACGAAGACCCAGGTGCGTGCTTTCCTTGGGTTGGCGGGCTACTATCGATGCTTCATCCCTGCCTTCTCTACTATAGCCAGCTCCCTGACCGACCTTACCAAAAAGGGACAGCAGGAGAAAGTCCAATGGACCAAAGAGGCGGAAAGTTCATTCCAGACCCTGAAGCAAGCGCTATCGTCCTCACCAGTTCTGCATGCACCAGACTTCGGCTGCCCCTTCACCTTGCAGACGGATGCCTCTGATGCTGGAATAGGAGCCGTCCTCTCACAGACCAAGGATGGTGAGGAGCATCCAGTGGTGTATATAAGCAGGAAGCTTACCCCCGCGGAGACTCGGTATGCTACCGTGGAAAAGGAGGCCCTCGCTATTAAGTGGGCGGTCCTGGAGCTGAGGTACCACCTGCTAGGCCGAAAGTTCACGCTTGTCACTGATCATGCACCGTTGGTGTGGATGTCCAAGGCCAAGGATACGAATGCTCGAGTGACCAGGTGGTTCCTTGCGCTCCAGGACTTCCATTTTGAAATCCAACACCGGGCGGGGGCCTCACACGGAAATGCCGATGGATTGTCCAGGATGTGGTCAGGTCTGGTGGTAAGGTCAGGGACATTCTCCCCCCAAAACCCTTGGGACCCTCATAGAATGAGAAGGGGTACCAGGTCGACGCTTAGGGGGGGGGAGTGTGACGAGCAGGCCAGGGGCCAATCAGCGTCGCCATGGGAACCACGCAATCACGCCATACCTGTTGCACGTCGTCAGCAGCTGAGGCACATCAAGGGCACGCTTCATAAGCGGCGGAGAAAGAGGAAGCGGGAGGACTTGTTATCCTGAGTACACCTTGATGACTAACCGTGTGAATATCTTTTTGCTACAGAATCCAGCGGCTGAAGACGAGCAGACTCCTTTGCACGATTGCCACTCACAGGATCACTCTGCACGCACGGGACTTCCACGGGACACACCACGGACGGAGATAGGAAGAGCTAATTCCCTTTTGTTCACCAGCTTCACCCATTCACGTTTGTCACTATTAATAAATCTCCCTCCGGGACGTGTAAAATTGCAGTACTGTGTCTGTTGTGCTTTCTGCCCGTCACACTGTGCATGTGTATGTGCCGAGGCACGTCCAGTTTCTTTACACAGCAATATCGCTATCCACTGGCCTGGCGTTCATACTACAGCAATTTTATCCGTTTTCCTGGATCCATGCAAATGCAGACCGTTTTGATACAGTGTCATGTGTACATGAAACTTTTCAAAAACGCAACAGTTTTTCATTGTAGAAACGTTGCCCGAATTCTGCCTCAAAGTTTTCGTCTCCGTCTGTGTGAGTTAACGTTACCTGAAGCCCACATGAAAACACAGGCGACGCTAAAACGTTTTTAAACTTCAATGATAAATTGTTGACTTCTCCACTCAATTGTCATTCCACACTAATATTTTAGACTGCTTGTTTCTCTTGAACTATTTTGATTTAACGTGTGTTAAAAGGTCACGTAATGTATCTAAACGTTTTTAAAGCTTTTAGGATCTAAAAATGTAAGTGTAAAAAGACAATTATCACTAAAGACAGCAAATAAACCCTAGCTCTTTCATTTGTGTGACATAATAGCAGAGTGAGATCTCAGCTTCAGAAGGCCATCAGTAGGTATCATCACAAAAGATGTCACAAGTCTTGGTGTATATTAAATGTGTTGCTGCATATTTACTTTTCATTGCATGAATGATTGTAGTTGCCATGGAGATAGTGCTGGATGCTTAATATGCATCCTTAAGGAAGTGTACAGCGAAGAGCTGGAGAAGATAATTGTAAAGACATTCAAGCAGCCTTGACTCAAGTTCAAGAGTTTCTAAAAACAGCGCATATAACAAATATAATGTGCTTCTATGAATGTGTAGTGGGACTATATGAACTGTATTTGTTCTGTTTAACATTTATGTGTAGGTTTTAATGGTCTTCTGCGAGAACAGTATTTGATTCAGCACTTGCAGTGCAGTTTTCTTTAAAATAGTACAGTACAAAGTGAGATTCTATAGTGTAGATGGACAAAGAAAATATATGAAGAATGTCTGCACACAAAAAGTTGTATTGGTGTTCTAAGCTCACAAGGAACATCTTGTTGATCTTTCTGTAATGTAGCGATCAAGATCTCTGAACACACCATTCTATAGTAAAACATTCAAAGTTAGCTGTTTACTGATTCTGAGTCTTGCAGCAACAGTTTTAATGGAAAACTGACTGTCTCAAATAGGCCGTGGATAGTCTACTGAGTAAAGAATCCAACCCACATAAGGGAAGCAGATTGCCAGCACTCTGTTAAACCTGTTAACATTTACTGCCATTAAAAACAAGCACCAGAGCCAAGGCTTGACCCAGGCACTGGAGAGAGTTGCCCACTAGTTGTGCATCAGATTATTGATGGCAAAAACTGTCCAGTCACTTTGGCAGGGAGATCCTGTATTGATGGGTTTCGTTGCATTGCCTTTCAGATACTGCTGTTATTGTTAAAGTGCGCTTTGCTATTTGTACTGGGTGCGGTTACGACGTCGTTGCTTACTGTTATAAGAAATGGTTGTCTGCTTAAAAAAGTAATAGCGCACCCCTTTGACATGAGGCTTAATTCACATCTTTGGTGCTAACTATGACTGAGCTGCTTATGGGCGGGATTTGACCTAAGTAGCAATAGTGGCAATAGTCATTTATATTAAAAATGAAAAGTCACTGTTCACTTACCTTCGTGTCATTCAAAACTTGTATTTGACTATTTTGACTATTTAACAGAAATGAAGATATTTTGAGAAATGACTTTGTGGTTTTGTGTCCATGCCATGGAACTCAGTGTTGTTTGTTCACCCACATCCTTCAAAACAGCTTCTGTTCTTGCAGTAGACAGAGGGTCATCTTATGGGTTTGGAATGATATGAGGCTGAGTAAATGATGAAAGAATTTTCTTCTTTGCCTCATTTTCTACTAGGTATGGAAAGGAGAAATGATTTGTCATTGTGCTACTAGTTTTCACACGGTGCAAATATTTAGCCGGGTGACCATTTCTATCTGGATAACGCACCGAATCAAAGAACATATCCGAATTTCAAAGGAGATGCTTGTATTTGATGTTTGCCCTATTTAATTAGCATTTCTGATGTAAATGAATGTTCAAAGCACAGGTTGCACATCAGATCCATGGCATTTCAACCTACTGACTCCAGTGTCCTCAAAAAGCTGCTTCTCTGGCCATCTGGGACAGTGGAAAATCAATGAAGAGTCTGTTTGAAATCAGATATTAGCAGTTACACAAGACTATACCTCTCTTAAAGGTTAGTTTCATTAAAGTTCTTCAAAGTTGACTGGTCAAGGCTGGTTTGATGCTGGTCTGTCTGGTGAACCATCATAGGCATGTTGGACAACCATTGTTTCTTTTTGGTGATGCTTTGGTTAAAGAGATAGTTCACCCCAAAATTGTAATTCTGTTAACATTTACTCACCCTCTTATCATTTCAAACCTGTATTACTTTCTGTCTTCTGTAGAAAAGAAAAGAAGATATTTTAAAGAATGTCCGAAATCGAACAACAGCGTTTTGATAACGCTGTCGTGTGTAAGTGAAACTTTTCAAAAACGCAAAGGAAAAACTTTTCCGTTTTGTATCGTGTAAACATACTCTTACTCCGATTATGCTTAATAAACTGACAACAAGTAAGGTCATGTAAACGCGCAAAACGTTTTTCTTTTATCGGGGAAAGCTCATGCATGTTCTAAGTACATGAGAAGAGATATAAAAATACAGCTTCTGATCAATTTCCCAAAGCATTTTTAATTACTTAACAAACTATCGATAGTGACATCACTGCACGCGAGAAACCTGGCAAATCTCAAATTTTCATGTAAACACGTTTTTCTGCATAGCCGGTTTATTGATATGCATTTACATTTAAGCATTTGGCAGACGCCTTTATCCAAAGCGACTTTAGCATAGTTCTAAACATTTGTTTCTAAGTATGCAATCCCCTGGGATCCAAATCACGACTTTGCGTTGTTAACGCAATGCCCTTACCACTGAGGTACAGGATTATATATTTATGTAAACACTTGAAACCATATTTATTTTATAAACAGATTTTTGATAGATATCTGTTTATTTTGTGCATGTTAACGCACCCAATGTGTACCATCGTTGTTCCATGACCAACATTCTTTAAAATATCTTCTTTTGTTTTGTGCAAAACAAGAAAGCCATAGAGGTTTAAAATGACGCGAGGGTGAAACCTAAATGATGACAGTTTTTTATTTTGGGGTGAACTATCCCTTTAAGCTATAAAAACCAGTTTGAACACCAACCCAGAAAATTCTCATGCTGACGACCAGCATCCAAAATACAACATCTATGTTGGCCATTTAAGTTTGCGGGCAGTATATGAGATTAATGTAGTTAATTTCACTCAGGCCTGTTTTGCTTTGCACACGGATATCCCTGGGGCTGAATTATTCGTAGATTTGTATTCCAGTGCAGCTGTTTAATATTTCATTTTCCTCTGCAATAAATGCTAATGTGCAATTATACAGACTAACATCTTCCTGAGTCCTCATCGAGCTAACAGTCATGTGGCTAACCACTATGCGATTTTGTAAATGATGAGCCTAGTGTGCAACCAGTGAAGGAAATCAATCAGTGCCTTGATATTAATTTTGAAAACAGACACATTTAGTAGTAAGACATATTTGACTTATAAACAGCAGTCAGAATCAGAGATCTATATTATGCATAAAAAAGTGAACTCTTTCAATAGCTCACCTTTAATACTTTTTAGCACACACTGGATCTAATGTCAATGCATCTTCTCATGACCTTCATTGACTGACCGCACCTTCAAGGGCTACCTGATAGTCTCGCAGTCTCATACTGAAAAGCCCTCATCGTAACAATAGACAAGGTTGAAATAACAAAAGAACAAATGGACACTTGTGGTTGAAGTCAACTTTAAAGTATATAAACAACGCATAATACTTCACAGTCAATTGTGGAGCAAAGCTCCCCTGGTGAAGCCCCCGGCTCTCACTTTGAAGAAGCTTTTAAAGTCAAGTTCCCCCTTGAGAGAATCTCGACGTGCCTTAATGCTAACGCTTGTTTAAATGACTGCAGTATCTGCAGGGATTTAATGAAGGCTGAATTACTTTTTCGAAGTTTCTACTGTTTGGCTATTGGTTAACATTATTTTTGGCTTTGATGATGTCAGTTGTTTCACATGCAAAACTATATTTGAAGGTGTGGGCCCAGGCAAATATGTTCTTTGTTAGATTAAAGAAACTGTTTATTTAATGATGTTACAAATGTGTACATTTAAAAAAATTGTTACTCAGCTCTTGTCATGACAGTTCATAGTTGACCACAAAAAGCTATTTTGTTTCACATAAAAAAAATCCAGAATTTTCATTTCACTGCACTGTTGCTTTGAATAAAAGAGCTTTGTGCTACTATGTGCTACCACACAAACACGTGTCTGTCAAGATTCAGTCAAAACATGTTTAGTTGCCCATTTCGTGCAAACTCCTGTCAGTCAGTCAAAGAGCAGTTTGCCAAGACTGTTATTTTGGAAAGTGTGTGTGTGAGGGGGTTTCAAGTACAAAGTTTGCAGCCAGAGGCCAAAAAACTCATGTAAGAATGAAAATTCTGTCATGATTCACTCACACTCAAGTTTTCCAAAGCTGCACAAATGTCTTAGTTTGGTTGAAAACAAAGAAAGATATTTTGAGGAATGCTAGCAAAGGAGGTTTCCGGGACATCACTGACTACTATAGGAGAAATAATTATTGTATACTTTTTGTTGTACTGTTGAACACAAAAGAAAATATGTTGTAAAATATAGGAAGCAAACAGTTCCTGGGCACATTTGACAGCCATGGTAGTCAATGGTGCCCCAAAAATACCAAATGCTAACATTCTTCCAAATATCTTTCTTTGTGTTCAACAGATCAAATATATTTGTACAGGTGTGGAACAATTTGAGGGTCAGTAATTCATAACAGAATTTTCGTTTTTGGGTGAACAAACCCTCTTAAATAATATCTGCTAGCTCACATGAGAGTAGCATGAAAGAAATGAGTCATACTTACTTTTGAGAATATTTGTGGCTTCATTTCAGTACATAACTGTATTTCATCAAATGTAAATCTTTTTTCAGTTTTTGTCAGATAATTCTTGTTAGATAATTTTATTTGGTATTTTCATCAGTATCCATGCAAGCATGTCGTACATTACTGTGGATACATCTTGTTCTCAAGAACTAATGTTCTGTGTCCATTCAATGGGGAATGAATCAAATACTTCCTCCGTCATGGTGCTAAATTTAACAATCCCATAATAATAATATATTAGATAATTATATTATATATAATATATATATATATAACAAGATAATATTCTGAAGAATGAAAAAATGGGATTATTGTTATATATATATATATATATAACAATAATATAATAATCTCATTTTTTTCATTCTTCAGAATATTATCTTTTTAAGATTACTAGTAACCAAACTTGATTGACCCCCATTGACCTCCATTGTATGGACACAAAACCACACATTTCTGAAAATATCTTCTTGACATGAGGGTAGATAAATTTTGCCCGAAGATTTGTTTTGGGGTAAACTATCCCTTAAAGTCTCGCATTGATTATTGTAATCAATCTTTCTCTTTGTACTCCACAACCAGCTTTACTAAACGTTTGACTTGAAGTGCTTCTTGTATATCCATCACTTGGGTTCTGTGATGTCCTCAAAGCCTTTTCTGAAATATCCTGAGCATTCTGGGTGGGAGGTGATACTGTTAGTGTCATAAATACTCTGCAGAAGGTGAGCAGGATAAGATAATAATATGCAGCATGTAAACAAGCTCAGCCTTTTTTGGCTTCATTCATTCTATTGGTTAACCTGAAGGAGCGTTGCAAATAAAGCGATTACTTTCATTTCTAATGTGAACTAATTAACACCTGATAGTGATTGAAAAAAAAAGACGCTTTGCATTGTTTTTAAAAAGATTGATGTATTTGTTTGCTAGGCCATGCACAGACAATATTTCAAGCAAAAACCCGTACTGTGTTCATTCATGTGAATATTATGAGATGATTCAACCTTAATATTTTGTCTCCATTGTCTTTGAAAAACTTCCCAAAGTAAAAAGTCAGCCACCTTTCAGCTCTGGAAACATGACTGTTTGTCAAGTACCCTGACCTCCAGACTGACCCTGACACATTTACCTGTCATGGAATGACGCTGACACCGCTCGGTGTGAGACAACGGTGACTGTGGTTTCGTAAATCAGAGAGTGTTCCTCCCGAGTCAGTGTCGTCTGGAAAAATAAACCTTATTCATATCCCTGATCCTTAAACAATCCTAAAATCAATAAAAAAATGATTAAGTTTAAAACCCAGCTCTACACTGTAAGCCCAGATAAGTTCATTCCAAGTAAACTTTCATTTTAAATTCACTTTACGGTGAATGTGCTAAAGATTTTTAAGTTTTTTCAACAGCCAATCTGAATTTTTGACTAGTTTAACCAAGAATTTTTTGTCAGATTAATAACACATTTTCACAAATTGCCAATAACAATACGAGAAATTTCATAACATACTTTTGAACATAGTTAAAAATGCATTAAAATAAAAAAATATCTATGTATCTGGGTGAAAACAAACTCAGGACAAACACTGTATAATTAACCCTTAAAACTGATTGGTTAATAGAAATGTTGTTCCTGTCATGATTCCACCTCTTCTGGTTAGGTAATTCTTGGTCTTGAGGTGAAATCATACAGGATCCTTTGTTTCTCAAGTCTATGTCATTTGTTCCTGCCCTCCTGTTTCTTAGTTTGTGTTGATTAGCTTTCCCTTGAGTGTTAATTCCCCGCACCTGTTCCCCCTTAAGTTCTCTCCCCTATAAAGAGTCCTCATGTTTCTCTGTCTCGTCGCTGGTTCATTGGTTGTTTGCAGTACGTTTGATGTTCTTCAGTGTCTCCAGTTGTTGCTTGTTCCTGGTGTCCTCGAGTTGTTAGTAAGTGTAGTTCGTGTCTCAAGTGTTTGTTTTCTAGTTTATTTAGTAAGTGTCTTTGTTAACTTTATTATTTATCCTGTATTGTTTTCCCCCTCGTGGGTTTTTGTTTTGTTCCTGTTTTTGTTATATATAATAAATATCCTTTGTGACCCGTACCATCACCTTTGTGTCTGCCTGCAATTGGGTTCTCCTCACTGTTATCCGTGGCTCAGTGGTTGAGTCGGGGATTCGCTACACAAGAGACCCGAGTTCGATCCCCGATCCTGACAGAATGAACCAGCCAAGACGAAACCCAGCAGGCAGTGGCCACTCCACACATCTCCACCTGGATTCCATACCGGAGCACCGGGTTCTGACCACTGGGATGGTGAGGTTCGCCGGTCCATCCCACTCACCTCCCGTCTGCATCCAGGGGAGATGCCCACGGAGGCAGTCGTGGGACTCCCCGTCCGACTCCTCCGGAACAGAGCTTTCTACCGCCTCTTCCATCGGCCGCACTTCCCGTGGGTCGCTCCCGGAGGAAGAGGTCCAAGAGGGCAGAGCGTTCCCGAACCGCCCAGCATCCGGTGTTCTCGAGGCTGGCTTTCAAGCCGGTCCAGCAACCACTCCCAAGTCCAGTGGTCCCGAGTCCAGTGGGGTCAAACCCTAAATATTTTTTGGGGGGGCGCCGTGGGGAGGTGAAGGTCCGAGCAGCTCGCTCGGCCGTAGGATCCCCACAGCAGCCGGTCCAGGAGCCGGAACCAAGCCCGGTCCAGGAGCCGGAACCTAGCCCGGTCCAGGAGCCGGAACCTAGCCCGGTCCAGGAGCCGGAACCAAGCCCGGTCCAGGAGCCAGAACCAGACTCGGTCCAGGAGCCGGAACCAGGCCCGGTCCAGGAGCCGGAACCAAGCCAGGTCCAGGAGCTCTTCCAGTCGGTTCCAGAGCCTCTCCAGCCGTTCCCGTACGGCCTTCCAGAGCCTCTCAAGCCGTTCCCGCCCGGCCTTCCCGGGTCTCCACAGCCGGTCCCGTCCGGCCTTCCCGGGTCTCCACAGCCGGTCCCGTCCGGCCTTCCCGGGTCTCCACAGCCGGTCCCGTCCGGCCTTCCCGGGTCTCCACAGCCGGTCCCGTCCGGCCTTCCCGGGTCTCCACAGCCGGTCCCGTCCGGCTTTCCCGAGCCTCTCCAGCCGGTCCCGTCCGGCTTTCCCGAGCCTCTCCAGCCGGTCCCGTCCGGCTTTCCCGAGCCTCTCCAGCCGGTCCCGTCCGGCTTTCCCGAGCCTCTCCAGCCGGTCCCGTCCGGCTTTCCCGAGCCTCTCCCGCCGGTCCCGTCCGGCTTTCCCGAGCCTCTCCAGCCGGTCCCGTCCGGTTTTCCTGAGTCTCCAGGGTCTCAGCGCGCTCGCGCGCCCCCGCGGGCTAGGACTTCACCACCCAGCCCCGCCCCTTCTGGACTTCCCCCTGTTTTCTCTTGTTTGCCCCCACCTCCCCTCCCTTGTCTGTTGTTTCTATTGTCACACCCGAGTCCTCTAGTTGTCATGTCATGTTTGCCACTTATTTTGTTAACCGTGTCTCTCTGGGTCCTGTCTTTGTCTCAGTCTCTCTTGTCCTGTTTGTGCCTTTGAGGAGCATCAGGATGCTGCTCCTTAAGGCGGGGGTCCGGTCATGATTCCACCTCTTCTGGTTAGGTAATTCTTGGTCTTGAGGTGAAATCATACAGGATCCTTTGTTTCTCAAGTCTATGTCATTTGTTCCTGCCCTCCTGTTTCTTAGTTTGTGTTGATTAGCTTTCCCTTGAGTGTTAATTCCCCGCACCTGTTCCCCCTCAAGTTCTCTCCCCTATAAAGAGTCCTCATGTTTCTCTGTCTCGTCGCTGGTTCATTGGTTGTTTGCAGTACGTTTGATGTTCTTCAGTGTCTCCAGTTGTTGCTTGTTCCTGGTGTCCTCGAGTTGTTAGTAAGTGTAGTTCGTGTCTCAAGTGTTTGTTTTCTAGTTTATTTAGTAAGTGTCTTTGTTAACTTTATTATTTATCCTGTATTGTTTTCCCCCTCGTGGGTTTTTGTTTTGTTCCTGTTTTTGTTATATATAATAAATATCCTTTGTGACCCGTACCATCGCCTTTGTGTCTGCCTGCAATTGGGTTCTCCTCACTGTTATCCGTGGCTCAGCGGTGGAGTCGGGGATTCGCTACACAAGAGACCCGAGTTCGATCCCCGATTCTGACAGTTCCTGGACAATTGATCTATTAAAAATAGAATACTAATAAAGTTAAAACAGTATATAGTAACAAGATGCGCCACTGCCATGACAATGAATGGAGAGGAATGCACAATCAATATGGGCGCTCCAGCGAAGAAAGCCTCACCTTCTAATAGAACGGTCCAATTGTCAATCGATAGACTGACGATTTACTGGAGCGGGGTGTGGTGTGTGCCAGCCTGTGCATATAAGCTGTAGCTCGAGCTACCTCGAAAAAAGCGATTTTAGCGCAAATTAAGCTTAGCAAACCAAAGTTATGATACAGGCCATCATTGATCAGAAATATACTATTTAATTGTGATTTTTGCCAGCGATTTTAGAAATATCTGCCTTCCACCATTCAAAGACATTGGACTATTAACTTGCTTTGACGTAAATAACTCCCCATAGATCTGGCAAACATGGTCGCCGAGTGACACGATTGCCAGAAACGGACTTCGATACTAAATGCAACTCTTACTGTTTTGGCGTTTTCTGTTAAATCATAGTAAAATAATAGTTATCCTAACCTTATAACCCATCAATGCAAAAGTTGTTCCAAGCCAAAAAGAATGTCTTTGAGCATGTTCTGTTTGGCAAAACAGTGCTTATGTCAGAACTGATCTGTGTCTGTAGTCCACTAGTCCTGTCGTCAATGGTTCACTCATCCTTACAGGGGAAGACACGCTTGTCTTACTCCCTGTAGCGTGACAACATCTAAATCAATGCCATCGATCAGACTGCTGGGAGGAGATTCATATACAGGCAGACCAACAAAGCATTCCTCTTTTGGATCTTTCATTTGAGGAGCGGAATAAAGCTGCAGATCCAAGCTTAATGTTTTGAGTCAACTGTAATTTGTATGTTAATTGAAAGTGAAATAATGTGCCGCTAGGACTCTTTTTTTAAAGTGTCCCGATCAACCTGACTGTTTTTCTGACCTTCGTTAGAAGAGTGGGCATATATAATTTCTGTATATTTAAGATGAAATGTTTGATATTAAGGTGGATCTATTGAAAGAAATTTAATATAATATATAATCACTACGTCTTCAGATGTGTATAAAGACCTCACAGTAAGCATGTTTAATTACCTTAGAATGAGCTATTTTTATCTACAAACACTGTGGATCCCCTGGAATTCACTATGTTGTTTCTACAGTAGCCCTAAAAGGACAAACTGACAGAGTTTCATAGATACGTTTCATAGATACGTAATCTCCTTCGACAAAGAAGCGTAAACGTGCGAACATTTTATGTCAGCCAACGTAGTGCCACGAAAGGGTGGAGTGAGCGGTGGAGTAAGCCATTGGTTGGAATTCGTAACCTCACAGCTAGATGCCGCTAAATGTCCCGAACTCATGGTTGACTGCACATAAATACTATGTTTATATGTTAGCAGTTGTCAAAGCTGACAAGCACTTTTGAATACTTTTTATTGGTTAGATATTTGAAAACCCAGTGACAAACACAAATTAAGACTAATAATAATGTTTTTTGGCAAAAATGTAAATCATGAAATATGGAGATATGAGGTTTCAGAAGGACAGCAGCGATATGCAACACAAACAAACAAGGGTTATGATCCCCTGTCCTCAGCAGTATTGATTGAGCTGCTTGCCTAAATCAAATGTTTCTGTCCACAAGAAAGTTTCTTACAAATAGGAGCAAAAATGATTTCTGTATGCCGTGCTGTATCTCATTCTAGCTTCTGTCATTTCAGACAGACAGAGAGATGGAGGCCCCTGTCTTAACACAGAGAGATATCCTTACATCTCAGGAAAACAGGAATGTTTTTCAATGACTGGTTAACACAGAGGGATGTGCTTTGGAGGTGTTTTAGTATATCTCAGACACACCAAACCCACAGTTTCATCAGCACTGTGCTTGGACGGTCCCATCTTGCGTTTGTCATCTCTTAGTTGTTAATCACACTCCAATTAGTCTGTGGGATGGATTAGGCCAGAATCCCTGCAGAAGAGTCATCCGAGGTGAAGCGAGCAGAGCCAGTTTACTTACTTGTCTTGTGATCTTTACTTTTTACTAAAAGCTGTTATGATGTCTACATTGCTCTGTCATTTTGTGGCCCATGTGCAGGCTTTGATTTGACAGGTTATAGAACGTGTTACATTATAGAATGTGTTCAGAGGTGTATAAAGACCTCACACAATGAAGCATTATGTTTTTACTGCCTTAGAATCAGCTTTTTCTATACACCACGGCTCCCCTTATGTAGAATTCACCATGTTGTTTCCACAGCAGCCCTGAAGAGACAAACTGCTTACAGAACGAGTTTCGTAAATATGTTATCTTCTTTGGCAAAAAGCGAGAACGTGACGACATGTTGGTTCTTTGTCAACCCCAGTAGGGCTTCGAAAGGGAGCGGAGAGGGGTGGAATGAACCGTTGTTTGCAATTCGCAACATCACCACTAAATGCCGCTAAAATTTCCACATCGCTGCTTTAACTAGCATGGTTTTCTGGTGATGCTGGTTGATTGAAACTTGTTGAAGGGATGATTGACCCCCCAAAAATCTGTTTTATATATTTAAACTCATGTTGTTTAAAACCTGTATATGGAACACAAAAGATGTATCAATAGTTGTATTTCCATTAAGTAGGTTAGTGGGGTACAGTGTGTTAGAAGAATGTCATTTAGATTTGTAATTATGTGGTCGATGAAGGAGTCTTCAGATTTGGTTGAGCTATCCCTTTATGCTAAGTTAAAGTAAGTTAAGTTTCTGTAGAAGTTTCTGTAGTAAGTTTCTGTTTCTTTTTGCCATTTCTTTGATATCTGCTTCTTCTAAACTCGGGTAAGGGCACCAAGTGCACTTTATTTAAGTACACTTCACTTCCATAATGTCCTTAAAGTGCTCTATTCTCATACAATCATTCTGTACTTTATATACTAAAAAGAATAGTTTTAAGTACTTCTATTCATGGTGTTTCAAAATAGCACAGTTGAGTACACTTAGATCTTAAAGGTCTTTGCACATACAGTCCGAAAGGTTCGTATGTGTTTTTTCGTATTTGTCTCTAAATTGTCAAAACACCTCTCAAAATGCCAACAGATGTGAATTTTTTATGACGGACGAAAATATCGGGGCAGTATTTAAATGTGATTGACACAACCTGAGGTCCTATTAATGTTGTAATGTGCTGAAATTTCTGACTTAAATTTCTGACTCAATGTGCAATGGCCTAAGTGTATTTTATTTGACTAAATTGTGTTGTGAATAGTGTGTAGTGTAAGAGACGTGTTTAAGTTTCTGAACGAGGTGACCTGTTCCCTTTTTATTACCGCTATATAATCCTTCAGCATGGATAAATTCTTTCATCTCCAGCATTAGTGTGTGTAATGCAATAGAAGCCTATTGATATTTAACCCTCACTTTGGAAAAAAACAGTTCTCTTCATCTCAGATTATTTGCGTCCTCACTGCAAGGAAAAGTGAAGGTGATTCTCAGTGTTGATGTTGCCTCTGGTCTTACTCTCAGGTTGCTTTCAACACATCTCGCCAGGATATATGAGTCAGTTCCTGGAGTTCATTTTCTAATCTAATCTTTTTCTCTGAATGCTTTCTTCACACACTGACCTCATGCATTTAATGTGCAAGCTAAAACTGAAACATGTTGTTTTATGGTAACTGGAGATCGCTGCATTGAGCAGATAAATGTCAATTGACATGAAAAATGTGCTGCTGGCTGTATCTGTTCGATGCGTTTTTTTTACCAGAGCTGTGAAGACTAAAACCTTACTAAAGTGAGCCAGAGAAAATGAAACGAAGGGTTGTGCTCGACAAGCACTTCAGAAAGTATTTATTCCTTAGCCCTTCTTCTGAAAAATGGGTTCAGCAACAGATAAAAGACAGCTCAGAAGCTAAATGGCTCATGGAGCAGTACCTGGGAAGAGTCATAATCTTGGTGAAAAAATGAATAGAATGAGCAGTTTTTGAAAAACACTGGTCTCTGTTGGGGTATCGTGTAATGTAGCATCTGGTATCATCCTCAGAGAAAAGCTGCTTGTGTGGCTTCTCAACGATGAAGCATGAAGACTGTTTTTAACTAAAAGTGAACTTTTCCATATCTGGCTTTCTATTACGTCCCTCAGATATGGGACATAGAGTGTATCGTCGCTGTCGGGCAGAAGCCTTTTATTTCAATATTTGTGCATTTTAATGTTTGTCACACATCATTACAATTGGTCACGCTTCACATCTGTCCGTGGGTTTTGCAAAAGTTAAACAGACGGACAGATATTTCTATTCCTATTGTACATGCTTTAGTGATTCTGTAGCTGAATCTGTCTGAATCATGGACTCAAAAGTGCAAAATCTGATGATCCATGTGGACAGAGAGGGTGTAGTAAGGACAAATCTCAACACAAAACCCATATAACATTGTTGGGCATGTTGGTTCTGCTGAGATCTGCCCTCTGCCTCCACCAAAATATGTTTTTTGGTGGCTTTAGCTCAGGATTACAGATGAAATGTACCGTAGTTAATAGAAGCAATTATAGATGTGTAATTCAACATCACCTAATCTTTGTTCATTATATCAGAGAATGGAGCTCTTCCCAGATGACCCCCTGCATCACCTCATCACAGGAAACATAAGGAGACCAGCGGTGTTACGTTATCCAAGCACTTGGTGAAGCAGAGAGAGAGAGAGAGACAGAGAGAGACAGAGAGAGAGACAGAGAGAGAGATACGGAGAGAGAGACAGAGAGAGAGACAGAGAGAGAGAGTGAACACATTACACACTAATATTGATGCGGCGAGCACAGTCTCTTCGTTAATATGCCCTGTTCACTCAAGAACTGCTCTCACTGTTCTTTTATAAGCTAAGCAAGTCCCAAAAGATCAGTAGCTACATTCTAACCTGTAAAACTAATATTCAACATTACAGTCAGGAAAGTTTCTTCAGTGAACTTTGAAAAGTTTATACAATAACAAGCAGTACATGGTTTGTCTTGTTTAGAGTAAAATAACCAATGGTAGGTCTGCTCTTTTGTGAAACTTGTACTTTAATATACACTAACATGTGTGTGAAGAGGTTTCATATATATTCAGGAGGAATTTTGATAAAATACATATGAAATTATGGTTAAAGTTTACCATAAGGTGCTACAGTATTGGTTGACAATTGGTTAATGCATTAGCTAAAAATAAACTAACAATGAACAAAACTAATACGACATTTATTCATGTTCGTTAATGTTCATTTGAGCGTTTACTAATACATTAATAAACGCTGAAAACGTTCACAATTAGCTAGTGTCAGCTAATGTATTTACTGTTGACAAATAGCACCTTGTTGGAAAGTATTACCGCAATTTTAAAATAAGGGCGGTACTACAACACTCGGTCCTTTGACATGGTCCTTTCACTACTAGTTTACTTGTGTTTCACATTTCACAAAATATAAATGTTACATGTAAAACATCTCAATCAATATCCCACTGTAGAAAAGAAGTGCTGTTAGTCTACAAACTGTTTTTCTCCACCGAAGTGTTAATGTAAGAACAACACTAAAGGGAAGACTCTTGAATATACAGATGACAATGTTTGAAATACCATTTTCTGTTCATTACTAACAGGCTATGTGACATTTAGATGATTGACAGGCTCTAAATAAGTAGAGAAAATAAACAGTCCCTTGTGGACATATTATATAACTTATTATTATTCTGTTTTGTCGACTGGGGAAAACTTTGCCAAATCTTTCATGCTGATTTTGTGTGTGATGTGTTCTTTACATGTAAAACCCATCAAAGCATTTTAACTGGATTAAGATCTTTCGATTTGATCGTTCCCATTTATTTTTTTACCATTCCTTTGTGAGATTCCTTTCATGTTATCCGGTCAAGTGGTCCACTTTTGCTTAAGCTAACCAGGCATTGAGGAAGACATGCTTTAGTTGATAACATACGTGTGTGCGTGTGTCGATCTGGTCGTGGATATGGTTTATCTCACATTTGGACATCATTCAGTGTAAAGTGTAAGTGGTTGTATTTTTAACCATAGGAATATTATTATATGAAGAGGTTTAGGGTTTTGAAGTGACCAGTTTTTAACTAAACCAGCGTTTCTTATCACGTTATTCACTCTTTATAGGCCTGTGCGTGATAATTTAGTTAATCGTATTGTTTGTTTTGTAAGGGTTCTGTCTTTACAGTCAAAGCATGTCAAGGACAATTAAACAATTCTATTGGTTTCACCACAAATGCCAATTTGTAGACTGTCAATATGATAGTACTGTAACCCAAGTAGTAACTGTAATATAATAAGGCTGGTCTGTAAACTCCTAAAGTCTCATACTTTGCGACTATTTATAGAGATTATGTAGGTAAACAAAGCGATTTGTATACAGAGTTGAAGAAGATTCTGCTTGTAGATGATAGGAGGCCTTAAAACGCTTTGTTTCTGTTGCTCTCAATTCAGAAAATCCCAGCAGCGGATGACATTTTTGAATCTCAAGATGTACCTAAAAACGTAATGTTTTTGCTGATGCCCCCAAAAATTGTTCTTCTTTTATCCCAAACGCAGCTGTCAGCAAGCAAAAAGTTATTTAGGTCAAAAGTTTTTAAGACAAGAATAGAAACAATGTGTTTTTTTAGCATAAACCTGTAACAGATACATGACTACTATTAAAGGCCTTTCTCCTGAGAGAGGCTGCTAGCAACGGACAAGATAACATTTGAAAAATTGCAATCCATCAGCATTTTAAATTTGTATTTATTTATTTTTATGCATTTGGCAGATGCTTATATCAAAAGGGACTTACATTGCATTATCCTATACATATATACATAGGTATGTGCAGTCCCATGGGATCGAATCCACAATCTTGCATTGCGCAATGCTCTACCAACTGAGCTACAGGAAAGCTTTGTAGAAAAATACATTGTGTAAAGTTGTATAATACACAAAGTAGATTTCAGCCCATACATGGATTTTATGATGGTGAAAAAGTGCTTTATATTCTGTATCATGAACAGGGAAAATCGGACCTGATAGAAAGCCACAGAAAGCAGAGTTGGATGGCTATAATTAAAAACAGCAGATTGGAATTTGATGGGAACACTGCAAGTGGATTTTATCGCTTTAACTCTGTAGCTAAAGGGCAAACCAATGACATGGTGTCAAAACTATTTAATATTAGACCAGAAGCATATTTTACAAAAATATTTAACATATTATGTTGTTCAGAGCCACTTACTGAATTCAACTTTTGATGTCATTTCTAGATTGGTTCTAGATTGTAGATTCAATTTTTGTGCTGTTTTTGAAACCGTAGCTTTAAGATTTTCTATAATCCTACTTTAAACAGAACTATTGTGCTCCGAGTTTACTAGTTTGAATTTAGAAGATATAAGCATTTAAACCAGCAGACACTTCCGCTAATACGATTAACGATTTTGCATGTCATTATTCTACAATTCATCTTCTCATCAGATTTCAGGCTATACAATATACATTTTGAATGTAGGACGTAACATTACGTCTGAAGTTCATCTTCAAAATTTAAATTCTGTCATCATTTAGACGCCCTCTTGTCCTTTCAAACCAGTATGACTTTTGATTTAAAAAATTGTTGGTAACAGAACTACTCACTTCTATTATAAGCAAATCAAGTCAATGGGAACATTCTTCAAAATATCTTCTCCGGAATAAAGAAAGTCATACAGGTTTAAAATGAAAAAGTGTGAGTAAATGATGACAGAATTTTCAATTTAAAGGTGAAATAATAGACCATTTTACGAAGATTAATGTTGTCTTATTGTAAAAAAACAAAACAACTCTGTTATTGTGTCAATATTTCATTTAAAGATAAAAGGTTTATGTTTTTTAACTAATAATGTTGTAATCGTTGCTTCATTCTTTTTGTCCTCAAGCTCAATGGAACCGTTCATTACATTTTGCGGTTTCCTCTCCTGCTTGGACCTTAATCACTGATCAGGAAGCCAATGACAAAACACAGGAAATCTCGGTGCAGATGATTTATGTGTTTAAGAGCTATTTATTGTTTGGTTTACGCAATAAAAAACAATACAGCAATCAGCAGGTAATCCATTACTGTGGACGTGTTAATGACACGGATCTCAGTGAGTCTTAATACACACACACAGACAGACGTCTGTATACCCTTGCCGTTCTCATTAGCTCTGCTGGAGTAACATTCAATAAACTCGCCATGGGCCATTACCGTAGCTGAAGCTGATTTATTTATTGACTCTGATGATATCATTATGTGCTGCTCAGATATAATATTAAGGGTGCAATGATGTGTCAGGTGTTCAATACAGTCGCAGTCATTGCATATAATGAACCTCTTTATTTACAGTTTGAAACATAATACTTCATAAGTAACTTCAGAGATTGTTTGTGAAGCTGGTAAGTTCAGACCTGTACAAGACCGCCAATACACAGAAGCCCCCCTAAAAGTGCAACGCCCTGGTCTCAAGGTAAGTTCTCCTTATATTTACACAGGAGATAGGCGTATCCATCGCTCAGAAGATTTGACAGAATTCTCAGTTGCGTTTCATTTTAGAGATAATTAATTAATTTATTCACAAACGTAGGAAGCACAAAAATAGAAACATGTAAAACGACGGTTAACATACATTAAGGGAAGAAAGCTTTCAAATGAATGTACATGTAAAATAATCACAACTTTTAGTAAACTTGATGAGAAATGTGTTCATATTGAGTCAAAGCTTTAAAATGATCTATGCACCGGGGAGGCGGATGTGAAATAGACCGTGCATGACTAAAACGCAAAAGATGGTGGGATATTTTTAAGAAATGTCACATCTCCAGAAGGTGGAAGCTGTTTGCATTTCATAGCACAAAGCGCAGGCTCGACGCTGTGGATAATTGGGCAGTTCGAACACTTTGGCTCTATTGTGTCTCTTTAGAAAATGTAGGCAGTGAGGCAGATGATAGTATCAGAAGAGTAGTGCGGTCATGCAAGAGAGCTGGTCACAGATGGCTGTAATTAGGAGGAAGGAGAAGAGGTCGACGTAAGCGGTATACTGTTCCAGACTATCCCTCGAACTTGTCCCTTAGTTCCCCAAAATGTTGGTAACCAAATAATGGCCGTACCCATTCACTTGTACTGGTTTTGTGTCTGTGGGTAGCGCAATGGTTACCAACATTCTTCAAAATATCTTCTTTTGTGTTCTGCAGAAGTAAGTGAGTCATACGGTTTGATATGACGAGAGGGTGAATAAATGGTAAAGACAATGCAATTTTTCAAATTCAGAGATTTCCTAATTTGATGGACTGCAAGTCTTATTTGAAAGATTCGTGATCCACCAGGAAATGTCAGAGCTGTTGTGAGCCGAGAGAGGAACAAGGAAACATGCTGTTCTTCGACCTCACGCAATGTAGCAGACAGTTTCATCTGCCAGCCGACAGCCTGCAAGGGTTAAGGGAAGGACGACCGGGGTGCCAGCTCCGACTGTCTGCGGTGTGTGTGTGTGAGAGATACGCTGCGTGACGACCCCTCTGGGTGTGCGAGCATGTGTGTTTGTGAGCTGAAATCTGAGGCTATCGGGCCCTCAAATGTGTTAAACATGTCAGCAGAAGTGTTTCTGACTGTCCCCTGAATGACGTGACTCCACCTGGGTTACATCGCACTCTGTCATTGTATTCTCAGCTGTCAAACTCTAAACAAGATAAACACGGGACACGCGGTTTTATTTCATCCAGAGAGTTGTCAAACTGCCGCACTTCTGAAAGGCAGGGGAGCATTTTGTTTTGTGTTAAATGGGAAAAGAGGTCATGTGAGTTATTTTGAGCTGCATCAGGGGCATGATAATGACAAAATGTGGGGTTTAAAGCAAAATATCTGATGCGTGACTCAATCGCAAAGACTACATTTAGCATGGAGATTTCTGTCGCACACGTTTTGAGGATATATGTTTTCCACCTACACTAGTCGTGCATATGCATGATGTGTAAATAACGTACGTTTTTTATGCATATATATAAAATAATACTAGTATTTAAAAAAAAAGTCAGGGGTGTGACAAAGCACTCCCAGTTCGATCGTTACACAATTAGATAGTAGATAGTTAGGTAGCATTTGATAAACAAAATTACAATAATTTAGTACCCACAACTTTTTATAGAGGACCAAGTTTAGCAATGGAGATTTCTGTCAAACCATTTTAGGAAAAGTTTTTCAAAGAAAAAATTGTATAGACCATTTCATAGACTGTTTTTCTGATTTTAAAATGTACTATTTATAGGTATGTGATTATGTAAAATTATCATTTCTTCTTTTGTGACAGAACAAAGAAATCTACAATGGTTTCCAACAATGGTAGTCAGTGGTTGACGAGAACTGTTTAGTTACAAGCATTCGCCATAATATCTTTCTCTGTGTTTATCAGACAAAAATACATGTATACAGATTTCTCGAGGGTGAGTAAATGAAGACAGAATTTCCATTTTGTGTGAACTGTTGCTTTAAAATGCTACTTACAAAGGCAGATCACTAGATGTAGATGTTAGACGTTTCCTCAAGAAACCTTTTTTCTTAAACAAAAAAAACTGCCCGAAGCCAGCCATTTTCATAAAACCCTTTTTAATTTGTGTGAATTTACTAATTATCCACCATTCTCTCCTCATGTGACTTCTGAAAAACCATGTAATTGTATTTCACAGATTGAGTAAAGTACGGTGTGGGCACAACACTAATCCAAAGATCTACATTCTCAACAAACATCTCTCCTTTCATGTTTGTGAATGTGTGCATGAAAACCACAGTGGCAGCTGTGTCACAGATTCAGCAGAAACGGAAATCTCCCCGGATTATTACGCAAGAACTGCCGATGGCTTCCAGCAAGAGCGCCGTAGCGAGAACAGGAGGTGCAGCAGGGAGATGATGAAGATGGAATGAATGGATACTCGGATGCTAGCAGAGATTAGTCGTTCTCAAGACTCTCCTCATGAAGCCTTGTATTTTCTGTCTCTAATCTGTGCCAATCAGACATCACACTTGGACTCATTCCGATGTAGGAATGAAAGGCTGGAGGCATACGTGATAGAGCCCTGATTGTGGGTAAAGCTCTTCCTGCAGAATGTGATTAGTAAGAGGCTCTCCGCTACACAGGGTGACTTTTAGATTCCGTAGGATCTAGTCGTGTAGAGTCGACTATAGTCACAAACTATAGACAGTTTCATCTTAACAACATAAACAAAGATACTTTGCATGAACAGTTTTGTGACCCCTTTTGATGACAATCAAAAGAAACCGAGAAGAACCACAACTTGGCTAAACTTGTCTCTCCAATATTTGAATTTAGACTCTGATCCCAAGCTCAACCACTAGATGTCAATGTACTGTACGGTTTGTTTAAATGCGACAAACTTTATGTAATAAAATGAACATACAACAAAATTAAGCAATTTGTTTTTTTAAAGGCTGTATACGCAGTGCTGTCCAGAAATGTTTTTTGTCATGCTGGTTGGATGTCTATTAACATTCTGACAGTATTTTAATAATTATATATCTTATATATATAGGTGTAGGGTCAAAAATCGTTGGACCAATTACTGCCCTCGGTCCGAGGGCACTGATACGTTGTGTGTACATTCTAAGTCAGCTTATATTTTGCATCACCCTGCGCACCCTGTTCACTCAGATATCATATCACGTGACATGACTTCACTGGAACTTATCCAACAGCTTCCGGTCTGCACGCGCACTCATGTCTTTGTAGGAGGCGTGGCTTTGGATGGTGATTTGCGAGGAGGAGGGATTGTATGATTGCACTGCTAGCAGGCAAACGTTAGTGTTTTCCAAATGAGCTACTCAGCATTTTATATAATTATTACAAAATAAAATAATAATATAAATTAATATTAACCCAGAATAAATAGAACATGAATAGTTATATTATTAGACACTAGCCAAACACAAACCAGAAGTTAAGTGGGGGTCATGATGAAACGGTCTATGCAAGCAATTTATAGTTACTGTAGATTTATTGTGACTTAATTTTCCCGCAGTTAAAAATTGTGCCCGTACCTGAGTGCCAGGTAGTAAAGATGAAAGCATGCAGGTCACGCACTTGAAAAAGGAGAATCCTTGAGTTTTTTGCAAATTTGCAAGAGCAAATAGCACAGCTTAGTTTTTGCAATTTGCTTTTGCAAAGTTCACTGGTTAGTTCACTGCTGTGATATTAAAGATCAGGTAACACACACAATATGCCAGTCTCATATTCATCTTGAGTACCTATAAAGTAGTAGACTGCCGATGAGCCGAGTGAATGTGCAAATTCACTCCCTGGCCTAGATGCTGCATAATGAAATACAGCAATATCCTGGTACACAAGGTGGCCCTACGCAACGTTATGCTTCTGACACTTGCTTGTCACATAGAAGAAGAATCCATTTTGCCAGACTGTTTTGAGCACCACCATGTGTCATGGTTTATCTCTGTCTTGCATGTTGATTTTTTTGGCCAAATGACCTTCTAACAATGCGACACACACTCAGGTCTGATCAACATGCAAGTGGGCCTCACTTGGCTGAGGGTGTCTTGAGATAAAGGGCCGAATCACCCAATGAGGCTGAGGCGTACAACTGACGATGTGTCACATTGTTGGGAACCATACAAAGGGCATTATCAGAAGCAAATCACAAAAAGGCATCTTTCACCCAGGATAATGGATGTGATGAAAGTGGGATCGGACACACAATTCATGAGATGTCTCTCTGATAATAGCATGCAAAGGTTAGTATAAATATCTTATGTATTTCTATAATCATATATCCTGCAAACACAGAGGATGCCTTTCCTTTATTTATATCCTTGACTGCTCCCCCTGTCATGCATAAAGCAACGAAATTAAATTAAACTGTGCTCAAATAGTGGGATTATAACACTTAAGTGGGCCCTAAAAAAGTGTGCAGTCTTTTAATGCGTATAAATCATTGTTGTTCGTTTTTTATAGGGTAAAAACTGTGTACACAATTCTGCTTATCTTTCTGTTTTAAACTGTGGTGTTCTTTTTTTGTAACCATTATGGAAATTGATGCTTACTACAAGCTGAACTTTATATGCTGGTCTTTGGTTTTTTTTTTCTGTAAATGTGCAGAATTAAGGGGATTTTTGTTGCACTTTTAGTCGTTCTTAAAAACTACAGTGAAAAAGTTTAAGCTCTGCAGGTTTTTGTAAGTAAGCAAGTACAAAACAGTCTTATGTGCAAAAAGTGCTGTTGCATTAACTTAATGTTCTAATTGAGTCTTGGGCCGGCTCAAGTTCAACCACCTTGTGTCATCCTCCTGTGTGAGCTTGCGGAGTGACTGATCATTGTGACCATCAGGATACCCATCCAGAATAAACTCCACATTACACCAGCACCAGCTGATCATCACGTGCCATCCTCCTGCAAGAACATTTGGACTTCATGTGCCATCCTCCTGCGAGATCATGTGGACTTGACTGATCATCCCAGCTCAGGCAATCTCCATCAACAACTAAGAGCAAAGATGGACCCTTGTTATTTTAAGCGCCCCATTTTTTCCCTGTTTTCGAAGCGTTGATTGTGTTTTTAGGGCGTTTAACAATGGATGTTCATGTTATATTTAACATATTTCAAGTCTATCGTCCACCATCTCTCTTCTCACGAAACGACTGGATTTCTTCCGTTTTCTTCGAATACCCGCCTTCGCAAACGCTCTGATTGGTAAAGCTGACCAGGTCTGTCGAGATTGGTTCCCTGCTTGGAGTGTGCTTGTGAGATGTCCCACCCATACCACATTATCAAGTTCTGCTCGTCAAGCTATTGTGATTGGTCGGTCACCCTCTCAGTGCACGTGAATTCATAACCTTTGGCTTTTAGCAATAAACAGTAACAATGGCGTCAACTTCACTTCATCAGTTACATGGGATCATTTGACGCGGCTACAACAAATATGATTTAATATTTTAAATGTAATACAATGTTTAATACACGATTTAAGGTTAAAAACGCTGTATTTTCCACATACGGTGCATGTCTATATCTCCTATTTGCCCCGCCTCTCTGAAACGCAATGATATTTTACAAAGTTCATCGCTCTGAAAAGCGAGGTGTGCTATGATTGGCCAGTTCACTAGTGCGTAGTGATTGGTCGAATACTGCACGTAAATGTAATGCCTCTTACCATTTTTGGAACATCCGTTTCCAAAGCAATTGTACTGAGAGGTTGCCCACCTTCCTTACGTATATATTTGGGTGGTCTTAGTCAAATCGTGTTACGAACTGACGTAGATTCGCCAGGGTGTGGTTACACTAGGCGCTTCATTCACGTCCGGGTGAGCATTCGCTTCTAGATAGAATACATCTTTTGTTTCGACATTTAAATTTTTGCAATTTTAGGTGTCTAATACATGCATGGGAAACACCAAGGACCAAGATAAACACTGTACTTCCGGCGAATCACCTCTTTAAAAACATGCGGATCGATCGAAGTGTAACGGAGGTCTGCTGCATAGGCAAACGTCAATCTTTGTTAGAGATTGCGTTTTTTTCTATTATTGCCAGGGAATTGACACCGGACCGAATGGCGTCAGAGCGGTTATCACTAGAGTTGGATACTAAAACAAGCAGATTGACAAGGAGACTGCTAGAAGGACTTCAAAGGACGTTTCATACAAGTGTTTTAGAAACACAAACACAATATCAGTGTATTACACAGAATAGTTTTAACAGCCGATGTTTCAGTCATGGAAGCTGTTATTTGACCGTTGGTTGTCTTAGAATGTGTGTAACTGAATTCTTATAACCAGCTGTAGGACTGTGATAAAAGTGAAAGTAGTTTAGCGCGTAGTCAACTTTTTACGATCTCTGATAACCAAACACTACTCCAGCGGCTTTTCCTCTTATCTATTATTTTGGGCTAATTCTGTTAAAGACAATATAACTGGCACTGAACTTTGAGCTTTATCATTTTGCAGGTATTATTTATGCTCTAACAGCAACATTACACACTTACTAAAGGTTAGGACACACTAACTAAAGGGAACGTGCTCTTTTATACTACTAACCTTTTGTGAGCTTTGTCTTTCTTTCAGTTAAGCTGCTTTGGAACATGCAACATTGTAAAAAGCTATAATAATGTATAAAAAAATGAATTGAATATTTATATTTACACTGATTTAACTTAACATTTATACCACAGCTGAATTTTTTTAATAATACATTTTGTATATAATACGAAGATTAAACTAAAATTAGCCAATACAGTACAATTTATTATCATTTTATGCTGAATTTATTGAAAGGTCCAGTGTATGAAAAGTAGCGGTATCTAGTGACTTGCAATTGCAACCAATGGCTCTCTCCACCGCGCACCCCTCCCTTTCAAAGCACTACGGTGGCTGACACAGGACTAAGATGTTGTCATGTTGTCACGCACCTTGTGTATGGTTTTATTAAAGCAGATCTTACAAAAAATAAGTTGAATAAGATGTATCTGACATTCAAGATAGATTTTTGCGCAAACACTCACCTTAAAAACTCCCAAGCTGCTTCTGCCTGTCTTAAGGCTCCCCACTATCTAAACTTTAGTTTTTTTCACCTGGCTCGCTGGAGGCATTAAGGGATGATTGTCAGTAGAGCTGCTTTGAAACTATATATTGTTGAAACAGTTATTATGCAGAAGGTGATAAGAAGACAAAGAAACGAAACAAACTCACAATCTGATAACACAAAAACAGCCAAAGGAGTATTATCGGACATGTTGCTTATGGAGATAAATTTCCCTTATATTGCTTATTATATAACTAAATAAATGGACCTGTTTGTTCACTCCTTGCTTTTATTTTTTTAATCGTAGTAATGTATCAGGCTTTATGAGTGTACATTCCCTTAAACAACACAGAATAACTTGATTACAGGACACCCTGTCCTGAAAGGAAAACACATTAATAAAGGCTACAAAGAAAATTACAGTGGTGCATAAAATCTTTCTACATAACATGTGCAGTCTAAGTTTATCACAACCTGAGTGAGCGGCCAATCCTACAGAAACATGACAAAGCTCATGTACTGTGTTCATGAATGTGAGTCCATTCTTCTGATGCTAACATGAAACCTGCATGTTCCATATGGAGGCCAAAGGCCATCCAGCTCTGAAATGATGGATGAGTACTTGCTCGTTGATAAGACAAACACAGTTCTCATCATGAACCCTTTCAAATGCAATATCAAAGCCCATGGGATGGATGTGCTATAGTATCTAGGTCTAACTCTGCAACATGTTACTTTGTCATGATTTTACCATGCTACTAAAATGCGCCCACTCGTGTTCTTTTTATTTGTCTTTCTGGGTTAATATAATTCCGTACATTATTATTACGTTATGATCATGACGTTAGTCATAATGTCACAGATGTAATGAGGTTTAAAGACTATTTGCAGTATTTTGTGAAACAAAACAACAAGAAGCGAAAATATTTAATTGAACAAACAAATGATATGCACAACCACAGATCTAATTGATAGTTTAGTCATTTGCTTTCAGAAGCATGAGTCTGAATGTTATAATCACTGTGTAGCCCATATGAAGAGGTCTTTCATTCTTTAACATTAAATTGTCAAAAATAATTGTTTTTTAAAAATGCTCTGTCTGTGTGATGTGCTGGTTAAATGCCACCAAAACGTGTTTAGAATCAGCTTCACTTGCTGCTATAGAAGACATTTACATTTATGTATTTTGGCAGTCATAATATTTTATGCAAAGAGACTTAAAGTGCAGTCACATTTCATCAGTATGTGTCTTCCCTGCATATCGAACCCACAATTTAGGTGTTTAGCACAGTTGAGCTAAAGTAAGAATCAGATTAACTATACAGCTCAAACACAGGGATCAAACAAGTTGTGATTCACAGACATAAATGATATAAATAAACAGTCAAATAGTGTTTTGTACTTTTTGCCTAATAAATGATCAAACATGCAAAAAATTCACTTGGACGTGCCTAGACACCAATGTTGGGTAAGTTACTCCGAAAAAGTAATGAATTACTAGTTACTAATTATATATTCAATTGTGTAATAAGATTACTTTTCAAATGACTCTCTCCAAAAAGTATTAAATTACTTATTAATAATTACTTTCTATATACTGCAACAACCTTGATTTAAATTGATTCAAGGATATACATGAAATGGATTGTTTAATTCATTCAAATAAATAATATATAACCACATAAATTATTCTCATTAACTGACTAAAGTATACAAATTTGAGAAGGATAAGTTAAAGCATACATTTTAAAGTTAGACTTTAAAATGTAATTAGAAAAGTAATTAAATTACAGTAACTAATTACTAAGTAACTAGTTACACCCAACACTGCTAGACAAGCTCTTTTGACTTGAATAACCTTGCAGTAAGCAACCTTGGTGAAGACCTTAGCAACCGAATAGCATCGCGTTGGTAACCATCCTTTACATAACGACCCTCACATTTTTAAATTTCAATTTGATTTCAATTCAGTTTTACGTAGAACTTTAATGGTCTGTGAGTTCTCCTGTTGGACAGCCAAAAAGTGGGAAAATGTAAAAGAATTTGTTAGGATGCTAAGAAATCTTCAGTTAAAGTCTAGTTCGTCTGCCCAAAACATCACAAACCACTAAACAAGATACAATGCAGGTCTTGGCCAATCACTTTGCCAATGTTCTTTGTTTCTCAAGTGCCGCGGAGTAAACACTTCCATATGCTTCGCTGGCACTTTCACACTATTGTTGTGGGCCGCTGAGACGCCCGTTAATTTTTAATTAGTGTTATTCTCAACAGAAGATATTGGCAAGAACAACAAATATGTTAGTTATTCCCATGCTAAATCCATTAATGAGAGGCAAATGAGCTTTGTTATTATCTGATCAGTGACAAAATGATTTTACCAAACAGGCGTACAAGTAGGAAGCCTGAATTTCCTGTTCATGTAAATATCCGTGACGGGAAAATCTTTTATTAGGACAGAGAACAACAAGATGATATATGAAGCTATGGACTTGTAGAAAAAGTTGGCTACAGATATACAGTGTTTCTACAATCTTTACAGTTTGTGTTACAGTGAGTTAGAGGAGCCATGGGGATTTTTCATAGCCAGAAGCAGCTAACCGAGTCTCATTAAAGATCCCTGAAGCTCTTTTGTATCCAGAGATAAGAGGATGTGGCCCATTATACAGAAGTTTCCTTTTATGTTGCAGCACAGTTTGGAACATTAGATAAACCGCCTGACTGCTTCACAATTCATTCTTTAAATAGAGAACAGGATACTGGCTATGATTTTCTGGTGTGACAGTGAGACCGAATTTTTTGTCCCCTAGCATTGCAAAATAGCTTCATTGAGTGACCTGGATGCTGGTGATTTGGTAATATTTGTTTTAGATTTTTCCCTAAATCGTGAAAAGTTTCTCTGATCTATAGATACTTCATGCCGTGCTGCACAGTGGATCACATCTTATATCTTTAATTCGTCTATTTACTGTAACTTATTGAAGTGTTAACGTTTACAAAGTACATGTATGTATTCATGTTTTGAATGAATCCCGGATGCAAAAACTGCCAATACATTACTAAATCTTTCATTATGACTGTGATTTTATTTACTTGAGAATAATTTGCTACAGGCTACAGAAATTATGCTTGTCTTATTTCTCTGTTCCTCCAATTCATCCATTATGAGTATTATATTAGATGCTCAATACATACACCGGATAAAAAGGATTTCATAGGGTGCTGCTACATGACCGAAATAAACATTCCTGACAAATGTTTCTTTGTTAGGTTGTATGATTTTATAAAAAAAAACTTTTTTTTTTCAATGTTGTAATCTTTTTTAGCATAATACCATTACATTTTAAGCATGTTTACATTACATTATTAGCATTACATTAACATAAAAAATATCATATATTAACAAGATGCGCCACTAAAATTACAATGAATTGGAAGTGCAATGCTCAATGTGGCCTGTCAAAAGAGATGCCGAGCGCAATTTAAGCTTAACAAACCAAAGTTAGAGTAAAGTTCAGGTCAGGTTTAATTATTGATCGGAAATGTGCTTTTAACTTCTGTATTTTGCCGGCAATTTGCCCTTTGTCTTGCTAAAATAAAAAGCTGCCCTGACGCATTCTTGCTTTGACGTAAATACTAGGAGCCGTTGCAAACATGGCCGTTATTGTAAACAGACTGGTAATAAGCACATCAATGTTTTGATTTAGGCGTATTAATTTTGGAATTATACCACTATACTTTGTGATCAAACATAATTACGAAATGTTTTTTTTTTTTTAAGCTATGGCTTCAGCACACATGGAGTGTAGTACAAGCAATATGGACTGTTTTTGTGCTTTTTAATATAATTGTTGGAATAAATTTTACCATCATGTTGTTTTGGAGTGGTTGGAGTTATAAGATAGTTAGGATAATATAATATAACATAATAAGCCTATAATATAATATACCAAACAAAACCAACTAAACTGTCACGCTATGACCTAACAGATCATTACGTTCAAGACATCATTGAGCACTTTGTGTTGCAAAAATATTTAGTCTCTATTATCATGACAATAACATGCACTATCAGCTACGAAAATAATGCCTTCCTTTCCATTTCCTGCCCTATCTGTCTCATTCAGTTTCTTGGCTAAACCACAATTACTCATTCTCGTCAACTAGGCAGCAGAGCCAATGAGGGATTGCCACATTTTATAATTGCCTTGAAGGAAACTTTGTGAATCATTCTGCAGCTTCCACCGTGGCTCTGCCATTCGCTTAATGCGGTAACACTATTTAATTTCCCCGCTGGGGTGAAGACATGCTGAATAAATCAAAGAGGGAGTTGACATAATCTGTTATCTCTGTGATGATGATCATCAAGTCTGGGTGAAAGCGTTCTTGATCATTCTAAATCTATTCTGTCATTTCACTTTGCATCTTTTTTATGTTAGCCAGATGCTGAAGAACTCCCATGCCCGGTGGACCTCTGAAACTGTGGATATCTGATGCTGGTGTTAGCAAGGTTTGCGGTTTCATATCTGATTCTCTCAATCTGTAGCTGATGAGATTTTGCGATGCTTATCTTTTGAGCGAATAATCAAAGGGACTTTGAAATTAAAAGCAATAGAAATCATTGCCACAACAATCTCATACTTTTGAAAATGTCATTGTAAACCTATAGCTTTGTATGCATGATGCATTACAAATCAAGCTGTTGATGCACTATGCAGAACTTAAAAACGTTTCTCTTTTCATATGAAAAAAGAGGTTGATCTATTTAAGATGTGAACAGCTTTTTCCGGTTTTGTGTTGTTCATGATGAATCATCATTTAATGAATCATAATGAGTTTAATGTCTGGACCCGCAGCCCCCCTTAAGGGCTGCTTAATAGTCCAATACTGTCATGCGAATGATCTATTTTTGATTCGTTCCGTTTTCTGAATTTGTTTTCAGAATTGTTTAGTTCTGACTCATGGCAAAAAGCCATGCAGCACCCGCTGAGTGCATATGCCAATGGATGTTTTCCTTTTGTTTCAGAAAAGGTTAAAACATTGTAAGTTTGCCTAGCCGCAGACAGCCGCAGACACAGTTAATAGAATGGGTTTATGGAAGCATTTCCCAAGAGTGAAAAGGTGATGGGTTCGAATCAATGTTTCCGAGCTGACAAAGAAGAGCGAGAGCACAGTTGGTAAAAGTCAATAGCTTTTGCTGTAGACTTTGTAGAAAAGCGGTGGTTGCACAACACTTAAATGTTTTTTTCTTTGCAATCTGAAAGAAAGTGCCCTCATGATTTTATGATGCTTGACTCGAGGAACAATAGTCAGGAGGTTAAGAAAACTTATGGTGTGTACTGTATATTTGCAATTTAAAATGCCTTTTTTATACTAGCTGAATGCCATTGTAAGACAGAAAACATTCTAAATAATTCATGATGTCATTTTGTGTTCCTTCACTAACATTTCCTGGAATTCAATCCCTTTCTAGCTGTTTATTTATATATTAGTTCAATTCACCTATTCAATTCAATGGCACCTCAGGGGTTTAGGGTTAACAGTGATAGCATAGCAGTGGCGGAGCTACTACTTTAAAAACAGGGGTGGCAAAGGGGTGGCAAGGTAAAAATAAATTATTTTCCACAAAATGTATATAGATTAAATTAAAGTTGTTTATTTTCCAAAATTTACACATTATATATGTATTAAGTATACAGCAAAAATAGAACAACAAGTATTCAAAGTGCTCCTTGGACTAATCAAGTCCAAGAGAAAAAACTGAGGTAAACTTGGACCTGTCAAAACAAGGCAGGACTAGGCAGTTGTACACATTCAAACATGTACTACAAGAATAATAGTAGAACAACAATACCTAATGTCTGTGATTGTTGCTGAACATTTGCTAACGACATGTTTTAAGCATATTCACGCAGGCGTGACAGTATTAGTCAGTCAGTTTCACGACTAGTAATGCTCATGAAGTATTAATGCTAAGCATTAAAGTGCAACGTCTCCCTTACTTCCCGTTAAAACACTACTTCGTTTAATTTAATACCAATAAAAGCCATACATACCAGCAAAATGCTCTTCATCGATCCCGTGTGCTGTCGGCGTTGTTTTGGAGCCGTTTGGAGCACGTCACGAAGGTGCTGCGTGTCAGCTTAACCAATGAAAAGTGTAGCAGCAACAGCACGCTGCGGCTGCACGCTTGTGCGTGCTGCGTAAGGATGCATTCACGTCCGCTGGGAGATTTGGGAAATGTTCGTAAAAATCTAACAGTGTAAATGTTTTCAGCGGGGTGGGAACAGGGGTGGCAAGGACTTCGTCTGGGGTGGCAATTGCCTCCCCAACTAGCCCTCTGGCTCCGCCACTGTAGCATAGTAATATTTTACAGCTGTTTTTAGATATAACCACATTATATGCAAGCACATCACAAAGAGATATAGACGTATAACTTGGCAATATCACAATCACTCTTTCCAAACACCCAGGAACCAGGAAAGGTAAATTTGATGAACAGCTGTCCTTCAACGATCACATTGCAAAGACGACACAGTAATGCCGATATGCATTATTCAACATTAGAAAGGTTAGAAACTATCTCACTGTGCATGTGGCACCACTCCTTGCCCAGGCCCTGGTGATCTCAAGGTTGGACTACTGGAATGCTCTCCTTGCTGGTCTTCCTGCAAAGGGTATCAAACCACTCCAGCTGGTTCAGAACGCAGCAGCACGTCTCATCTTCCAACAGTCCAGAAGGGCTCATGTTACACCCCTTTTCATCTCAGATTCAAGTCACTAATGCTTGACTACAGACTATCACTGGATCAGCACCGGCATATTTTCACACCCCCATACACTCCTTCACCCCATCAAGAACTCGTTCAGCAAACCAGCGGCATCTTGTATTGCCTTCTCATAAGGGCAGTAAATCGTTTTCCCGCTCACTCTCCTTCACATCTCCTTCCTGGTGGAACATTTCTCCTAACTCGGTCCGATCATCCACATCTCTCACAACATTCAAAAAACTACTTAAAACCCATCTCTTCTGTGAATACTTGACAGACAAATGAAATGATATAAAAAAAAAACAGGTAGTGGTCTAGCTTTTGTTGAAACTACAGTATTAACTTTGTATTAGCACCTACAGTATTGTATTATTGCTCCTGTATGACATATTGCTCCCTAAACTCTCTGTTAGTCGCTTTGGATTAAAGCATCTGCTAAATGATTAAATGTAAATGTATTGCCGATTGTGCAATAGTAGAAAATTATGGCCATTTATCCAGTAGTAATTGAGAATCAGCGGCTTCTGAGAAATCATTTGTGAGAAATGTGATATAAAAATATCCAGAAAGTCACAGGTGTCTATCTGCAGCAAGAAGTTGGAGAACAGCTGCGATCGGAGCAAATCCCTAGCGATAAAACGTGCTATTTTAGGGATTTCCCTCAACCACAGACATAAAAAAACAGAACAAATATGTGTGCAAATATCCAAACATGCAGATGGATCATATATACAGCCCCAGAAAAAAATTAGGGACCATTTCACATTTTTATTTAATCAGCATTAGTAGATGTGTTGTGGCCATTCCGGTCCAGTGTCAATCAAACCTCAAGAGTGGCATAAAATCATCCAACAGCAATGAAAAAGACCGACAGCATGACAAGGTCAAAAAGAAAAATCAAGGTTATCAGAAAGCAATCCTTAATGATTCAACGGATCATTAACGGTGAGAGCAGTCGTGGCCAAATGGTTAGAGAGTCAGACTCGTGACCAGAGCGACTGAGGTGCCCTTGAGCAAGGCAAACCCCCACTTGCTCCCCAGGCACTGCAGTGATAGCAGCCCACTGCTCCGTCTGTTCACGACCTGCAGTGCAGAGGTCACCATAGCTGACAAATAGGTCACTCTCAGAGGACAAGTCCAGTGGAGGATAATCAACAACTGGCCCGTGGTGCGGAAAGAAAAATCCAATGGCTGTGGTTGAGGTGGATGGACACAGCATGGGCTGCCAGATGACCTTGTAAAAATGCGACACACGCCCAGGTCTGATCAACCTTTGATAGGCCTCCCTTGGCTGAGGGCGTCTTGTGATAAAGGGCCGAAACACCCAATGAGGCTGAGATGGGAACCATTTAAAGGGCATTAGCAGCAGCACCTCACGAAAAGGCATCTTTCAACCAGGATAATGAATGTGATGAAATTGGGATCAGACACACAACTCATGGGATGTCTCTCTGATACTTGCGAGAGAAGGTAACCAGATGAACCCAGTGAAACCTCAGACCTCCTTTTCTCTATTCATATTTTTGACTGCTCCCCCTATCATGCATAAGGCATGGGAAATGTCCTATTGGGCAATTCAACTGTGTGCTAAAATAGTGGGATTATAAGACCTAGTATTAAGCAAATCTTCAACCCACCACCATGAATTATTCTTTCTGAACTATACCACCTACCGTTTGATTTCGTAGGTGATAATAGAACAAATATTAAGAAATAAAGAAGACAATATTTATCAAATTGACTTTTAAATAAGTTTTTTGCAAGCATGGTTGGTTCTTTATTTAAAAACTTTTACCATTATATTAATTTTAATATTGTTTAAATATTCGTAAATGAGTTGATGAATGGATAAACTAGGGTGACCATACGTCCTCTTTTTCCCGGACATGTCCTCTTTCTACGACAAAAAAACTGCGTCCGGCGAGATTTCTAAATTTCCTAAAATATCCGGGACTCGGTTTAACGTTCTAAAGTCGTCATTCATTGCATGCGTTTTATAATTTTTGCAAAGCAACACCTTCTTGCTTGCCACCATTGGTCGGTGATGTATGTACGAACGCACGCACGTACGTAAACAAAGTGCATCTCATTCCCTCGGAAACACGGCAACAACCAATAGCGAGAGGAGCAGCTTGCTTTTCAGTGGGTGTCACATGGCACCTGAATGGCGTTAACGATGCCCATTTTTTTTTAATGACAAGGGATTTTTAATTTAACCTATGGCCTTGAAAAGACAGTGTTTTTTTTTAAAAGTTGTTATTTAAATGCTAAACTTTTTTATTTGTTTGTTATTATTCTATTGCTGAAGGCCAAAAGTTGAATGGAAAGGATGTATTACTTTATGTATTTAAGTTCAGTAAGTTTCATGGTTGTTAACGCATTTGTCAAGTATTTACAACCATCCCGATCTTTCCACCCGCTGTGGGTGTCCATCTGCCTCCTGCCCCCACTGACTGTCCTCTTTTTTGAAAGCTGAAATATGGTCATCCTAGGATAAAGTCAATTTAGAGTAGAATGGTCTAAAGTCCATTTTCAACTAAAGAGTGACTTTCTATGATTATGGGTCACTTCTCAACATGGTTTTGATCGTGATTGTGAGATACGTGTGCGCGCGCGTGTGTTTGTGTGTGTGTGAGTACGTGTGCTTCCTCCCACCTTTCACTCACCCTATCTTTGCACGAACCAGGCTGATATCTCAGGGCAGCATCTGTCGTTGTATCATAAGTAACTGGTGAGTTATCTAAAATTCAATACAATCAATAGCCACTGGTCTCTATCTCAACAGCACAGCTGTGATACACAGATATACACAGTTGCATGTCACAGACACTGCTGAACGGTTGCCTGTAATTAGTTAACATTCATTGAAAGGTTCCATGTGATGTTCTACAATAAATGAAATTGCCCTGAATGCGTTAACACATGAGCTAGTATAAAGACAAACATCTTAAAGAAATGTCACGGATCGTTTTATTTGGGTAATTGTTGCCCATATATATTTATAGTGAATCTCAATGTGACGGATAATAGATTCATTTAGAAAAAAAGATGAGCCATTAATAATCTTAATCACAAATTGTACTAATCTGACCCTCGTGTCTCAAACGTTAGAAACATTTAACAGTTTAAAACTGAAATACAAGCAGTGCTGTAGAATGTGATCTGTGTGCGACATAGACTTAATCTTGAGTGAGATTTCCTTCTCACGTCCCACTCTCTCAATCTTCTGTAAGACAGCAGCAACTGTGGTTTCACATTACTTATGTCAGTTGTCATTTGGCAGGAGTAACTACTGAATTCATTATAAACGGGTAGGGGAAACCTTTTTTAATGAAAACATTCAATCATTCACCTATCCATCTGTAATACTTCAAGTAAAACAGGGGTTTTCCTTATTTAATTATCATTAATTCATGCAGTTTACATCCGAATGAAACGCCTTCTGAAATTTGAAAAACTTCATGTCGCCCACGATACACCACTGTTACCCATTGGACAGTCAGCATAGTCCTACCTCTTTTTTTAGGAAAAACATCATGAAGAGAAGAGTTGTTGTTTAGGGGGGGGTGTAGCTTTTATTAAGAATTTAAACGCAAACACGAAACATGAGAAGAAATATTTTGCAATGCATGACAATTTTTCATCTTACTTTCAAAGTTTATCTATTTTTTTTGTTATTTTTTTGAGGTGGTTTGTTCAACTTTAAGTTTTTCTTGGTTTTGGTTTGCTTCCACAGCTGCTTTGATGCAATACAAATTGTAAAGGCTCTATAAAAATTAAATTAAATGACAGTGAGTTAATAAGATACACTACATTGGATTGTCCAGGAATCATGTTTGTGAACGATCTTGCGACACACTAACATCCAAGACAGCGCAGAAATGCCATAGCGCCAGGAAGTAATCACTACACTTACTCATTCGGCAATCATTCGGCCTCAAAAATTCATTCGGCATTCACAAATTCAGCCTCATAATCTTTAGTTAAAATGAGAAAAAATGCACTTTCTTCCTGTAATGACTATTCATCTTAGATCACGTTTGTTAGACGGCTTGGACGGAGCATCCGTTAACCCCTCCCCTTCAACTGTCAGTCTGCTGCCAGTTCCATTTCAAAATGCAACGGCTATTTATACATCAAATCGCAAAGCCACGCCCACTGGAAATGCGTCAAAACACAGAATTAAAAACGAAAACATCTTCCAGTTCACGGCGACTTTAAGAAGACGGGCGCAGCACTTTGGCATGGCTGTGTTTCAAATACCCCCACTTGCCGTCTTTGCACTTGGCCACTTGACTACTTTCATGACGTATTTCCTGTTTTTGGCCCTAGTGGGCGTCAAGATCCCAAGTGAGCATGTAGTATTTCTAACCCGATGGGACACACTTAGCAAGTGCAAACATATATTTTTAATTAATATGGTGTTTCTAATTATGAGATAGCATAATGAGATAGTTCTCTGGAGTTTTCCCCAATGAAATATGTGACACGATTTATTACGAAATTATATGTAATATCTAATTATATAGTCAAATCAAGTCAGATTTATTTTTATAGCGCTTTATTTGTAGTGTATGAAAGAAGCTGTACCCAAAAAGAAAAGAAATACACATGTTAGCAAAACATATACAACCTTAAAAAGTAGTGGTATAACATACACTTGAAAGCTTTCCTCAACATCCCGCGAGACCCGAGGGAAAAGTCTCACGATTCATATCCAGAACATGATGCATGATGGGATACGCCTAGTCTTAATACCGCTGCGAAGCGGTATTAAAGCTAGTGCGGGTTATAAAGAGCTATAAAAATAAATATGACTTGACTCCACTATATAATAAGATATAACATATAATTACATAGTTACATATTTTATTGGTGAAAACTCCAGAGTTTGTTAAACTGCTTCTGATCTCATAATTAGAAACACCACATTAATTAACGTTATGTGTTTGCACTTCCCAAGTGTCCCATCGGGTTAGAAATATGCTCACTTGGGATCTCGACACCCACTAGAGCACTAGGGCCAAAAACCGCAAGCGGGGGTATTTGGACGCGGCCTAGGAGCGGTACACCTGTCGTGACGTCATGATTAAGGCCCGGCATTTGAGCGATCACGTGACGTTGAACTTGATTTGTTACAGGTGCACCTTACCTCTAGCGTTTTAGATTCTGTTTGCCCGCAGTCAGCGTTGTGTTAATAAAATTCCTAACGTTTGTAAAATAACGCCATGTGTAATTACTAATATCCCACTATGGCAGACGCTAATATCTCCATCCAAAGCATTAATGAAACGGAGACGGATCTAGAGAGGACACTAGAGGATAACAGGCCGGTTAAAATCGCAATAATATCAGTTTTGGGGGTGATGATAACTTTGAGTAACATCGCGGTGGTGATGGTCATAACTTCGGCTGTATCGGGATGGTCGAGAAACTCCCGGTATTTCCTTTTGTCGTTAACCGGAGCCGATTCCGCCTTCGGGCTGCTTATCATGCCCCTGAATCTGTGCGTGAGTTTCATGAAGGAATACAACGAGGGCCCGGATCCTTTCTGTCACGTCGTGGCGTTTTTTAACGCCACCATCTATTCCACCTGCATGTATACGCTTGCCACCATCAGTCTGGAGAGATACGTCGCCGTATTTTACCCTCTGAAATACTCCACGCTGCTTACGCGGAAAAGAGCGCTGCTTTTGATCTCGTTTGCGTGGATATTCCCACCCGTGCTCCTCGTGCCCATCTCCGTTCCCGCTGGGATCATTGAAGTTTCCTTCTCCAGAGCGTCGCTCGTGTGCAACCCCATGTACTCCAGCAACGTCTCGTACTCTCTCACTTTGACGTGCTTCATCTTCTTCCCGTGCTCGGCCATCATGACCTTCTGTAACCTCAGACTCTGGATAGCCGCTAAGAGACAGAGGTTAAAGCTGAGGAAGCACAGCTGGGGTGGAGGATACAGACCTAAAGTCGCCTTACGTGTGCTCGTGCCAGTCATGACCGTTTACTTCACCTGCTGGACCCCATGTATGGTCATCATGCTGTACAATGGTGAGACCTTTCATGTCAATGTTTCTTGTTGTGCAAATGATTTATAATCCGAACATTTAGCTACCGACAATGAATGTGGCCGCTATTTTTAAGTGACTATTTTACATTTGAAAACTGTTTTCACACTTTAAAAAATATGTATAGCTCATTCTAAGGTATTAAAAACACAACTCCTCTTTAAGAAAGGTCTTTATACGCCTGTGAAAGAACAGCTATGTTTATTATATTGCTTTAGAGTATTGGTTTTCAGATCAAATACAACCTTTAATAAAACTGGTTGTTTCAAGTTCCACCTAATGACCGCCATTGAAAAATCACACAAATAAATAGTAAAATTAATAGTAGAGCTTTTTTCTTGACACTTCTTTTCACGTCCTCCAATTCTAATGTATTTATAATAATACCAGCACTTTTTATTTACCAGCTGTTTTCAAACTTAGCAACGTGTTGTAAAAATTTGCGCAAAACACTTTTCTGTAAGATTTAGTGGCAACTGGTGGTAAGGTTGTGAATTGCATTCAATGGCTCGCTACTACCCTCCCTTTCAAAGCACTATGGCGGCTGACACAGAATCAAGACGTCGCCACATTTTTGGTTCTTTGCCAAAGGAGATAACATGTTTACGAAATTTGTCTGTAGAGAAGTTTGTCAGTTTAGTGCTACTGTAGAACAACATGAAGAATTCTATGCAAGGGGACCCGCGGTGTATGTAGGTAGAAATACATTTACATTTAGTCAGAGCTTTTAAAACTAGAATTAAATGTTTTGAATCAGTTTCTACGTTTTGCAGACATGCTATGTAGAGTTATGGAGTTAAATGTCCCTCTAAGGCTATTTTACTTTGATGTACTTTAAAACACAATTGGAAATATGTAAGTTTTACTCAAACTCTCAAACTTCTTTGAAATCCTTTAAAGTGGGCATTTCCTTTTCCTGAATATGCAATAAGATGCTGCTGTGTACATTTATGATGAATCTAATAGTCAAACTTATTTCTAGCCATTTCAGGCAGTGGCGTCCCAGAGTGGATAGAGTTTATCGCTGTGTGGCTGCCGACCTCCAATGGCTTCCTCAATTGTATCTTCTACTTCTGGATCAACCATAGCTTTAGAAAGAAATTTCATGTGCTCCTTCAGAGACTTTGTCTAGGACTTTGTCCAGGCGCTGAGACAGATTCTGGTTGCGTCAACTCTGCAGAGTCGTCTGTGGCTCCTGGATGGAGCAGTAACTACTCTCTTCATGAGCGTTTTTCTAGCGTGTCGTCCAACTGCACTCTGCTCACGCTCATGACCACTGAGACCATCATCCGTGAGCCGGAACCTGCTTGAGAAACCTCTATACTTAATGAACTGACGTTTTAAGAACTGGTACTGAGGTGTCAAATGCCGTGGACGTGTCAAGATCTTGAAAGAGGATAATGTTATTTTTAATCGTGGGTTATCATGAATGCCTTTTTCTCCATATCTTTGTTCTTTTTTAGTTTCATGGCTTGGTGCCTTTTTACTTTTTGATGGCACTATCTCTCATATTTACTCTAATGCATAAGCGTCTCAGAAATGTCATGTTTACTAACAGCAAGGTGTTGCATTGTTAATTTGCCGATCAAAGTTGAGAGCCTTTGAAACGTGTTCGACATTTTCTTATCTAACAAATCCAATATCAAGCAACTGAGGAAGGCTAACCTTTTATTCTCAGTCATTCAGTTTATGCAGAATGGATAGTAATTAACCAGGTAATGTAAAGTTCAGACCAGCCATGCCTTTTGGCTTATACATATTCATATCATGACATTTTTTTTGCAAACATGAATTTTATTTGTCTATCTTAGTAGGTCTTTTTTGCTACATTTTGTGCGTTCTATATCCACTCAGGAACATCATATTACCAGCAAAACCAAGTTCATATATGTGAAAAGATTACCACAAAAATGTATTAATGGCGTGAAGTGGGCTGAATGAAAGCAGTCGTGTTCAGAGGGTGAATTATGTAAAAGCACTTCTTGTTGACTGTGTTGTAAAATTATACTGTAAATGTTCATTTTAAGTTCGTTTTAGCCTAAGCACTTGTTAAAAAATATTAATTTTGTGAGGGGAAAATAATTTCATTCCTTTATGGTGGAGGTGTACATGAAAGCATTCATATGTAGGCTGTTAATGGAAGTATAATGCAGCCGGAAAATGTGATGGAAGTTATCTGTATGTAAATAATAATATAATTTTTATACTGTTTATAAATGTTTATTGTTATATGTTAAGACTTCAATTTGTTGTAAAAATAAAGCGTCAAAGCCCATTTACAATCGACAGCATCCCTCCTTGTTTCGGGTGCATTAATGACTTGATCCCTGCAGCATTTTCGTAAACTAGCACAAAATACTTGAAAATTACATGTATAAAGAAATCTTATTCTCATTATTTTGGCTATGTAAGGCTTCTGCATTGCTCTGTTTGTTGAACCCAACGTAAGATTATTGGTGTAGCGATTACAAACTTTACATTTTGTTGTAATATCAGGTCCTTCAGGATATTTACTTGTTTTTACTGTCTTTAATTTGAAAGTAGCAGAATGGCTGTGTCTCGAGCTGCATTAAGATCTTTCTGATCTGATTGAGGAAGAAAATATATTGCTTTCGTTATGTGAGACAACCCACACATGAGCAGTCAGGTGTGTAGCTTGACACTTTCTGAACCATGAGGTGCTCTTTAACTGAGTGGTTCTCCACAACACTGACCATGTTGTGCTCCAGCTCACATATATTTCCTCAAGGGGATATTTATAGCGGTGCATTCAGTATGATCACTGACACTGATGTACATGTTGTGTAAGGGTGCCACAGTTCACAACCGTCGTTTCCACATAATCAAAATAAGGAAACTGTATGCTGTAGTCTTTGAATGTTGGTTACTTCATAGCAGTTTGATGCATGTATGGAGATTATTGATAAGATGGAGCATATGTTTGTCCAGTGTGTGATGTGTACAGTGGATATAGAAAAGAATCAGCCCCTTAAAAATAATCACATTTTGTTGTTTTACACCTTAAGAAAGATGGGGACAGTTTTTGTTTTATCCGGCTGTATTTACTCTGTGGAACTTATAACATCCAAGAGTAAGACAGATCACCAACGTTTCAGAAAATTGGAAAAAAGGATCAACCCCTTGTGTCAGTATTTTACTGAACCATCTTTTGATTTAATTCAATTCAATTTTATTTATAAAGCGCTTTCAACAATGTGCATTGTTCCAAAGAAGCTTTAAAGGAGAAAATAAGGAAAATAGAAAAACACAGAAAAGGTAAAACACAACACAGTGCATGGTGTTTATAGAACAAGCAAGATCATTCTAGTAAATAATATGAATGTAGCCAATATGAAGCCAACACTGCCCTGTGGCCCTGTGGCGTGGAACCCAAATTCCCATGAAAAATAAATGGAGAAAATTAAACCTTTGGAGAAACCAGTCTCAGCCGGGAGGGCCAGGTCTCCTCTGACGTGTCACGGCTGCACTCAGTGTCTTTGATTAAAAGTAACATTTTTAAGAGTAAATGTTTATGTAAAATAGGGAGAGATTTTTGTTGGGATATAGGAAATTTCATTTGTTGAAACTGTTTGGGTCTATTTTGGTCTTTTTTTGGATTGATATCAGACCACAGAGGAATGTTATAAGTAGGGTAAATAGTAATGCCATAATGTAACTGAGTGAAGCTATAACTTTAGCTACAACAAGTATTGTAAATTTAGCATTAATTTGACAAGAAGTTCATCTTTGTTCTTGGCTGGGGATGGAATTGCCTGAGCTGGGATGGTCACTTGGTTTTGGGTAGTGATGGAATTGCCTGAGGTGGAGCTGGGATGGACGGTCAGTCCGCAGGCTCTCGCAGGAGGATGGCACAGGATTTTCAGTTGTAGCTAGCGTAATCTCTAGTTAGCGATGGGCATATGACGTTCATCTTGGCCTGGCGTAATCCCTCCCTACATCAGGATTGGCATCATGAGGCGGGGGAGGAGGTCAGAAAGAGAATTATTACCGTAGCTGCGTTTGATTATTTTTATTTTAGCATATTATGTATTGAGTGAATGCTTGGCTGAAAAGATGAATCTTTAATTTATATTTATATTTAATTACAGCCTTTAGTCTGTTGGGATATGTCTCTACTAACTTACATGTTCAGTTAAATTTGATGGTGACTTCTCGTGGACTGCGGTAGTCCAAGTCATTCCACAGATTTTCATTAGGGTTCAAGTCTGGGCTTTGACTAGGCCATGAAAGAAAATTCAACTTTTTCTCCTTTAACCACTTTGTGGTCAGTTTTGCTGTGTTCTTTGGGTTGTTGTCATGTTGCAAGATAAACCTTCTTCCCATAGACAACTTTCTGGCAGAGGGTAGTAGATTTTCCTCAAGAATTTGACGTTATTTTGCACCCTCCGTTTCACCTTCTATCCTGACAAGTGCTCCAGTCCCCAATGCAGAGAAACATTCAGGATATTACCACCTCCAGGCTTAACATTCGGTAGGAATGGTGTTTTTTGGATAGTGAGCTGTATTGGATTTTCGGCAGACATATCGTTTAGTATTGAGGCCAAATAATTACATTTTACTCTCATCCGACAATAACACCTTTTTCCATGCGGCCTCAGAATCTTCAAGGCTTTTTCCTTGCAACCCTCCAATACAAGCGAGATTTGTTGGGAATCTGTGATATTCTTGTCACATGCACAAAATTATCACTCTTTGTCATAATTCCTGAAACTGCTTAAGTGTTAATGCAGGTCTCTTGGTAGCCCCTCTGACCAGTTCCTCCTTGCTCTTTCATCCAGTTTAGGTCCAGGGAAGGTCTGTGTTGTACCAAATCACTGTGCTTCAGTGATTTGCCTTGGAAATATTTTTGTATCCGTCTCATGACTTGTATCTGTTCACAACTTTATCCTGGAGATCTTTGGACAGTGCCTAGGCACCAATAGTTAATTGTTTGCTTCAGTTGCTCTGCAAAGCACTGAAATGCTCTAGGGAAAGCTCTTTTCATGCTGAGCTAATCAAAATGAACACAGTTGAAAGTCAAATGGCTTTGTGTGCCTTTTAGTTCAGACGACGAGCTCCACCTGATTGAGTTTACAAGTCATGTGTGGGAGGGGGTGATCCTTTTTCCAACACTTTGATTCTGTTTTTTAATTTTTTTACCACTTGCTTGATGTTATGAGCTGCACTGAGTAAATACAGCTGGATTAAAAAAATCTGTCCATCCTCTTGTTGCTGCTAAGCAACAAAATTTGATCATTTTGAAGGGGGGTGATCTATATATACTGTAAATGATAATACACATCTCACTGGAATACTTGGTTTAAATAGTGAGCAGCCAGTGTTCACTGGTTAACAGTTGATGTTTGTAATATTCATAAGGATCCGTTGACAGAAATATAATATACATTACAGAGGTGTAAAAGAACCTATATGAAATTATGTTTTTATTAGCTTAGAATGAGCTATTGGTATCTACATACACCGCGGGTCCCTTTGCATGGAATTTGCTATGTTTTTTCTCTAAAGTAGCCTTAAACGGACAAACAGATCGCGTATTGAAAATATGTAATCTGCTACGGGAAATACGAAAACATGACAACATCTCAGCCTTGTGTCAGCCTCTGTAATGCTTTGAAAAGGAGGGTTGAGATGTGGAGTGAGCCTTTCGGTTGCAACTCACAACCTCACCTCTATAGACTTCTAATATCCCCACATTGAAAGAGACGCTAAGGGGCGATTCACATTTCGCGTCTAAAACCGCATAACCCCCCTATTTTTCATGCGCCTGCCTACATTTAAAATAGCAAATACGGGCACGGAAAATATGGAAAATGTGAATCAGGCTTTAGAAGTGCATGGTGCTATTGGTGACACGGTTAAGGGTTCAGTTCCCAGGGAAGTCATTAAAGGTATAGCTTAAATGCTTTGTCACTTTGGATAAGTCTCTGCTAAATGCATGGTGAAGCATTGATGGTACAGTAGTGGTCATTATACAAAAATTCTATGGCATGTTTGGCCAAATGAAATGAAGTGTTCAAAAATAATACAATCTACTTGATATATTTTGATCAATATAGGCTCGATCTAATCCAAAAGTTTTAATAGTTCTTGAAACTGTGAGGTTGAGAGTTCATTAAAATACTGCAACATATACAGTGAGTTTTCTTTATTGGAACTGTGGGAATATCGGCCATGCTGTCTCAGCATCTTCTGGAGAGCTGATTTAGGACCATTATAGACCTGCAGGAGAAGTTGCGATCAATTCAGCTCTTTTCTTGGTTTCTGTAATTGAGAAAAAGGGAGGGATAAAGTCTCACTAAATCCTATTATGGTGGTCATATCAAATCAGCTTCTAGCGCCCTCGAAGGTAAGAATAAGACCTAATGCTGATCAATGTAGTATAGGGGCTGTGCTTTGCTAGGCTGGTTTGAGATATAAATCTGCATAGGTCAATCGAAATCATTCTGCACATCTGCTGTTCTGCTTGGTTTCTTTGCATTTAAGAGTTGTGTGTTTAACACAGTATTTTTTTATCATTCATGTCATGATAATCTATATAAGCAATTGTACAGTCTTCTGCTTTATAGCAAATCTATAGAGACACACACAAGAATAGCTTAACAGCAACCTCATGTGGGCTATGCGCATCTCAAACACATTGAAGTGTTAACGTGGAACCAGTTTTAAAACCCCCTTTGGAGTGTGGTTCAGCTGCTTGCTAGCAGATACTTTGTAGCTGTTTGTTGTCATGGTAATGGTGATGCAATTTAGAGATCATGCGGAAGCCCTGATGCCATTGGCAGGGAACGCGGACATCAAATGGAGAAACTCAACTAGCCATCATGTCCTAATCAAAATAAACAATAAAGGAGATCGTTGCTTATTTAGTGTTGTTTATAGAATTGATACATTATAAAAGTCATTGCACTTGTAAAGCGGCAAAGTTTATTGGAACAATGTGCGTCAATGAAACATTCATAATACAACTGGAACATAAATACCAATGCTGTTCAAGAAGAACTTCCTGTTTCCCGTTTGAACAAAATACAACCAGCCTAACATTTATAACGGTATTAAAATGCCATCAAATATCTTTGAGATTTATTTATACATGTAAGATTAAAAAATAAAATACATTAAAATGAATTGCTTCTGGACCAGTGTTTACATCTTGCGAATTGCCATTACAATTGTACATACAATTGTGGTTTTTAAACGTTTAGACAACACTTTAAAATGTGTGCTCTATTCAACAGCTTTATAGCAAGAAACACCCCACTGTTTTAATCTTTTCATCAAACTCTGTAAAGGTTTGCGGTCCAGGGAACAGTATTTCTTTAAAAGACGTTTTACCTTTTGTTGTATTTTCAATAACTTGCGGGAAACATCACAAGGTTTTTATTCACGTTTCAGCCTTTTGTGCATTGTGCATGTCAAATTCAATACAACTTTTCCCTTACACTCCACCAACCTATCACTGGGTTTTTTGGCATAGCCCCACAGTTTTTTCTCAAATTTGAAGATTTTTAATCAGAATGAAACCCAATGGAGACAACTTAAGTTTTGATATTGCCTCGTTTGTGTTTGTTTGCATTTACATTATGTTTGTGTGTATACATTTGTATGTGCATATGTTATAAGTGCTAATTTGACCTCATGTCTTCGGTTCTGTTATAATCTTAAGTATAACGGAAGCTGTGTCTTGAGATGCTTGGTATTTTGCCAATAATAAGAAACTTCATCACAGGAAAACACATATAGCCTGCATGTATCCGCACACCACATGTACAGTAGATCATGTTCGCTGCTGCAAAACATTTTTAAAGCCCTGGTATATTTAAGGCTGTGGGTGGATTTAATTATCAATGCTGTCACGCCTCTGCACTGAGCTTTGACCTTGGATGTTTTTGTTAGGCCCGTGTTCATAAATGTTCCCTACTGACCCGTCTAATCTAAAGCTTGTGTAGAGGATGATCTGTTGCTGTGGTGACATATCGGATGTCCTTAAGAGTCGTGCCACATATCACCATGAGATTTCCTAGTTTGTGCAGCATTCTATATAACCCGTGAACCTATTTCTTTGCCAACTCTGATGTTGTTGTCTTTATGGGTAATTGGTCATAGAATTGAAAAAAGGCCAGGAAGGTTCTCATCCTACCACACTGGACGCGACATGGGTCTGTTTTTTGTCTTGCAGATAAAGAGACACTAGTTTAATATGAGATGGTACAATAACAAGCAGCATCATCCCTGGCTGCATCGTAACAGAATGGATTTTTATGCTCGAGTGTCTTGATAAAATTCAGAGGCATTGAAATGATTCATTCTCTCTTGTAGAACGGTCACAATGCATCTCTCCATATGGCACTGGGAGAACAAAGCGATAATCACCATCCAATTTCCTGTGTAAACACTCCCAACTGTTTAATAGCACAATCTGAGACGCCATCACTCATTTCCTTCAGCAAATGTTCGGACGGAAATAAAGTGTCAATACACCATCGCAGACCAGGTCCCACTTTTATCAGCGCTGCTGCACTCATGGGACTTTTTTTGTCTTTGTGCATTATAGAATGTGAATAGCAGTTGGTTATATTGCCAGATAATGTCTAACAAAACAAGAGTTACATGGCTGGGTTTCCATTCTGCCAAAGACAATTAATGTTACGATTGTCAAAAATCATGCATTAAATGTGAAGTTTAGCAAACGATCAAGTAAACCCAAGAGACAAAGGAAACTAAACTTCCAGTTGTAATAGCAATTTAGGAAGGAAGACTAGATAATTAGATTTGATGTTAGTCTGAGCTAAATGACAGAGTTATGTACCATAAGGGAATGTAATGTCTGCTGCACTGCATAGCAATAAAGGTAAGAGTTATTGTCAACGGGCTGCTTCAGTTTTATGCACATGGCGACATCTTCGTGCCTTTACTGGCATCTTGTGGCAATTTAAAGCATTGCACTTCAATGCCATTTCAAGATAAAATGCTACCTTCACCTTACGTTATATTGTATAATTTACATTGATATAGGTAGAAAGTGACCAAAGTCAAACTAAAAGGGCATCAAATTTAATCCATTTTTGTATGTAAAGTGTAAAAGGCCGTAGACAGTGTGTAAAGAACATTGCAGGTTAAATACAATTTAAGCTCGGATGCAATGGCAACAACGCTAGATTCCAGTTTGTGTTGTGCACAATTCAAGAAAGACATGACCACAACGAGTTAAATTAAAACGGATTATATTGTGGAATACATGTGCATGTAGTGACAAAAGTGTGCAGTGAATGACGTGTTCAAACGTGAAATCTTTGCGGTGCTGGATTTGACATGCCTTGCATAGGCCTATACATACATACGGCGATAACAGACCATACTGAAGACAGCAATCACTGTAAAATTAGAACACACACAACAATTCACACTGGAGAGAAACCATCACGGTCCTTCTCAGACAGCAAGATGTCCTCATGTGCGGCGGAGGTCCGGAGGCACAACCAGAGAATCCAAACTGGTGAGAGACCATAGTGCACAAATGCGCTGCATTGAAAAAAAGTTTTAAAACTCTAAAGAAAAACGCAAAACAGTTAAATCTTATCTGAAGCCAAACCAAGGGGACAACACGACGTATCTTTTTGAATATACGTTACCTTCCCTTATGGTCCATGGCAAGGATTCGGCTGCAAGGTTTTGTTAAAAGCCGGTGTACCGCAAAACCGTCTCTTTTCGGTTTTACTCCGTGTCAGGGGTACTTTAAAAAAAAAAAAAATCTTGAACTACTGATCGCATGTCGGTAACCTGGTTTTATAGTGGTGAACGATTTGTCATTGAACACAGGTGCGCCGCATCACGCCATCAGTGCACTGCGCGTCATACCCTCCTCCACATACACGTAATTAAGATATAGATCATTAGCTAATAAACAAACATTTTTATTTTAAACTACTTTTCCATAAATGTTTTCCACCTTATTCTATGGAGAAAAAATAGTTACGTACAGAGTATTTTAAATGCATTCAGTTGTATTGGTATTAGGTCTCTGTTAAAGTGATTTATCTGGCAAACAGAACTAGAGACAACTTGTAGAAAGTATTAAATCGTACTGGAATAAAACAGCCAACTGCAGGATTTTTGTAGCTAATAGTTTTAATGGGGAAGAAGATAATGCAGTTTGTGTTTTAGGTGTGATTTATAGCAGCTTCAGTGATGACGATATAATCCAACCAATCAGCACCGACATTGCGCATAAGCCTTACAAAGAATTTCACATGTCTAGAAACACGTGGTCACGCGTGAAACTAGAGGTTGTAGGGCATTCCCTGCAATGTAAAACAAGAAGTTGATTGTGCTATAACTTTTTTTCTAAAACCTCTTGGATGTTGAGACTTTCGTTACTTATTAGGCACACATGGCACCGATCACTAATTGGTTAGATATGCAAATTAAGCAAAGTTGCTCTCCACGAAAATGTGATGCTTTTTAATCCTCTGAGGTTTTAGTCACTCATAAACTGGCTTTTAACACCATAATTGAGAAATAAGAAAGACCAACTACAACCCCACGCAATAAACGCCAAATACAACCCCTAAAATTCAGCTAATAACAAACAAAAATGGTGTAGCTAGGAAACCCTAGTAAAATGCATCCCTTCCTGTTTTTAAAGACAACTATGAGGGATTAAATTAATATGCAAACCGTAGATCACCAATTACATGTTTAAGTACGTTTCAGAAGGAAATACGACAGGGGTTATGAAATGTGTAACCCTTCTAGCCACAACCCCTAACATAAACATATAACGAGGACGTGTAAAATGGGTGCGACGTGTGGCACTGTCACGCAAGCGACTCACGATGATCAGTTCTTGATTCCGATTGGCTGGTTTTTGAGTGAACTGAACGCCGATTGGCTAATGGGGATGAAGTATGCGGATTGGGTCATTTCTCGTGACTGGACTGGAGATGAAATGCTGAACAAGAATTGAGTTAGACGAGTCTGCTGTAAAATTCACATATGAATCAGCTTTTATAGAACATATTGTGTTTGCAGATCTGTTTAGGTACCGCCTTTGACTGAGTTTCTTCAGGTAAAAGGCCCTATAATCAAGTAAAGATGAGCAAAGAAACGGACACAAAGGTAGATAATAACAGCACATCGGATGAGAGCAGTGTGCAATACTACACGCGACAAGAGATTCAAGAACATAATGTGAGCGGAGACGCTTGGCTTATTATCCACGAAAAAGTTTACGATGTCACAACTTTCATGGAGGAGGTAAGACGCTTCGAGTACCTTATGTGTAAGTAAGAACAAACCGTATTGACACTGTTTTAACATACTGTATATACCCAATCCCGTATACTTACTTTATTTATACATTACACATTGGCTTTTATACCACTTGTATGTTGTGAGCTAATAGGCAAACTACTTCAAAGGCTACTGACAATCAAAGTGTCTCTGGCCACAACGTTAGCATACGAGATCCATTAAGTTAACTTACGTTACAGTTAATACCACTTTACGGGATTAAACTCTTCAGCATTATGAGTGGATATCCAGCTAACACTTAAAGCCACGTTTGCAGTAAAATTGTAGAATTGCATGTTTGCGTAAGAACTACATTGGTTTGATGATCAGTGTTAGCCGGATAGCTAACGTTACCCTGCTAGCCTATCATTTTGATCCGTCACATTTCAGTAAAGGCTTTCAGCTCAGTTTCATATCTGCTTTAAGTTTGAACGGCATTTTCCTTCAAATCTCGTTTCTATATCAGCATTTTATGGTTTATTGTACAATATCCTTATGTGGTATTACTAATTTTGTATTAAATAAATCTCGTGTGAAATCGAGCATATCGGTAATTTATTATTTTTGTACTGAAGACACAAACATTTTGTACGCACGGATGTTGTTTTTAGTACTTAAACACAACAAAAGGTTTATAGTACCATTGTGTAACATACCAGGCTGAGAACTGCAAGTTTATTGTTGCGCAACAGCTGTACCGGGAATTATGGGAGGTGTAGTCCAATCTATCCTTCCCGATAACAGGTATCCAGGGATTGGACTGTGTTCCTTCTCTTGAACACAGGTTATGTTGTTATCTTGCCCTGAAAGAGCGATAAACCTCTTAGAATTTAAAACACACACCTTATATTTATTTTCTAACATTATCAATTTAAATATGTGATGTAAGTAATGCATATCTGTTATGCTTAAACTTCTGCGGTCGTGCCTTGGTGTTGAATGATTATCATATTCTTGTACCATGTTACATTGTAAAAGTAAAAAAAAAACACTCCTTTACAGCATCCCGGAGGTGAAGAAGTTTTGCTGGAGCAAGCAGGTACAGATGCAACCGAAAGTTTTGAGGATGTGGGCCATTCCACAGATGCCAGAGAGATGCTCCAGCAATATATCGTTGGGGAGCTCCATATGGTAGTTTTCTTACGTACTCCTCTAGAAGTTTATCAAATTATGCTGAGCTTTCTGTTGCTACTTGAACAGAGCATGTACATATTATTTAATATATTAAGCGTTTATGCCAGTTTCCCCTCTTTCTGTTTCAGGATGATCGAAAGAAAGAATCAAAAAAGGTAAAAATAAAACTATATATTTGACCCTCTGGCGAAAATTGTTGCACTTGAGTAATGTTTCTTTATTATTTTTCTGTTCTAGGACGTTTACGTTACAACTTCAGAAGAGTCCAGGTGAGGAGATAGATTCTCTTCCAGAATGTAAAGTACACTATCCATATCTGATGCCTAAACTTGTTTGATTTAAACTGATTTATTTGATTTGTATTTAGGTCGTGGACAGCCATGTTCATTCCTGCCATAGCTGTTGTACTTATGGGTGTCATGTATCGATACTACATGATGGAGAACAAATCATCCTGAAGTCTTGCAACACTTCAACACATTTTATTTCCTTCATCTGGAGGCCTTGACTTGTTGGACTCAGTGAGCCTATGAACTCACTCCTCTGTAAACACCTGACCTTCCTTTCTTCTTTAGCTTCTACCCAAGTGAGGGTTTGGACATGATAAATAGCCCATTATTAGCTCATTTAACTTTTCTACCTGCTTTCATTATGTGTAGTCGTTCCGTTTTACCAGCAGGACTAAACTTGATCATTATGGTTTATGATAGTAATGCCATCTCTGATAATAGTCCCGTTTTAATGTCAGATTCTGTCATAGTGTCTTTATATTTTGAGAGTCATTCCAAATAAAACTCCTTTTATTTGTAATTTCGGGTGCACCAGCTCTTGCTGATCTTATTTAGCTGATATGTTGACAAATCATGAGTTCACAGTTTCCATTTGGCTGCTAATTGATGTTTGACAGTGAAATGCCTTTGGTTTATAACCCGAGGACTTTTACCAAATTGTTCAAGTTTATCCTGTTTCCTTTCTTGGGTGAATATTGTCCTTGGAGATCTACCTTCCTCAGTTGAGTTTCTGCGATAGGGTATAGTTTATGCGATATCTTAGGGTACCAGAAGACCACAAGGTGTAGAGTTAGGGGTAAACTGTGTTGGAAGGTACATATCCAAGCCCCGATTTAGAGCATGGTATCATGCTTTTAAAAAAATGTTTTCAATACAGGTATGTGCTCAAAGCATGAAAATGTTGTCATAATACTTTTAGATGAATGCAGTGTCATTCGACGTCAGACAACATTCAGGTTCTAAAATGGTAGGCTTGTAACAAAGAGTTAAAGAAATGTATGCTTTTCCTAAATTGAAAATCTGTATAGCGTGTTACCTATATCTGATGATTTGAAATGGACTGTCATACTTATACTTTTCTGGAATTATGCATTTATTGAGATATTTGAGTGTTTATCCAGGATAGTTTTTGGTGAGAACACTTTTAGGGAAGTCGTGTATACATTCAACTGCTGTACAGTGTGTAAAGCAGCTGTTCATATAATCACTGCACTTGTGTATGCTTGTCTAATTAATTGCTTTTGGCATTGCAGATACTGGCATTCGTTTCTAGCTTTACCAGGTTTAGCTTAAAGGGCAGTTCATCAAGAACTATTTTCTGCATGTGTTGCCAATCACGTTCAACATCAACATTTGGTTGCATGTTCAATTATGTTACTTTGCAGCGTACATTCCATCACTCTGTTATTTAGTATTCTTTGTGACAGAAATGCAATGTTGTTTTATATCAAGGGGTTTAATTGTTTGCATCAGGTTAATCATTCTTATACATGACATATTTGTTTACATTTTAGATATTCTTAAATAATTTGTCTAAGATTTTACAGTCCACATTTTCTCAGTGTATCCACCTAAATTTATATTTTTGAATTCACCCTTTACAAATTGTCACGGCTTGTTAAGAACTCTTATCCTTATTGTCATGATTTGTTGAGAATTATATGCCACAAAAATCATGTAGATTGATACTTTTTCTGCTTTCATGTTTATCTAACTACTGATGTTCAGACTTTCATGTTTATGTGAATATTGAGGACGGTACACCATGTTTCAGTGTCATTTCAGTTGAGTGGAGAAAGTAAACTTACATCCATGATAAAACATAAGTGTGTTTGTAGTTGTCGTCAACTGTTCCTATAGTTCAACAGCAGTAAAAAAATCTGCGTTCAAGGCCTATATTATGGTTTAAATCATGTTATATATTTAAAATAAAAACTGTCTGCTTAGTATATGTAGATTGGTTTAAACTTTTAACTACATGAACATGCATACATTAACTTTTACTTAAATTCAAAAAAATGTTTTTTTATGGATGTTCAATGCACAGATTAGTTTGACACTGTATTGTCATCAGTCTGTTTGATGTGTTTACAATAAATAAATATTTAAGAAGCATTTGTGAAAAATATGAAGGTATTGTTTACTCATACAAACCGATATGGCAAATCTTTAAAGCACGTTTATGTATATTTCAAGTTCAATTTCAAATAATGTTAAACGTTGAACTTACTATTTTGGGTAAATTATGAGAATGTCTGAGGCCGAGATTAGATATTTGTTCTGTTTACAGACGAGAGAAAAAAGCATTTCCTGTAATGGTGTACCTTTTGCGCATGCGTGCATGACGTCACGGGGCTGCGTATGCTGGGATTGCAATGGCGCCTTCCTGGACACATTGTTGACGTTAGCCGCTCAGCTGTTTCACGAGTAATATTTTCCTTTTAATACATACAACATTGCTGTCTCCATTTGTAAGATAATTATATGTATTAAGGTTTCTGAATACCGAGGATAGCGCTATAAAGGTAAAACTCGTTTAAATGAGTAAATCGTCGCGAACCTCCAGTATTGTTTTGTGGTCTTCATTATATAACGTTAAATTAATTTGAACATGTTTTACCATCGTAGCTATGGTTAATTTTCTCGAAATTAGTTATTTCTATTCTAAATGTGAGCGTTGAATATTAGTGATATTATGTAATATGACGGTGTTGGTTTATCGCTAAATGATGGCTATCGATGGTTATCGAAAGGACTACTGTGGTTATCTTAAGTTTTACAACCCTTTACAATAGGAACTTATAAACAGTTAGTTATGTTTATATATATACCTTTTTACATTATTATTGTTTTCTTTTCTGTAGCAGAATAGTCACAGCGGAATACGTTGCTGAGATGGAAGATGATGCGTCCCTGCATCGACTTGAAGGCAGTGACCCCAGCGACCAGGTCGGGGGTCTCATTGTGAAGAAGAAGAGTGCTTCATCAGAACCACATGTGTTTAGAGCTCCAGCTCCTCGCACCTCACTCCTGGGTCTTGATCTACTGGCTGCCCAGAAACGCAAGGAGCGAGAGGGGAAGGACGACCAGGACGACCAGCCCAAAAAATCTAAAGTATCGTCATACAAGGACTGGGAGGAGGCGAAGAGTGATTCTGGGTCTGATGAGGAGGATCAAGAGGATCAAGAGGATAGTGACAACAGCAAAGGGAAGAAAGAAAGGTGAGTCATTTTGGTTTTGTCAAGTCATGTTGTTTTTATTAAATGACAATGAGTTTTCCCAAGAAAACATTCAAATTCAGTAAAATAATATAGAAAATGAGTAGTGGTATGTCTTACCAAGAAAGAAGTATTTCATTTGTTTTTAATGTATTATTGTCTTAATAATATATTGTACTGACATTACATTTATTAACTGTTCGTAATAACCTGACGTTGTTTTAAGAATGTGTATTTTACTATTTATATAATAAACTTTGCAATACTTAAACAAATGACATACTTCAAGTGTATTATTTGTATCCTTAGTTCTGTTTTGTCCACTTCTTTAATGTTATCATTATAAGCACCAATAAAAGTTTGCTATTTGTAATGTGTCTTTGCAGGAAGTACCGTGTAACTGGTTCAGAAACGCCCTCAAACACTGGAGGGGTTAGTGAGGAGTTCCGACAGAAACATCAGCAGAGGGAGAAAGACAGACGTGAACATGGGGTCTATGCATCTTCCAAAGAGGACAAGAACAGAGACCGGAATCGAGACAGAGATCAAGATCGCCACCATGACCGAGACCGAGATAAGAGAAAAGACAGAGGTAGTTGAGGGGCTCCCCTGTGAAATCCTATCGGTGTTTCCCAGAATTCCATTCTCTGATAGTTTCCTTTAATGCGGTTTGCCCAGATGAGCGTGAAAGCAGTCGCAGTCGAGGGTCCAGCAGCAGTCGCTCTGAGCGTGGTGATGGGAGCGTTAGGAGTGAGCGATCCCAGAGGGAGTTTGGGTCAGAGCGTCTCAGCCGCGGTGCGCGCCGAGATGAGCCCGAATCACCTCGTAACAGATCCAAAGGTCAGTCACGCTTCCAGATTTGCTCAAGAATAGTCTCTGAACATTCAGATCATCTATAGCAGTTTACATGTCTTTCACGCACACACAGACGTGCCCACTCCATCACGCTCCAGCTGGGATGAAGATGATAGTGGATATAACAGCTCACGCCACTCCCACTGGGAGAGCCCATCTCCCTCCCCATCCAACAAAGAATACGACCGCTCTGAGCGCAGCCATCGCTCTGGCCGGGATAGCGAGAGGAGGGACAAGTATGAATCACATATGTGTCTCATTGATTTATTGTGTATCCGATGATGACAGCTGCTGGTCCATGGTTCAAACATTTTTGTTTTTGTTGTTAAGGTCAGTTAGAGCTCAATATCCAGCAGATACCCCCCTACCAACTCCCTCATACAAGTACAATGAGTGGGCCAATGACAGGAAACATCTGGGCTCCACCCCTCGACTGTCTCGAGGGAAAGGTAAGGACTAGTTATAAATGTATGTTGTAACAACTGGTTCATGTGGGATGTTTCGTCAATGATGGTTAATTTGGGATTTTCAAAGGGCACTCATTTGTCGACATTTTGTCCAAATTCATGTTTTTAAGCATGAATATTATATAGATTTGACAGAATCGTATGATCTATGTGCAGTGGTTATAGAGTTGCATTAAAATTGACTTTTAATTAATAGGAGATAAAAGAGAGGAAGGTGACAATGGCATCTTATTTGATAATGAGGACGAAAAGGAACAGTGGGAGGAAGATCAAAAGGTGAGTGTTCAGTTTATTTGAAATAAAAATGAATTCTATTAACTTCATTAATGCTGTTTTCTATACTGTAATTGGTTAATTCCAATTTATTCCAAATTAATTTTCCAATTAAAAAAACATTTTAAGGCTCTAAACTGTGTTACTTGGCTGACATCAGTTTATTCAGGACATTATTTAGTATTAACCTTCGATCAGATATCTATTCGCACATAAAGTGGTTGTTTGGGGAGTACACGCTGTCTAATTGTGTTATGTCCAAATAGCAAGCGGATCGAGACTGGTACATGATGGATGAGGGTTACGATGAGTTCCACAACCCTCTGACGTCCAGCTCAGAAGAGTATGTTAAGAAAAGGGAGCAGATCCTACAGAAACAGACCCAGAAACGCATCTCGGCACAGAAACGGCAGATTAATGAGGTACAGCTTCACTTCTACAGAATTTGCAAAATTCCAAAATTTGCATCGCTTTTGTGGATATTGATGTACTCGTGTCTTTCTCCAGGATAATGAACGCTGGGAGACCAACCGCATGCTCACCAGTGGAGTAGTGCAGCGTTTGGAGGTGGACGAGGACTTTGAGGAGGACAATGCTGCCAAAGTCCACCTGCTCGTCCATAACCTTGTGCCGCCCTTCCTGGATGGAAGGATTGTGTTCACTAAGCAGGTAAAGACCATCATGCTAGCACCTTATGCGATTTTTCAATCTTTGCCACAGTTGTATTTATTGCTGACGGCATTTTCGCACATTGTCCTTTGTTTTATATAATTTCTGAATAATTAATTGAATACATCTTATGTACATTTTGTTTCACTATCAACTTTATGTGGTCATTTATTTAAAGCTGCTTTGCAATAATGCACAATGTGATAAGTGCCATTGAAATACAAAAAAAATATTTATTTGTTTATATGAAAGCTTAACTTAATTAATATTACATATAGGAGTTTAAAGTCTGTTTGATATTTGAACTGTGTTTCTCTCTCCCTTATCTTTAATGTGTGCTTTAAATGTTCTGCTTATAGTCAATATGTTTAATGTATAGCTGCTTTGTAACAATAAAAATTGTAAAAAGTGCTATATGAATAAAGTTGACTTGACAACATAATTTAATTAAATGCAGTTTTTAAGTATAAATCCCCTATCTTTGCCAAACTCGTGCGTCTTGCCCTTAATGATTTTTTTGTTGGTTCTGTAGCCTGAACCTGTCATTCCGGTGAAAGATCCAACGTCAGACATGGCCATCATTTCCCGGAAGGGCAGTCAGCTTGTCCGACGTCACAGAGAGCAGAAAGAGAGGAAAAAGGTACATATAAATATTTTTAAACGCTTGTAATGAGACTGCTCTCAGTATAGATGTACATATAACTGTTGCGTTTGACAGGCTCAACATAAACACTGGGAGTTGGCCGGCACTAAACTGGGTGATATCATGGGCATCAAAAAAACAGAGGACGGTGCAGAGGAGGGCAAACCTGTAGGAGAAGATGGAGCTGTGGATTACAAGTAACACATTTTCACTGTAGCAAATGTATTTCAAACTGAATCTTATTATACAGTGTTATCAGATTTTCCGTTTGGTTTGCTCACCTTTTGATTTAATAACATGCAGAACGGATCAGAAGTTTGCCGATCACATGAAGGACAAGAACCAAGCCAGCAGTGAGTTCGCTAAAAAGAAAACTCTGTTAGAGCAGAGACAGTATCTACCCATCTTCGCCGTTCGCCAGCAGCTGCTCAACATCATCAGGTTCTGAACACAAACCCATACGTGTGTGAAGTGTTTTCACTCTTTGACTCGAGACACTTGATGTGCTTATGCTTTGTTTTCTATGTTCTCTGGCAGAGATAACAATATTGTGGTTGTGGTGGGTGAGACGGGCAGCGGAAAGACCACTCAACTGACGCAGTATCTTCACGAGGACGGGTACACAAGCTACGGTATGGTTGGCTGCACACAGCCACGTAGAGTGGCAGCCATGAGCGTGGCCAAAAGAGTCAGCGAGGAAATAAACAGCAACCTGGGAGAGGAGGTGGGTGGCCGAAATGTCATGTAGTTAAACAGTTGACATATTTTATTTTTACACTGGACTTGAAAATTCCTTCTTCATTTACACACTCTCAAGTTCTTCCAAATCTGTATAAATGTCTTTGTTCTGATGAACACAGAGGAAAATATTTTGAAGAATGCTTATAACCAAACAGTTCTTGCCACCATTGACTACCATGGTAGAAAAATTGCTATATAAATTTCTTGAACACAAAAGGAGATATTTTGAAGAATGAAGCAAAGCGTTCTGGGACTTTTTTGATTACAATTGTCATTTCTTCTACTATGGTAGTCAATGGTGGCCAAGAACTGTTCTATTTTTAGGTGAAGTGTCCCTTTTATACTGTAGAGACGGTTTCAAAGCAACAACATTAACAAAACATTACTGCGCTTGCACGGTACTTAGGTTACACGTCAGAAAAGAGTCCATGCAGATTATTTCTGAAGACAATAAAAAGAAATAAAAATCACATTTGCTGGGAAGTTAAAAGTATGTCTTGCCAGTATTATGTTAATTTACGGGTAGAAGAACCGTTCCTTGGCTGCCCTTAAATCAACAAAGTTACACAACCCATTCAAAATATTTTGTAAAATTAATACACAATTTAATTCAACATTATTTATTCAATATATTTAGTATACAATAAACCATCAATAAAAGTTAATAAAATAAATTAGATAAAATTTAAATAGTTATATTAGCCTCTAGCCAAACTGATCAACAAACACAAACCGGATGCTAACTGCGGGTCACGCGTGTCCGATGAAACGGTCTATGTCAGTGCTTCCCAAACTGTGGGCAGCGGCCCCTGTTGGGCCGTATGGGTTTTACAGGGGGGGGGCAAAGTTATGCATTTTAAACTGAACTTGTAAAAACTGATTATGTAGCTTTTGTGACACATTTTGATGTCATATGTAAACAGTAGTGTGGATTAAAATATGTTGGTTAAAATTAAATGTTATTATCTTACCTTCACCAGAGTATGCTTTGCAAATTTGCTGTAATTCATGTGATGCCCTTACTTACCCTTTTTACCATATTCTATTCATGTTTTTTTTACCAAATCAGAAATATTGGGTATTTTCCCTGTGAAGGTTGGGAAGCTGTGCCATATGTTTTAAGAAATACTGCCCCCTAGTGGGTTTGTGTAGACTTGCATGTTATTCTGATCTGATGGTATTTACGCGCCTGAAAATTATTAGGAATAGTTTTTTTTTTGTTATAAATAATGTTTAATTCAGTTGAAACTAACTTTCTGTAATTTTTACATTTTTGTGTTTTATCACTTTCCTGTTACTATTCTACTCTTTAAATAAAGTTATAAGTAATAAAGTTATAAGTTATAACTTTATTAAAGTTATAACTTTAAATAAAGTTATAAGTAATAAATAATAAAACGTTTTTTATACACTACTTATGTATACAAAACCATAACTATTAACATCAATAGTTTCATATAATATTTTTATTTTATATTTGCTAATTCTGTATAAATAATTATATCCAAAATTAACTTTTTTCTGTAAAACTTTGCTTTTTAAATAAAAGTCTCAAGTCTATACTTAAGGCGATTTGACCATGGTGTCGGGGGTTTAAGCACTTTGCTAACTGTTTTAATTTGTATTCCAGGTTGGTTATGCAATCCGATTTGAAGACTGCACATCAGAAAAGACTGTCATAAAATACATGACGGATGGTATTCTACTGAGGGAATCTCTGCGGGAATCAGACCTGGATCACTACAGCGCTGTTATCATGGACGAGGCCCATGAGCGTTCCCTCAACACCGACGTGCTGTTCGGTCTGCTCCGAGAGGTGAGCCCCGATTTTTCCCGTCAAGTGTTATCAATAAAACGTGTTAATTTTTGTTCACAAGTCAATAAACTGATTTCACTCCGCTGCCATGTTGAGGTGGGATGAAAAATGGAAGAACAGATGAAAAAGAAATGATGTGTTTAAATTAAAAACAAAGTTAGATTGGCTATGTGCATGTGAATGAAACCCGCTTAAAAGCTAGTTTAAACAGTTAGCTTAAGTGGTCAAGTGGTATAGCTTAAGTGGTCAAGTAAAACAGCTTATGTATGCATCCTATGCTCATATTGTCACATTTAAGAACATACATTATTTTAATAACTTCAGGTTGGTTGCAATCTATCCTTCCGGTTTTCTTCTCACCTTTGCCTCGCTTTCGATTTCAACATGGCAGCGAATCAGTGTTTGCTTTTTTTTGACGATGACTCAGATTTGACCTTTTTGCTTCAATATTTTTGTTGCTTTATTTAGGTGGTGTCTAGACGCTCAGACTTGAAGCTCATTGTCACGTCGGCCACCATGGACTCAGACAAATTTGCGTCGTTCTTCGGAAACGTTCCTGTTTTCCACATTCCCGGCAGGACGTTCCCTGTGGATATCTTGTTCAGTAAGGTGAGGTGTTAAACGCGTCTTTAAATCAGGTTTAATGTGTTTCCTGAGATGTGTGCTGAAGATGTGTGTTGGTGTTCTTCAGACTCCTCAGGAGGACTATGTGGAGGCAGCCGTGAAACAAGCCTTGCAGATTCATCTCAGCGGGATGTCGGGCGATATACTCATCTTCATGCCTGGTCAGGAGGACATTGAGGTGAGGAGGGTTTCCCCCCACATACAAGCCTTATTAAATTGGATTTCAACAATATGATGTTCGGCGGCATTATATAAAACGTGTGATATATGCTTGGTGCTTTAGGTGACTTCAGATCAGATTGTGGAGCGATTGGAGGATCTGGAGAATCCGCCCCCTCTCGCAGTCCTGCCCATATACTCCCAGCTGCCCTCAGACCTGCAGGCCAAGATCTTCCAGAAGGTAAATGTCCGCGAGCATTAGATCATCTCCTAAAGTCATATATTAAAAAATGCACAGGCTTCATTTTTGTCTGTACCGACAGGCTCCGGATGGAGTGAGGAAATGCATAGTTGCTACAAACATTGCCGAGACGTCTTTGACGGTGGACGGCATCATGTTTGTGGTGGATTCAGGCTACTGCAAAATGAAGGTAAAACCACATCATGTAGCATTGATGAGCTGCTATACAGTGTAAGGAAAGTCCAAAAGACTTCTCACGCTAATCCAAGTGTTTCCTGTGTGTAGGTGTTCAATCCACGCATCGGCATGGATGCACTGCAGGTGTACCCCATCAGTCAGGCCAATGCCAACCAGCGGTCAGGAAGAGCTGGGAGGACAGGGCCCGGACAGTGTTACAGGTAAGGAAATGTTAGGTTTTACTTAAGATCATGAGAACATGCTTCACCATTCTGCCCCCTTCAGGTATTTCTGTGATACTTAGCAGTCATGATATCTTATGATTGTTTCGTTTAGGTTATACACGCAGAGCGCTTACAAGAATGAGATGCTCACCACCACTATACCAGAAATCCAGAGAACTAACTTGGCCAACGTCGTGCTGCTACTGAAGTCTCTAGGAGTGCAAGACCTTCTGCTCTTCCACTTCATGGACCCTCCACCCGAAGACAACATGCTGAACTCCATGTACCAGCTGTGGATTCTGGGGGCACTTGATAATACAGGTGAGACCGGCCATCTGCAGTAAACGCCCTGACTGTTCAAAAATGTCCTTTTTTTATTGTGCAAGTGTCATTGAGGCAAACTCTGAGAACCTGACACCTGTCCTCTGGTTTACTTTGACTAGACTGAATTTGAGAATTGTTCATTCGTGGCACAATATATTTACCCACTAGTTGAAATATGTATAGGCCACTCCAAATTTTCAGCATTTTTTTTATGTATTGTGGTCATTCCAGTCCAGTGTCTGTTGAATTTCAAGAAGATCAAACCTCAGGAGTGACATTAAGTCATCCAACAGTACTGACTGACAGCATGAAAAATGTCTTGAAAATCAGGGTTGTCATAAAAAATATTTTTGAACCTTTTCCGAAATAACATGTACAACTAGTGCTGTTGTATTTCTTAAAATTGAATATAATTATTCTTTGCTGTTATTTGACCGGTTCCTCTAGTTTTTATTTTCTGCAAATAAATGCAAATAGGACCAATATTCTTTTTTGGCATTTGTTAGAAATTTGTCAGAAGTTCACAGAATTAAACAAAAAATATATTTAACCTTAACACATATCTGCAGATGGTTCATTTTAAAATCAGAAAAACTGATTTTGAAATGGTTTCTTACTTTTTTCCTCGGCTTTATAATGATGTGAAAAAGAAACTATTTTAAAGGTAACTTGGCTGTTACCAGTGTAGATTTAAACAATAATGAATTCTCACTGTAAAGTATTAAAGGTCTTAACTAAGTTCTTACTTGAAGTTGCAGCTTAAGTAAGATACTCCATGGAGGGACCAGCAAAGGATTTTGTTCTTATTCTCTCAGGGTTTTTAGGGATTTGACTGTGCGAAGCACTTTTTCTTCAAGCTCTCGATCATGTTAACAGCAGATTATTTCTGATAAAGGTCTACCTGCTCTGCTTCTTTCCCCACTCACTCACTAATCTTCTTAGTCTGTCAAATAATCTGTGAAATCTGAGCTGCGTAAACGCTTAATCTGAATCTTTAAGCAGAATCACTTTCCCACCATCAGCACTTTTGAAACCAGGTGCTTTAAATGTCATTTGACTTGTGCTTGTATTTGAGATTGCTGTCTTTTCTCATCTCAGGTTCCCTGACACCCACCGGGCGGCTCATGGTGGAGTTTCCTCTGGATCCGGCTCTGTCTAAGATGCTCATTGTGTCATGTGACATGAGCTGCAGTGCTGACATCCTCATCATCGTGTCCATGTTGTCTGTACCGTCCATCTTCTACAGACCAAAGGTAACCAAATGTTTATTTGTTGAACTTTTAATCATTTCATTTTAATTTTGTTAATCAACATTGTTTGTATTATCCGACAAATATATTCAGATAAAATATTTTAAAGCATGTGGGGAGTTTTATATATATTTATATATATCTTGTATAGCTGTGCATGTTTATGGCTGCTGAATTGTATCTTCTGTGACTTGTCTAGGGTCGTGAGGAGGAAAGTGACCAGGTGAGAGAGAAGTTCTCTGTGCCTGAGAGCGATCACTTGACCTACCTTAATGTTTACCTGCAGTGGAAGAACAACAATTACTCCAGCATCTGGTGTAATGATCACTTCATTCACACCAAAGCCATGCGTAAGGTATGCCAGTGTGACCCATGCAGGTTCATTTCTTAAAGGGACAGTATGCACTTTTAATCAGGACATTTCGCCTTTTTAAATGTACCTTTAAGACTTTCGTGTAAACGCACGCTCTGCATTTGTTAATACCAACATCACAGACTCATCGGCTGTGAGTTTTCTCTCATGTCCACTGTTGGTTGTAGTATAGAAAAACACCTGCTTTATCCAAAATGTTTTATTCTTCAGAATCTTCTACAAGTGTGTTTTTTGTAAATGAGATTGTGTGTTAACTATCTGTATGAATGCATCACAGGTGCGTGAGGTGCGAGCTCAGCTCAAAGACATCATGGTGCAGCAGAAAATTAATCTGGTCTCCTCCGGCTCAGACTGGGATGTGATCAGGAAATGCATCTGTGCTGCGTACTTCCACCAAGCTGCTAAATTAAAAGTAAAGTACAGAGATGACCAACAGATGAACTTTCAACTCCATGTTCCATTTATGAATACAACACACAAGGCAGTGTTTAAAGAGGTTTTCTAACCCATGTTTGCATGTGTTTAGGGAATAGGGGAGTATGTGAACGTTAGAACCGGTATGCCGTGCCATCTACACCCTACAAGTGCACTCTTCGGGATGGGTTACACCCCAGATTACATCATCTACCATGAGCTGGTCATGACCACTAAGGTACTTGCCCTACTTCATATTTACAATTCTAGAACGTAAGTGGTCTTGAAATAGTATGTGAGATGGTTAGTTCAGTTGATTTTGACACACTAAGCATAAAATAAACTAAAGAAACCACAAACAATGCCACTAAACAAAATGCAACTTTTGAAAAAAAAAAAGATTGAATTAAAGGGCTGGGCAGTTAAACTAAAATATTTTCATGCCTTTTTCGCCAAGTATATTTAAAATGTGTTTTTCAGTGTAACTTATAAAAACACAATAAAGAATATATTTTAATGCGCAATAAATATGAATGAGTGGTAATAATAACATGAATATGTTTTTACCAAGTTATAGACTTGTTATTCTGAATCTTTGAATCATTTTTTTTTTAACCGATTCATTGATTTTTTACTAGCAAGGTATTGATGGGAGCCATTGCTTATACTTATGTAGCACGTTTATAGCCGCTTCTTAAAGAAACTTAAAATCATATTCACAATGTATTCTAATGTCAGAATTTAAATGACATTACATTTCTCATAAATATTATAAATATCGGCCTACCCTAGTCAACAGTCATTTGTTGATGTTTTCGGCTTGTGTGTGTTTGTGTTTCAGGAATACATGCAGTGTGTGACAGCAGTTGACGGCGAGTGGCTGGCTGAACTCGGGCCCATGTTTTACAGCGTCAAACAAGCAGGGAAGACCAGACAGGTGAATGACACACTCTTGAAATATTACACCGAGCATCTCATGGAATACTAGTGATGGGCATTTTTTAATCATATTTCATTTAGAGTACAGGACAGGTTTGAAAAACTTGTTTAATTGGGGGCGGGGCATAAGAGGTGGCGGGGCGTGTCCCTCACGGTGACGTTGGAAAGGTTTTAATTACAACACTGACGAAACTTTTCCTTGATAAAACTATGACAAGGTTGAGTAAATAATTAGATCAACAAGATTATTAAAAATCAATATCAATGTTTTTGAAAATATGGTAAACATTTATAATGTTTAGTGTTGCATATTTGTCTGTCAGTGTCTGACTGTAAAGTCTCTTATGCTAGTCAGGCAAATCCCTGGGTACCACCGGAAATGGCAGCATAACCAGAAAGAAAGATAATAATTATATTTTAATAAAAAAATGTATAGGCCCAAACGATCATTGTTTTCATCATCAATCGTCGCACACGAGTACTCGTGCCCATCCCTATGCAATTCTCTTTTTTGTTTCCTGCTCACGTTTCGGTCCGTGTTTTAGGAGAACCGACGCAGAGCCAAGGAGGAGATCACCAACATGGAGGAGGAGATGTCTCTGGCCCAAAAGCAGATCATAGCACGCAAAGAGGAGCAGGAGAGGAAGAACAACTTCGGCAGCACCCGGTACCCTAAATTCCTTTCTCACTTTTCAGAAACGGCTCTCGTACAAATTCTAAATCGTCCTATTTGGCAGAAAGCCGACGTGCTGAAATACTAATGTCCCAATTTTTGTGCACGCTATTATCCCCGGCCCCTGACTACCCTTCCTCCTTCTTTCTCATCTCTTTCCTCACCTGCCGTCGTCTTGTCTTCTGCGCGCTGAGCTTTTCTCACCTCTCATTTCCACAGGAGAGAAAAAGAAATAATATTGACCCCGGGCTGATCCCCATTACTGTAGCAATTTAAATCGTGCCGGCGCAGAGAGGCAGACGCAAATTTTCTCTCTTTCACTAATCCCGGAAATTAATTTTACACACACCTGTCAGCTCCACAAAAGCAGTAAAATAACACTTTATTAATTAATCAGGACTGTTATCTCTGTACGGAAGCCTTCGGCAGACTGTCTGCATGATGGACGTCCTGACAATAATCACATTAAATGTGGGGATTAGACTTTTGATTTGCGCGATAGGGGATGTGGATAATGAAGGTGTCGGGTCTCTCTCGGGTTCTGATGCCACCTTATGGTTTTAAATAAGCCGGCAGAATGATGCTGTCTGATCTTTTGATGAGATCAGAGCTCATCTGACCTGACCTGAATTGTGCAGCCGGCACAGGACACAGAGGACAGTGCTGTGTGCTCCATAGAGCAGGTTTTTATTGTTTCACTAAAGTTAAAGGGATAATTTACCCAATTATGTCGATTCTTTCATCATTTACTCATCTTCCTGCCATCTCAGTTGAACAGAAACAAATAATTTTATATTACGATGTTATCTTCAGATGTGTTGACTAGTTGTCTGTATGTAATATACATTTTGTTTTATAATTCTTGAAAAGCCCACTTGTGTTAGATGTACATTGAACAGCAGATAAAGGACAGGTATACTGAGGGACACGTTCATTGAGTTTGTGCTGGAGGGTCATGGCCTGATGGATGTGAGGAGGAGAGCGCAGTGCAGCGCTGTAATTAAAGATGATAGATCGCCCTGTCAACCGCATCACATCTGTGTGCTGCAGGTCCACCAGAAACAAACTCTCCTTTTTCTACTCTAACCTCCTTACTGCTGTTCATTCTTCTCATGTGGCTTTACAGCAAATCTTCGATTTCTGTCACTGCATGGCACATTAGAGTTAAATCATATAGAACCTCTGGTGTATCTGTTTCAATTTTATGGCCAAACTCACGCCATTGGTTAATCCTGATGTTTCACTGTTTAAACAAACAGAGAAATGTTGTGAATCATCTGGTGTGTAGTCTCTTCTTTGTTAAGCAAATCTTTAAATGAGAGCTTTAAAATAAAAAACGTCGAAGAATGGTTACATTTATGGATTTTTGTGGAGATGGTGGTCTAGTGGGTTAAACCACTGAACTGGTAAATCAAAGGTTGCTGGTTCGATCCCAGCAGCCACCACAAGTGTGTCCTTGAGCAAGACACTTTACTCCATGTTGCTCCAGGGGGATTGTCCCTGTAATAAGTGCACTGTAAGTCGCATTTGGCAGACACTTCTATCCAAAGTGACTTACAAATATGAGAGTATTTAACAATGAGGTAACATGCTGCAAATTTCATATTATCTTGAGTCCCTATAGAGTAGTATTGCATACCTCGTATCTTCAAAGAGTATTTAGTTTGATCAATTTTATAGAAGAGAGATACATCTGCACGATTATTTCCTGAGAAAGATGAGCTGATGCAGGCAGGCAGGGAGGACTGAACTACCTCACGAGCACACAATACATCATCACATTATCCTTTCGTGTTGTTTACATTATGCATGTACACTGCGTTCGCCAACAAAACAAAGACATATGACTTAATTTGACTTACCGCGTGCAGTTCATGTCCGACATCTCTCAGCACTGGGACCGTGCCATCTCTCAGTTTCAAACGATCTCCAAATCCAACGTTATATCCAACGTTTATATAATATCAAAATTGCAGTGAGCAAACAAACACTGCTAAACTTCCGTCATCCGAGTGTAGCGACATTGAGTGTGTGCTCTTTCTTTAACGCTCGTTTTTAAACAAGTTGACCATGTAAAGCATGAGAAGCCAGCACGTTTAACAGTATAAATAGCATGCAACCCCATCTTAAAACATTTTGTTCATGAGCTGTAAACGCAAACAAAGAGTTAATTTGCAAAAACCGATCTCCATTTTTGTACATTCTAAATTATATCAATCAAACTGCATTTGGGTTGTTTTGAGTTAGAAATAATAATAAAAAATACAGCGAACCAACACTATAAAACAACAATAAAAAACATGTTTTTTTATCTTACTTTAAAAGATATTAAGTAGACCGCTCACATTAGACACTAAAATAATAATAATATTTGATATGACAACATAATGCAAAATCAGTTTGTGTCTTTGTGCAGGTCTTATTATGAGATAAATATTTATTTGTCACTGTTATGAACGGACAAAAATAGCTAAATTATGTCATAAGAAAAAAATAAAGATATTTTAATAAAAGTAGTTCATCTTCCTATTTAAACTTACCATTGTAGTTTGTCAGTTTTGTTTGGCACTTTTAAAGACATATGACTTAGTTTGACTTACCGCATGAAGTTCATGTCTGGCATCTTTTACCACTGGTACGGCTCCATATATCAGTTTCAAACGATCTCCAAATCCAACGTTATATCCACCATTTTTATAACATTCATCCCCCAAATGCAGTGAACAAACAAACACCTGAACTTCACCATGTATGCTCTCTCTCTCTCCTGCACACAAGTGAAAGTGACGCCTGCCAATGCTCCTCCTGCTCTCCTGTGGCTCGAAAAAAACTTTCCGACACATATACAATCACTGGGGGAGTGTGAGCACAGAAATACTACATAATACGCCCAACTCGTTTTCTGACAAGTTGACCGTGTTAAGCATGAGAAGACCGCACGTTTAACATTGTGAATAAGTCAGAATGCATGACGCGTCGTTACAGCACCCCTTTAAGATCGATTGTGATGTCCCTCATTTAAAATCTATTTAAAATAAAAAAAGCATCTGCCAAAGAACTAAATTTTAACTATTTATGGCCTCTAAATGTGTTCGATTATTTCCCCAATTGCCAGGTGTGGGCAAATGGTTTGGACTTCATGCTGATATTTGTTGAGACAGAACTTTTGACAAGTCTTCTGACATAACAATCTTTTTTATTTCCCAACAGATCAATTATGATCTGCACCCCAGGACGTAAAGATGAAGCACCCATGACACCAAAACGAACACCTTCACGATTTGGGTTGTAATGCTTGCTTGAATAATGTAAAACGTCATCATGTTCATCATGGTGTGACTTGTAGATTATTTTATTTTAATGTGATCATCACTGCGCCGGTCACATGCAGTTGACTGTGTTGGCCAGCAGTAGGAGCAATTGTATAAGGAAAAAATCATCAGATTGAAGCGTTGCTTGTGTCTCTTTTGGACTGTATGAACTGAGTGTATATCAGTACTGCACTTGAATTTACTGGTCAAGCATTGATTTTAAGTCAAGTGCAAACACATTCTTCAACATACCCATAGAATTCAATGACTTTTTTAAATTCAGCATTATTTTTGTTAGAATAAGACATCTGGGCGGTTTTCAGTGTGTTTGTGATCAGGAACAGTAGCATTTATTCATGGACTGCTGTAATATTCACTTTATTGTGGAATTATTATTTACGTTCCGTCATGTTTTGACTTGTGAAATGTAGCCGTTGTTTCATTCTTTCAGAGAACACAGAGAGCGTCCATGAATATTAACTTCCTGTACTTTGATAGGTTAATTCCCCACGGACGTACCACGTCTTTGTTATTCTGACAAAAACATTGCTAGAATATTTCATCATTCGGCTGAAATCAACACTGACCAGGAGTCACATCCTGCATCTCCTTTGATGCAATTGGGTTGCAAGTCATTGAGCAGATCTACAGTGTTCAGAAAGAGATGACATGCTTAGACTGCTGTGAAGTGAGAAAAAAAAAGAAATAATCAACTGCCTCTCACTGAGGGTCATTTCTGTAAGTCCTGTTTGTAGCTTTGATGTGTGAAAAGCTTTCATCTGGCCTTATTTTCAATGTGTACAGTATAGCTGTATATTGTGTTTGTAGGGCTTTTATTGTCTTGAGTTTTTGGAGAGGGGTAAAAATGGGAAAAGTCGATATTTTTTAAATGTTCAAATGTTCACAGTGACTGATTTGTGTTCATTGTAGATTTTTTGTTGAATAATAAACATCTATATTAATGTTTTTGGTATACAAAAAGTGACTTACATCAGACATTTTCTCACAGTGAGCAATGAGTAACAAAAAAAAGAGAATTCTTTAAATTGGCAAACAAACTGTTTTAAAGAATTTACAAAACTTTCATTATTTGTTTGCCGAGACCGAAACGGCAGTTCAGTCAAGATGTTTGCTTGTGTTTTTTTAATTATAAAACATTTTACTATGGCTGTAAACGCTATTGTTAAAGAGAAAACCATGACTATCATTGTTGGTAAAAAAATCCTCTCAGATGTTACTCTGATGCAGAAAAATTTATTCTAATGATCCATCTACTGAATCAGTTTCGTTGGATGGATAGTTTAGGATATAAGATCAATGAAACGACACTTCAATTATTAAAGGTGCCATATGCAATAGTCACAGCACTGACATTAACTTCTGTTCACAGAATCCACATCATTACTGGAAGGTCATGCGCCAAACAACTAATGCTAATGGTTTTGTAGACGTCTTTGGGTATCTGAGATCAAGTTTACTTTTTCTTTGCTTTTGCAGAGTTAAGCATGTGGTACCAGTGTTAACTAAATGCCCACCAATGGCTCTTTTAAAGGGACAGTTCACCCAAAAATAAAAATTCTGTCATTTACTCATCCTCGAGTTGTTCCAAATCTGTATACACTTCTTTGTTTTGATGGACACAGAGGAAGATATTTGTAAGAATGCTTGTAACCAAATAGTTCTTGGCCACATTTGAGTACCATAGTAGGAAAAAATTACCCAGAACTGTGTGCTTGCCTACATTCTTCAAAATATCTTCTGTTCAACAGAACAAGAAATTAATAAAGCAATGGTAGTCAAACTTAATTGGCTGCATAATATTTGAACTTGACAAGCAGTCTCAACTTGGTTGTTTAAAGCGTTCAAAGCATTGTTTGACTTGGACTCCATCTCAAAGACTTGTGAACACGTCTACTGTATCGCCATTAGTCCTGATCAGATGATCACAGAGACGCAAACATCCCGCAATTGAATTATTCAACACGGCCAGGGGGCATTTAATCAGCTGTCCATCAAACAGACAGCTGAGCTAATAGTTTCTGATTATAATGATTGATGATCTGCTAGAAGCCGAACATCATTTTGACACGCACTGTATTCGTTTTCTTCATTTTGCAAGGCACTATCATGAACATGAGGCCACAAGGGTACATATAGGTCACATATACATGATGTTGAAGTCAGTCAGACAAGCTCTTTATTGTAACAGACAATGAGTTATGAGAATATTTTCTGAACTCCACAAGGTCATTGCGTTACGCTTTATGGGACAGTTTGCCCAATAATACAAATTATTTCATCATTTATTCGCCCTCATGTCATTCCAAACCTGTGTGACCTTTTTTGTGGAGTACACACAGAAGATTTTTTGAGAATTGTCTCAGTTGTTTTGTGTCCATACAGTGGAATTCAATATGGTCCAATGTTCTTTGGTTACCGACATTCTTCAAAATATCTTCTTTTGTGTTCTGCAGATAAAAAGAAGTCATGCAGGTTTACCATGAGGGTGAGATGACAGAATTTTCATTTTTGATTGAACTATGCTTTAAAAAAATGTTTTCATTTACTCACCCTTGATGACTTTCTTCCGCAGATCACAAAATATATATTTCAAATAAATTGTGAACTGAATAGGACTGGCTCCCATTCACTTCTATTGCACAAAGTAAAAACCAATGGAAGTGAATGGCCATCCGTTAAGGACATTCTTCAAAATATCTTCTTTTGTGTTTTGCGAAAGAAAGTCATACAGGTTTGAATGAGGGAGAGGATGATGATGTAGTTGATGAGGGTAAATAATGACACAATTTGTATTTTATTTGATGGTAGAATTTTCTATCCCTTTAAATATTTAATATATAACAGGTACACACACATATATGTATTCATATCAGTATATTGACCTAAAAATATAACACAACAAACATGAAGGTGCATTGTGTATGGAATGAGATGACAAATGCAGTGTAGAACTTTAAGATATTGTGTTTAAGTGATCTTCTTATAGTAAATATGTCTCATGTACATCTGCTTTGTAACAATGAAAATGGTAAAAAGCGCTATATAAATAAAGTTGAGTTGAGTGTGCTTGAGGCAGATGCTGTGGGAGTATTATGAGGATAACGTTATGTTTTGTTGTCAATGGTAAATGTTAAAATGGAAGTGCACATGTGCATCCACAATGCTTCAGTACAGTATAAGGTTGTTTTGTGTGTGTGAACATAAACATTTCCCCTAACTCTTCCCCCTTCATCGGGGTCTTCGAAATGAACCCCTCAGTCACTTTAATGAGGCAAATCTCTGATATTGGCTGACATTTTAAAATCCTCTTTCTGAATGGCAGTGGCAGCAGTCATCTTTACAAGAGATTTCTGCTGAAGGTCTTGGCAATGAGGATGGGAATTATAATAGCCCTGGTGTCACTGTGACTGTGAGCCAGTGGCTTAGTAAAATCTCACCTCGCAGATGAGCTCCGGCGTCCCCATATGCTTTGGCTCTGAAGGCTCTGTTCATTTTACAACGGGCTTTAGAACAGATGCCCTCTGCTGCGCTCTGAGATTTGGGGTGAACACATAAGCGGTGATCATGTCATGTACTTGTCAGTGCCAACAAAGAGAAACGCAATAAAGGGTGATTCTTAAGTGCATCTTTCAATAGGGACCAACACGAGTACTGCAATTCAACGCCTCAAATCCAAAAGGACAAATCAGAATTTACTTCATATTCAAGTTCACTTTATTTACCCTCTTGGCATTTCAAACCAGTATGACCTTTTTCTGCAGAAAACAAAAGAAGATATTTTGAAGAATGTTGGTAACCAAACAACACTGAATTTCATTGATGTCCATTGTACGGACACGAAACCACAGAGGCATTTCTCAAGAAGTATTTTGTCTTCTACAGAGGAAAGAGTCATGTCCAAAATGATGGCAACATTTTTATTTGTGGGTTAACCACACTCTTAAAAACGGAGGAGCTTATAATGTTCTTCACAGCACTACCACAGAAGAACCATTTTTTTTTACACTTTAACAAATAAGGTGCTTCACCTTAGATTATAAAAATGTATCCCTTCAAAAGTTTGAAACAAACTGAGGGTAGAATTACATTACATTATAGAATTACATTATATTACATTTTTCTCAATACATAAATTATATAAACACCAGGTCAAATATGAATCATTTTATCACCTTATATGACATGCATGCTTAAAACAATAAAATGTAAAAAAATATATAGATAGTTGTACTCTATAACTATAATGTGACCTCAATTTTTTTAAGTAAATAAATTAAGACTTTATTCAAGACAAAACTTTTAATTGTAGAACAGAGTCAGCATACAAGGCTCACAATAACTTAAAAAAAATGTTGTCTGAAAAATTGTATTATTCTGCATAATTGATCACCATTTGTATTATTAGTGATGTATAGCCCTGGACATTTGCATTGTTCCGTTATTTTGTTGTATGTCCTCTTTTGTCTTTTGTGTCACTTTAATAAACAAAAAATCATTAGAGCTAATGAATAACAGAAATAGTCCATATGCAATACCATATTTCCCTATTATATACAATATTATCTGTAATATTACAATGGATGTATAGCAACATTTCATACTTCGCATCTACACTTAAATGATCTACATAGAGTTTATCTACTTAAATTACTGCTGCTGATTTCTTCCGTGTACATGTATAAAGTTACATGACATGTTAAATACAACGACCAACAAGAGCATGAAAATCAGTTGTGTTAACATCAACAGTGCTGCACAAACGCACAAGGCCCAAGTATTATTTCTGCTAGCGTTCACAATTCGTCCTCATTATTGTATAATCACACACTTGCTTTGCATGTGATTATGGCCGTATAGCTGCTGGCTACAGTGTGTGGGAAGTCAGTTAAAACCCAAATGCAGGGTATTAATAACAATTATTGGCATCCTTTAGTTTCTACAGACACCTTAAGTGTCTCTTATTGACTGTTGAGCTAGATAGAATGTTGCCTATTGATTCTGCCCGAGCAGAAAGAGGTGTCCTGCTATTCCCGGATGGAAAGAATTAAGCCAACAAGTATAAACACCACGAAGATGAGAAATGTTAAGTTTGTTTGAAATGAAAAGCTCAGATTTGAAAGTTAGTCTTCTTGTAGAAATTAGTTTCTTGGATTGATGAAAATTGAAAAGTTTGCTGCAATTACTGACCCATTTATGTTCAGAGGGAACACATGATGACAGTGAATGAAGAATTACACGATTTAATAACCGAGTGTGATATACAAATGTCTGAGTGTCTAATATATATAACAGAATAAACAGATTTGTATGATTCAATCTCCACAAACTACAAAAAAGGAGCAGCAATTAAACATTAACAATACATCACAGGACATAAAATATTCACAACATATTATTTTCAAAATCATATAATATTATATGCAAACAAATAAGACAACGCTAAAAATAGATTTCTTTCAAATATGATCTATTTTATAATATTTCTTATACAGATTTCTCTATTTCTTGTATACAATAGTATGTAAACAAGTGGGTGTGGCTAACTCAGGTGTGACAAAGACACATGGAGATCACATTTACATTGACATTTATGAATTTGCATAGCAATTGAAGCAATTAGTAAAACACAAGGACAACAATGCATAAGTGCAATAAAATAAATAATAAAAATAATAATAAAACTGGTCTCAGAGAGCCAACCACAGTATACGAAGTCAGGTGTTGACTGAAGGGATGTGTTTTTAGCCGATTCCTAGAGATGGCTACAGAATCTGCTGATCATACAGCAACAGGAGCTTAGTGTGAGGAGACGCGACATCTGTGGTGTAGACATGGTTTGGGTTTCTACAATCAAACCACAAATTATTCAGACCCCAGATATAATTTTTTATATATTTTTAGTGGGTGCAGGACGCTGTAGTTTTTATCTAAGTGAATATAGCAAAATAAAGTAAACTGACATATTAAACTTAAAAATTCTTCAAACATGATGTGGACCAGTAGAACTGATAAAACTTATGTATCAATTATAAAAGTTTTATACTTACATATAACTTATAACATATAACAATTTGACCAGACTATGTTTTGCTTAAGTGATTTTCTTTAATGGCGAATGCAACCTTTTTACACCCCAGATGGAAGAAAATTAAGCATAGCTTATTACTTGTAATTTGGATAAAAGCGTCTGCCAAATGCATTAATGTAATTGGAGAGCTATTTAACTTAATCCATTACATACATTTCTATCAAAGTTGTCTGACATTATAAAGATTCATTTGTTCTGACTTAGTATAACTCTTGAGTTCTGTTCATATTTTATTACCATTTTCTAAACGACACTGAAAACAATAATGCGAGAAATGTTGAAGGTGTCTGAATAAATTTTGGTCTGACTATACATATATATGTACACATCTAAATTGTGGTATGTAATATGTTACCATGAAATTTTACAGGTTTTGGTCCCACTGTCCCACTGCTTGTATAAATTAGGTATAATTCATTTGACAAAACATATTTTAAACGATCAAAAACGAACAAAAACATTTTTCCTCCATCCATAGAGATTGAAAGGATGATTTGATTGTGACCCCACAAGTCATGTTTGAAGTGCAGGAGGCATTTTCAGTGACGTTCTCTTCACTCTATTAAGGCACTCTGTGTACTACAGGCGGGTCCAGGCGCCTGTACACACTCATCTGAGCAGCGGGAGGTCAAGAAAAAACCTTCTTCATCCTCCGGTTCTGTTCACTGTGGGCAACAAGCAATATGCCATTTTCAATCACAGCCACCGGACCATAAACAAGGCCATTAGCGATTCCAACTGGCCCGGACTCTTAACTAAACCAAGAACACATACCGTCCATCACTTGTCAGCCCATGTGTATGTTAAAATATTCGAGATATAAACTTGGACATTTTACACCAACTGATGACATTATTTGTTTCATGCATGAAATCAGTTCTCACGTTGCATTCTCTAACACTGGGTTCGCACCAAACATGAAGCAAGCGTTTTGCAGGGTAAATTACATTCAATGCAAAGATCCGTATAGACGCGATTCGCGACAGGCGCAAATTTAGCGGCGCGATTGCCGCAAGTCAATCTAATCTTCCGCGAAGGTTGACAATATTTGTCAGATCGCATCACTCATGGTAAAATAAAAATGTTTTTCCGTGAGTTATAAGGAGTGTGTAACGCGATAGTTCGCGTTTGGTTTGAACCCAGCATAATGCAAGTACAGCAGATGTAATGAGTACGTTACTCTCTTTCACTCTCATTCTTTCCCGCTCATTCTCATTCACAACTCTTTCCTGGTGGAACATTCTTCCTAACTGGGTCCGGTCATCCAAATCTCTGACAATATTAAAAAACTACTTAAAACCCATCTCTTCTGTAAATACTTGACAGACCAATGAAAAAAAACACTTTACCCTCTCTCTTTCTCTCAACAGGTAGTACTTTTATTGAAACCATTAAAGGTGTTTGCACATACAGTCTGAATTTTTCGTATGCGTTTTTTCGTATTTGGCTTTCATTTGTACGCCGTCTCTTTATTTTTATAAAAGGCAACTCAAAACGCGGCCTGAATTTTTTTATGACGGACAAAAATATCGTAGGTAGTGTGTACATGTGATTGACACGACGTGAGGTCGAAATAAATTTTTAACGTGCGTAAATTTTGGGCTCAATGTGCTTATGTATTGGTGCTATTGTATTATTGCTCCTGTAAGACATATCGCGTTTTGCTCCGTAAATACTTTGCTGCGTATAAAAGCGTCTGCTAAATGATTAAATGTAAATATAGGCCTACTCTCTCTCTTCCGAAAAGGTCATTGGGGTTCTTGCGGTCTCCGTGGAAAACAAATCCATCTTATTAACCAAATAAGTATCTTTTCTTGCACCTTATCTCCGCGGCTGCATGTAAATTCCACCCTTTATTTAAAAAGAAAACCACATATCCTCGTAATCCCCGAACGGTGTCGGACAGCTCAGCATGTACAATGGGCTTGTCGGCGACTCCGAAGGCATGTCTAATAACGCGAGCCCTTTCTCGCCGCTTAATTCCGGACGGATAAGCGGCCTCGCATATGCAATATTATTCAAACGTGGATAATTAGCCGGAGAAACAATCAGCCGTGTGAATAATAATCCGAGGCGGTGAACATTATAACTTTCGTGCATGAGAATGAGACGGATGTAGCTACCCCGGGAACGAGCTTATCAAATAAAGCTCGGCAAACTGTGCCCCGAATGAAATGAGTCAATCATTTGAATGTGAGAGAGAAGCCCTGCGGAGAACAAATAAGCAATCACCGCATCGCGGCGGGCGGCCAATTCAACCTGCTGCACAATTAGGCAGGGTCACATCGGCTAGGGCCGCGAGCGCTCCGTGTGTTAATGAGACCTCGGCGTGTCAGGGGACGGAGGGAAGAAGACGGACAGTTACGGCTGGACACGGGGTTCGAGAGAGCCCACGAGCGCCGCACTTACGGTGTTAGATTTAGCGCTTCATTAAAAGTCGAGCTGATGAAGATGAAAGGGACGGCGCGACGTGTCCGAGACGCGCGTGTCATCGAGGGGAAGTCTTCGGGCAACAGTCTGACAGACAGCTGGTAATAAGGGCATTTAGTAACAGACAAACACTCCGGTGCGGTGTCGTCACAGCGCGAGGAGGGTGAACAGGCCCCGTGGCGCAGGCTTTCAAAGCAAAGTCAAAGTTATTAAGTATTCAATCATATAAAAGGGAGAGGAAGGCGTGAAAGGTTGCGGACCAAAGCACTTTTGCTCCAGTGCATTAAGAGGCTATGCAGCGGCGTGAAAAGAAATAGATTGCCTTCCCGGAAGATGGCAGCTTTCTCCAATCCCCCGCCTCTTTTTCTCTTTAATAACTGCAATCTGCTGTGAAAATCTGATCCCGAGTACCATTTACGCTGCACCCAGATAACTTCTGCTTGGGAAAGCGTACAATATGAATATTTCATTCCCTGATATCCAAATAAACACGCCAGGCATTCTATCAATCAGAGGACGTCGCGGGTGAAGCGGAAAGCCAAAATCGCTAATGAATTCACAGAGGAAAACGTGTCTTGTAAAAGTACGTTTTTACATGTACGTTTACGCTTTAAAATGTGTTGTGGCGCTGCGATAAACTTCTGAAAGATCTTGATCAAGGCCAGCCAATAAAACATGACCACGTTTACCCTCCTACACTGTGGTATAAACTCAGCCATCCATTTTTGATGGAGCGACTGAGGCTATTCTAAGTTATTTATCACAACAAATCACTAATGGCTGGATCTAGCGTTACCGTTACTTATCTGCCCACCCTCGCACAGGTCGCTCTGCATTGCGCTGAATGAGATTTGTGACCTAAGAGATTTAGTAATGACTTGAAAGCTGGGTTCTCCATGCATGCAGAATGAAGCCTGTACATCATAAATAAACCAAGAGCATTTACACCGCTATCTATTTATTTGTATTTACTCTATCTGAGAGTCCTGAAGGTATGTCTGCAGAAACAAGCTGTTCGTCCTGGTTTCACATCTGGTCATAAAAGAGTGCAGATGCACAGGGAAAGTTCACATAAAAATGAAAGTTTGTCATCATTTATTTACCTTCATGTTGTTCCCGGACTGATATCCTGGCCTTTCAATAAAATGAAAAATGTGTGTTTTATTATATTATGAGTAAGTCTTATGTGTGAAGAACAGATTTCTTGTACAGCTGCTTTGATACAATGCAAATGTGACCCTGGACAACAAAACCAGTCGTATGGGTCAATTTTTCGAAATTGACATTTTTACATCATCTGAAAGCTGAAAAATTAAGCTTTCTATGGATGTATGTATTGTTAAGGATAGGACAATATATGGCAGAGACACTTACGTTTATACTCTGGAATCTGAGGGTGCTAAAAAAATCGAAACATTGAGAAAATCGCCTTTAAAGTTGTCCATCAGAGGTGCTGTAGCAGGCCACCCACTCAGAAAAATTAAGTTTTTTAGTATTTAGGGTAGGACATTTACAAAATATCTTCATGGAACATGATCTGTACTTAATATCTTAATGATTTGGGCATAAAAGAAAAATGTATAATTTTGACCCATACAATGCTTTTACTATAAAAGACTGGTCTGTGATCCAGGGTCACGAATGTGAAAGTGCTATAACAATAAAATTGTTTTAAAAACAAACTGGAAAGTATAAAAAGGGACCAAAAATAGATTCTTGACATCATTTCCTGTAACGTTCTTAGAAAATGTCAACGTTTTGTTGAAAAAAAATAAGTCTTTAACCACCTGTGTTGTTCTTAAAGTGGCCAGTGGCAGCATTTTTAATCATTTTCACAAAACTTTATTGATTTTATGAATATACGAACGTAAAATATGTCACACAGCATCTGCTTTAAAAATATTAGATCTAAAATATTATACTCGTTTGTTATTTTGTAATCTCTCTAACGTATAGGTTTTTATCAAATTTAATTGCGAACAAAAAGCTGAGAAAATTGAATTTTTGTCAAAAACTTTGTCCAGGTCTGATTCAGAACAATGAGTACTCATTCAGAAGTTCCCTTACTGTTGTAAAAAGGTGGATTGACGGAAATGTTTCTCCAAGGTAAGGATGCTTTGTTGCCTAAAAGACGGACATTTCTGTAATGGTGGGGACAGACTTAATTCATGCTGAATTTGAACAACATGATGAGGTAAATGATGACTTTTGGGTTACATTTTTGTAATATATTCCTTGGGTCACACATTATTTTAAGGTCAATTCTTGCTGTTAACAAATCATTAACTACGACTCCATAAACTCTTAATTGGTTGCTTGCTATTACTAGTTAGTGAAGTAGTTGTCAGGTTCGGATTAGAGATGTAGAATATGGTCATACAGAATATTTGCTTTATAAACCGCCAATATGCTAATAATATACATCCTTTAAGCAACTAGTTAATCGTGAGAATTGGTCCCCATACTAAAGTGTTATCGTTCCTTGCTGTATCACTCAAGTATAATAGTCCTTTTACTATCCAGTAGTGTCCAGGTGTTCCTTCAACCCTTTTCCATCTAAAGCTTTAGAAGTAGCACAACTCGGTGCAGTCCGTCCTTGAGCAGGTCACCGTCTCTCATGTTCTTTTCATTCATCGATAATGAAATAAGGTGCCATGTGGAACAGGTTCTGGACCTTGAGAACAAACAGGGAGGAAAATGGATTCAACCCAGCTGGACAGACTCATCAATGCGGTCAACACCGCCTGAATGATTGGGTTCAGACCTGTAGGTCCAACCCTTGGGCGAAAGTTCTCCAATCATCTCTTAACTTTTCCTTTCCAATTTCACAAGTGTGAATCAGATCAGACCCTATTACAGAAGATAAGCCTGCACCTACAGAGCAGGATCCATCTCCACAGCGAGGGGACAGACTCTCCTGAATGAGATGGCTAATGGTGACACAGACCTGGGCTCTGGTTATAGGACACCTTTCCTCTGCGTCTGATAGAAATGCCAATGTAATCACAACATAGACCGTCTGCCCGATGCTATGCATGACAGTATAGGATAACAGAGAATGGGAGGAAAAGAGAAAAATAATGAAAAGGTAGATACAGGGAGATGTGTAATAAGAACTGACCGGCCTATGAGAGGGAAGTATGAGAGGAGAAGAAAGACCCGGCTGGACAGTGATATGAGACAAGGCTTGCATATAAGATGTGTTTACATGGGTGGCGAAGCCTCTTAGCTAGAGACGTGAATGCAAATGTAAAAATTGACAAATAAATAACAACTGTAGCCGGAGTCTAATGTTTAAAGCAACAGAACGGAACAGGGTACAAAAAGAAATCTAATAAAATGTCAGCCTAGATATAATTGATCAAATTAAAACTAAATTAGAAGTGTTACATCATCATTATTTTAGGTAAGGCACTACAATTAACTGGAAAAAATGTATTAAACTGTAATGAACTATATAGATGTTTCAGCGGCAACAACAAAATGTTATGTGGTCCAAACTTAACTTCCAGTAGACCCCCATAAAGAATCAATACGTTTTTATGACATTTAATACAACTAATATACAATAAAATATTAGTATAAATTAATATTTATGTATTAATTGTTTTATTATAACCAAACACAGACTGGAAGTTAATTTTGGGGCCAGGCACGTGCCTCCAATGAAACCGTCTATAGCAATATAAAACTATATAAAAACACAAATAATAAATTGACAAAAGCACTACAAATAAAATAATATGAAAATATATAAAATATAAAAATATGCGAAAATAAATGCTTTCTCAAAACATTACAACAACACAAAAAAACACAAACTGCAAAAAAACAGAAAACAAAACTGTAATACTTTATTCTACGAACTTAAAAAAACAACTTCATAAAAAACATGATTACTAAAGCAGTTTTATTTAAAGACACCAAATTGCTAATTAATAACCAGCATTTACATATTGGTTATTTATTCATCATATATTTAACAGTAATCTCCGTCAGACATTAAGGTCCCGTTTCACAGACGAGAATTAAGGCTAGTCCCAGACTAAAATTAATGTTTGACATGTCTTACCAAAATATAACTTGCCCTAAAATATAAATGCACACCAGTAATGTATTCTTCTATGGCATTTTTATAAAAGCGACATCTTAACTCAACTAAGGTACTGTTTTAAGCTAAGCCGAGTCTGTGAAACCAGGCTTAAGAACTTAGATAGTAAATTGGAAAAGTTAGAGTCCTTGTCATTCGTAGAGAAAAACCAGTGTAACAGCCCCATCCCATTAAGTGTCCTAACAACACCCCTCATATGTTTAGACACTGTGATGGAGTACAGTTGCAAATCTGTGTGCCGCAGTATGTTTAGAGATTCTTAACCACAGTATATTTATAGTCTGTGCTGTGTTACCTTTAGTCTTTCTGCCTCCATTCTCTGATTATCCAGCCCGGCTCTCACTCTCCTGATCTCTCCCTGCAGACCTTTCACATTCTCCTGAAGGTGACTGCACACAGACGAGGACAAACGTTACAGCCTGATCCCATTTCTCACTTCACATTACAGTATGCACACTTCCTGTTCCCGTTACCCCAAATCCATGTTTGTACACACATCAAGCTGAGAGGAAAGAGCTTTGGACAGGGGGAGCAGGGCTTACTCTCTCTCAGCTGTCAGGTGGATGATGGTCCTGTTCTGGTCTTTGATCTGGAGTGCCAGTTTCTCATTAGTGTGCCTGGAGAGGAGCAGAGGTAGAGATAATGGACAGCAGTGAGGAAGCTGCAAGGTGCTGTCACAATGAGCCATGATGCTGAATGATAATGATACGGTCATTATAACAGAGCTTCTGTCAGGATGCAAAAGTTCTTTCACCTCAGACACTGTCTATACTTCTGAAACTTGCAAAGTGGTTTGATTAACTGCTCCATGTGATATAACTATACAAAAATCACATTTGAAAGGAAAATCTAATTTGAATTAGTCAGCCAAGCCAGTTTATCCCAAATAAACCCTGAAAGATCTTACAATTTTGTCAGATTAAAAAAATACACATTTATATTAAAAGTAATTATAATAATACATTTTTTGAACATATTTACATATAAGACATATATTGCTGAAAGTATTATAGTGCATTACTACGCTTTAGATATTTTTACTTGAAAACAGATGCAAAGATTGTATTTATTGCAGCATTATAATACTTCTATTAAATGATTTTATTACTATGATTAAATTAATACCGCCTTATTGAAAATGAAAAACAATGAATTGTTAATCAAAACATAAAAAGTCACGGTAACACTTTAGTATAGGAACCAATTCTCACTATTAACTAGTTATTTATTAGATTTTATTAATTTATTGCATATTGGCTGTTTATTAGTACTTATAAAGCACATATTCAACATGACCATATTCTGCTTCCCTTATTCTACCTAATACCTAATCCTAACAACTACTAATACTATCTATTATTTTTTTATTAATTTAGCGCTTGTTTACATTCAATTTTCACTAAATAAGCTCCAAATTTTAACAGATTTTCTCTCACAAACAGGTTTTTATTCATTTATGTGTTAATGACTTTGGTCACACTTTATTTTAAGGTCCAATTCCCGGACCATAAAGTCCCGGAGTTTTTTGTCGTCTTACTTTTGCTCCTTTAGCCACTGGTTAACATTGGTTACGACCAGCTCACTTTCCCGGTGAAGACGAGAGCTGTCACACCGCGCGTCTCCTAAACACTTCCGTAAAACGTCCACCTCGCACACAGCGGCATTGTGCTTCTGATCTACAGCATCCATCTGCGAGTACAAATCCTCAACCTAAACACAAAAAGACGCTTGTTAAAGGGGTCATATGGGGCAAATACGTGTTTTTCTGTGTCTTTGGTGTGTTATAATTTGCAAAAATCAAAGTGTCGGAACAGACGACGCAATCTATCTCAAAGCAGATGCCCACCCAGACCTCCCTGAAACGCCTCGTGTGACCACACCCCCACACATCTACTTCAGTTCGTGGTGTGATTTGACTAAGACCTCTCAAATGTATAAGCAAGTAAGGTGGGCATACCTGTTAGTACAATTGCTTCAGAACCTGATGTTCCAAATATGGTAAGATGCGTTATATTTTTATCACACGCTTGCAATATTCGACCAATCACTACGCATGGTTAAAAAATCTGTGTGTTTTAGAGAGGCGGGGCAAAGAGGAGATACAAACATGCAGGGTATGTGGGAAATACATTGTTTTTTTACATTTAATCATGTAAACGCATTGTGTTACATCTAAAACAAACGACAATATTCGTTTTAGGCGTGTCATATGACCGCTTTAACACATAGAGCAATATAATGTAAATGCTGTTAGACTCTGACAGACCTGAGCTACTTTGGCATGATAGTTCTCTCTGAGAGAGGCCATCTCCATCTTTAGCATGATCAGCTCCTTCTCTCTGGACTGCAGGGCTGTCATCTGCTGCTGTGCCCACTGCTGCGAGCGTGCCAGCTGGGTGTGCAGCTCTACCAGTCGCCCCTCACACGCCCGTGCCTGATGGGAAGGACAGAGAGTTATTAAAGAAGAACACTGAAGAAATACACTTTTTAATGTCATTTTGTCAGGTTTCCAAGATTAATATCATGTCTAAAACAATAAGTTTTTCAGAGAATAAATTATGCATTTAAATGATTTTTCTCACCCAACTCGCGAATATTTTTTTCTTGTTTTGCTCATAAAACTCCAAATAAAATATTTGATTACGTTTAAAACAATCTTCAGGGAGGAACGAAAAAATGTTTAATTTCCCCTGAAGACGGGTATTAATAACTTATACACTTATTTAGCTTGAAGAATGTGAGCCATTCGTAAGTTAAATTTTCCAAACAGTGTAAATACTCAGTTGCTTTCAAATAAATGCAAGCGTATGTTATTTTGTCTGAATGGTCTGAGGGTCTAGTTCAGGCTCAGAGTTTGAGAAGGGGCTTCTTGTCAAAACTTGTAGGAAAGCATTTTTCTGTTGAAGCTGCTGCTATTCATAAATGAAACTTATCAACTTTTGGTTGTGGATGCTGACATACAACATTCTCTGCTGAAGAAAAACATATTTTTTATGGATTTAAGGGTTATAATGGGAATTGTATTGGTTTTATTAAAACCTTCTACTGTCTACTGGTATGTGATAGATTCTGTTGGTGGGATTTTGTCTGGGAGATGGAAACCATAGGAACACTATTAAATCCTAATAGAATAATGCCCAAAACACACTATAAAAAGGAATTTAGTTATGGTTTTAATAGAAAAAGCTAACGGTTTATTACAGTATTTTATTGGAAACCATTATTTCATGTGAAATAATTGTTCAAGTTAATCGCAATTAATCACATCTAGAATAAAGGTTTGTGTTTACATACTATATGTTTGTGCTCTGTGCTTATTTATTTTGTATTAAAAACACATACATGTATATATTTTGGAAATATTTGCATGCATATATTGATACATAATCAAAATTATACTGGTTTTGTTGTCCAGGTTCACAAATATACACATATGTCACCCTGGACAACCAAATCAGTCTTATGGGTCAATTTTTTCGAAATTGAGATGTTTACATAATCTGAAAACTGAATAAATAAGATTTCTGTGGATGTATGAGTTGTTAGAATATGACAATATCTGTCTGATATACAACTGTTTAAAACTCTGGAATCTGAGAGTGCCAAAAAATGTAAATATTGAGAAAATTTCATTTGAATTTGTTAATCAGAGCCTCTGTGGCAAGCCATCCACTCACAAAAATAAAGTTTTTATATATTTAAGGTAGGAAATGTACAAAATATCTTTATGGAACAAGATCTTTACTTAATATCCTTATGATTTTTGGCATAAAAGAAAAATCAAATAATTTTGACCCATACAATGTATTTTTGTCTTTTACAAAAAAAATCCCATGCTTCTTAAGACAGGTTTTGTGATGCAGGGTCACAAGTTTGAAAATAAAAAATAAATATGAACAGACTGCACAGTATATTATGTAAACACAAACATTTATTCTAGATGTGATCAATCACGATTAATCATGAACATTGTTTCAAAATGGACACTTTTATTTTCTTGTCTTTTGATAAGTTTCCCCTTTTTAACTACTTGCACTACAAAATACAATTTACATTTAGTTATTAAGCAGACGCTTTCAACACAAACAATTTACAGAGAGTTCAGGGAGCAATAAGCGATATGTCATAGAGGCACAACAATACAATAGGTGCTAATAATGAAAATTTATAACAATTATGATGTGATTTACAGAAAACATTTACAGCAAATGTATTTTAAAACAATGGTGACTTGACAAGTAAAACACCAGCTGACCAATGAGAGCCAACCTGGACCAACATTTATAATAATCTCATAAATTCTGACTAGCTTTCTAGTTTAAATCCCTGAACTAATTACCATTTCTTTTTCTTCTCATGAGATAGATCCATACATTTACCACCACATGCACATTTGTCTCAGTTGTAGATTTGGAGTACATTAGAATTCATCTTATATTAAGCTAGTTTCATGACTAACAATGCTGTCAGTGTGCGAGATGGAGGAGCACAATGACCTTTACCCAGCACACACACACACTCCCTGCAAAGGAGACGCAATAAAAGTCAAGTAAGAAAAGACAATTAAAATTCTACGTGTGTGTGTGTGGGTTAGGAGGTAGTCTCGCACACCTTTGCAGCTTTATATCTACTCTAGTCCCTATGTGATGATATGCGTTCAAACACACACACAAACTTAAATGAGATTCTCGACTCATCAGTTTCTTCAATTCACACCTAGATTTATAGATGGAGGCCGGAGTGTATTTGCAAACGTGCACAGGCTCACTGTAATCACAGCATTTCTCCCAACACAAACACACACTCCATATGAACACACAACCTTATGCAACCATAATTATGTGCGAGGCAGACAAACAAACACGCACACGGGCGCAGATATGATAGCCCCCTTTGTACTTGTGGCTGTCTGCCCCCTCTCTCCTGCACGCTGCGTTCCACACGACTGGCAAGAATCATTACTGGCCTTCCTCTGATAGCGCAGCAGCACCAACAGCAATTATTTTTAAAAGCCAGAGCTGAAAAAAGACAAGTGATGCACAACATACACACGCATAATCATTATTTCTGCCGTCCAGCCCGTGGGAGAATGTGTGTGTATATGTGTATGTGGACATTAGAGCCAGGACAGGAGAGGCATTTTATATTTTATTTGTATTGTTATCCGGTGAAGTTCGCTGACCACGGACTGGTTTTCCAAAACCAATTAAAGGGGCCAGACTTACCCTGACAGCATTTAAAAATGAGAGCGAAAGAGCAGTTTAAATAACGAAATAAATAACCTGGTGCTGGAGCTACTTACAACTTACATTCTCCACTACAGCACTGGAGTTTAGCTCGGAGTGCTGGAGGACACCGTGTCAGAGGCTCGCCAAAGTTAGTCCTCTTCGTGATAGTTCACCCCGAAATATAAATCGTATTATATAATAATATATTATATTCACCCTCATGTCATTCCAAACCTATATGACTTTATTCTTTGAAACACAAAAGAAGATATTTTGAGAAACGTCTCTTGTGTCGGTACAATCGAAGTCATTGGAGGACAGTGCTGTTTGGCTGCTTTTCAAAACATCTTTTCAGAAGGAGAAACATTTTCTTTACCGTGATCTACCCAAGTGGGACATACTCCTGGGACAAATATGACGGTTCGGTGGTCTCGATCGACATCTACATTAAATTAACCAGCACGGCTGATCGCCTCAATAGTGTTAGTCATACCTCCTCTTGAGAGCATCTGCTGTCACTGTGAACTTTCTGTAGATCTGCGCTCAGCTGTCTGACTCTCTCTTCTTGAGCTGCTCTCTCTTCTGTCACCTGGAGCAGACACTGCTGGAGACGTACATGCTCGCTCCTCTGGGCCACCACCTCACGACTGCACTCAGCCAGCTGGGACACACAGAACGGATGGATTAAACTGTGACTCAATAAATGTTCTGTCTCTGTACCAAAACCTAGTGTGCCAATATACCGTCTCCGTAGGCAGCGTTTTAATGCATAACAGGTGAACCTTTGGAATTAAGGAGTATTGTAAAAGATCGGACAACCTGTAAATTTGTAATATATATCTGACCCAGGTACACAAAGCCAGTCGTAAGGGTCAATTTTTCGAAATTGAGATTTATATCTGAAATGATGAAACCGGACTAAATAAGCTTTCTATTGATGTATGGTTTATTGGGATAGGACAATATTCGTCCGATACACAACTATTAAAAAATCTGCAAACTAAGGGTGCAAAAAATATTGATTTTAAGGTTGTCCATCTGAGGCGCTGTGTCTGGCTGTTGCTAATAAGAAACGTGTTGTTTTAACGCTTTCTATTGGCTTACCGCTGTTATGATGTTGTAAAGAGTAGATTAACCCCAAAGCAGAAATTCTATGCTTTACATAGATACCAAGGGCGGGAAGCAGCAAGCGTTAGTAGGCGTGTTTTGGCCATTGTTTGCTGCACCCACTCACATAAATAACATTTTGATATATTTAGCTTACAAAATGTCTTCATGGAACATAATCTTTCATATATATATTTATCAGGATTTACTATTTATAGATATGTGTTGGGGTAAAATTATTATTTTTGTTTCATTCTGTGAACTACTAAAAATATTTCTCCCAAATAAAAATAAAAATATTCTTTCTATTTGCATTTATTTGCAGAAATAAAAACCGGAGAAACAGATCTAAATAACAGAACATATGCTCTGCGGTATTTGAAAACTGAAAAATACAAAGAAAATAAGTTCATATTTACTTTTAAGCAATACAACAGTAATATGTGTACATGTATTTAAGGGAAAAAAGATTTGTATGTGATAACCTCCATTTTTATCACAGTTTTCATATGTCGGGTCATGCTGTCTGTCTTTCACATTGCTGTTCGACGACTTCGTCTCTGAGGTTTGTTTTGTTGAATTGCAACAGACACTGGACTGCAATGACCACGACACATCTAGATATGCTGATTAAATGAATACTTAAACGCTTTTTTAATTTGATCTTTGGTTGAATATATCTTGAATATCCTTTGTGAATAAGGCATTCCTACCAGCTCCAAACATTCTTTATGAGATGCCTGCGTTGTACCGAGCTCCAGCTTGAGATCTCTTGCTCTCTGCTCGGCCTTGGCTGCCTCTCGTACCCCCTGCCGTCCCCTCTCTCTCTTCTGCTCAAGCTCCAGCATTAGCTTAGAAACTGTGGCCTGAAGAGCGCTCATCTGAGCCCAAAGCAAGAAACAAATGCATCATCATTAAAGGAAGAGTTCACTGAAAATGTGAAATTCTTTCATCATTTCCTCATCATCATGTCATCAAAAACCTGTATGACATTATTTTGAAGCACGTTGGTAACCAATCAACATTGGCCCCCATTGACTTGCATTGCATGGATACAACATTTTACATTTCTCAAAATGTCATCTCTTGTGTTCCACAGAAGAAAAGTCACAAACATTTTTTACATTTATATAGCGCTTTTCTGGGCTCTCAAATTCATGACGTTTTGATAACAAGAACTTGCTTATAGTTCCTAAAGACAAATAATAACGTTCTTGCTACTGTGACCAGCTGGTACCCATTAGAAAGCAAACTATCTAGCACCTTCATGCACAGTAGGCTTGATGACTATTATACCTCTTGGTTGTGTTTTTGTGCTTGGGTATCTTTGGTCTCCAGTTGTTTTCTACACAGCTGCAGCTGGATCTGACCGTTCATCTCTTCCTCCTGTAGTCTGTGGGTGGCGCTGTGCAGCTCAGAGATGCGTTCCTGAAGTGTGTTCAAAAGCATCTCCTGCTCACTCAGCTACACACACGCACGATCAAAGAGAAAACAAGACAGACAGTTGGCAATCCCGCAGTCTCTATCAGCGATACAACAGCTCAAAGGATCACATATAAACCGCCGTTTCACGAATGACATATTCACTCAGATGGCTGGCTAAACGACAGATACTCTCGCACGACAGATATTAAACGGGCATTAAGAGGATTAATTTGAAAGTGCTACTGAGCGGGGAAGTGATGCGTAAGATCTTCGACAGTGTCTAAAGATAGATGAGTAAATTTCTAACCGGATAAGTAAACGTAAACAGCTAAAATCTCATCTGCACGGAGAGGAAATAAAATCTTATTGCATTCTGATTTGCACACGTTTCGATCGTTTAAAGTAAATGGTAATTTCAGATGTGCAAAAATTAATTTTGAAGTACAAAATCAAGGGAAACTGATTCATTATGGAGAGTAACGGGTGGATCAAGATCAGCTGTTTGCTCTTCACTGTCAGGGATTAAAGATCCAAATGTAGAGAGTGGAAATTATAAATGGCTAAAATAATCTTTATTTGGAAAAAAAAGGGAAAAACGAAGGCCCAGAGCAGTCAACAGGGTTACAAAATACAAGATCTGTAAAAGAATAAAAAACAAATTATTTTATGTAATTAATTATATTAAATATATTTGTAGAGTTTATTTCCAAAAACATATAACTCCGTTAAAAGAAATGTAAATCATGTTTTTTAATTGTGAATTACAGTTAATATCAGTCAAACTGCAGTTGGGTTGTTTTGATGAAAGTAATAATAACTAAAAAATACAGCTAACACAATAAAAACATGATGACATAATAAAAATGTTATCTGAGTTATGAGTTATTAATGAGTTATCTGTTTTATTGCATATATTAATTAAATAGCAAATATTGTAGGTAAAAAAGAGTGTAAAACGCATCAAAATTGAACTGAAAATTCTTTCTTCCTCAGCACACCCTCATGTCTTTCAAACCATGTGAAAATTAGCTTGATTTATTAAATCAACACCTAGAACAACATTTCTTATTTTAGAGATTTGAACCCAGGTTCCTTTGCAGACTTTCATATATGGTCACATCCAGTGCTCGAATTGAAGGGGGGCTGGGGAGATCCGGGACCCCCCATAAGGCATTAGGGACTTAATTAGGCATAAGAGGTAAAAAATAGACTTAGGATATTTCACTTGGATATTTTTATTTGGGTAAAAATGATAATGACAAACGAGATTAAATTCATGCTATGGATATTGTAAATATGGTGAATTAATTATTTACAATAATTTATATTAAGTTTGTTTATGGACTAGTTGTCATGTCGCTTTATATTTGAAACGCCCACCCCAAAAACGACTGCTCTTTTGTGTAGGCCTATTTTTAATAAGTAGTATATAGTTCTGAAAATCTATTCTGTAATATAGTGTGCCTTTTATATAAATGTATATTGCGAGACTGACCCCCACCAAAAAAAAGGTCTTGGTTTAATTTGAGCACTTGTCACATCTAATCTCAGAATGCACAAAGTGAGCAAGGACCACCACCTAAAAAGTATTCTTGTATGTCTGCTGGTTTAAGCTCTGATTTGAGCTGATCTCTTTATGTCTAGTCTGGTCTCTCTCTGGCACAATATCTGATCTCAGTCTAGCCGCTTTCATTGCTTGACCAGCTCCTGTGACATCAGGCTTCCACTAAACCACACACACACCGAGAGAAACTCTCACACACAGTTCCTGAGATGTACTTATCGATACAGATCAATAAGGCGGATCGTGACCTTAAGGAGGGATTTGTGGAGTGCTTTTGTTCAATAATACAGCCGTTTAAAGCCTTGAATCAGATCCAGGGTGACCGTGAAATGTCTCTAACCTTAGTTTGCAGGTCTGAGAAGTTCTCTCTGCTGATGGTCAGCTCTTCCTGGATCTGCTGGAATCTCGTGACTTCCTGCTGAGCGCTGAGCACTTCCTGTCTGCTGCTGCTAACCTCTGATTGCAAACCCTCCACAAGACGCCTGCACATGAGCACGATAATATAATTAAAAAAATCAGAATATAACTGAATGAAATGTTACTGGTTAATTTATTAATGGCATTGTATAGAATGACGGAATTGGCCGTATAGGCGTCATACATCTTCCTAAATATCTCTCGAGAGGACAGCGGACACTGAAGCATGACAACATGCCCAAAACCGTGAGCATGAGCGCGAGGTTAGATCTACTTACAGAAGGAAAGCGTGAATATTTAATCAATGCAACCTAAGCATTTTATGGATCGGCACAAAAGGAATATGCACTTGAGGTTATGGACCGCTTGACCGTGAGTGATGGATCCAGCTCAACTACAACAAATCAAACCCACCATCTGAAATCACCTGGAACAGAGTCCCAAGCCTTGATGACATTCAAACAAGAGCACAGCAAGGAAAGCGAAGCCAAGAGGCACGAACAGTACTTCTGGGTGGTTGACAAGGTGCCGTGTCACTTTTTCAGGTGGTGAAGAGCGATGGGAGATCAGAGAAAGCCTAACGCCGTTCTCTTATGACGTTCTCTTCCATTGGCGAGGCTGCGGCGGTAACAGCAAATCGATCTCTGGCGAAATCCCCCAGCACACCCTCGGCGGGAATGATCAATATCCCAAGCAATTAGAATCCCCTATCTGCATGGCTGCGAGGACCTCGGGGTGGCTACATGGCCCACAAACACCCAATTTAGTACTCAACTTACCACTTAATTACTAAATCCTCAGTAATGCGTATTGGCAGATGGTAAGTCGCGTTGAGAACCTGCGGATGCCTGACTAAACAAGAGACCTTTGGCGAGGTGCTAGATCAGATGCTCTCTTTCAGCCATTTAAACATCTGATTTCACACGCTGATCCAGACCCACGGTGCTCTCTCTATCGAGCATCACACCTTCTCATAGGAGTGCAGAGCGGGGGGTCGTGAAGGCAGAAAACTCTCTCTGAACTGTCTTGAGATTTTCAGCTTTGCTTGTGTGTGCACGCTCGAGTAGTTCCAGAATGACAGACGGCAGACAGTAAGAAATCAACGTCCTTCTACTTACAAATATGGGGACATTTTTATTTATTACAGGAAATGATGTTCATTGAGTATGTAAATCATATTTTTTTTCTGTATCATGGCTTTTATTCAGAGAATCATTGGAAATGCACAAATCTGACGCATTAAACTAACCGAGCCCTGACTTCCTGGTTTTAATAGTACCGTGAATCCTGAAGCTGCTTCTCATCACTCTCCGGCTTGTCTGTTAATCTCTTGAGTTCAGTCTGGAGTCTCCGCTGACCTTTCTGTCCTTGCACCACCTCTGCCACACGTTCAGAGAGCTGCAGTTGAGCCACACGCTGACCTCTCTCCAACAGCTGTGACCTCTCCTGATGCCTTGCCAGCTCCTGGGCTAAAACAGTCAGACGTACAGTACATCAAGGGTGACTGAATATTTTTGGATAAAATCTTGCATTTCATCTAAAAGGTCTTAAGAGTATTTACTAACAATGTATAAAGTGTAAGGCAAATATATAACTCTAAATGTATATAGTTTGTACATTATGTGATGACCATCATTAGGTTCTGCATAATATTGTAGCTTATTCCATAAACGCAACTCGCAACCAAAACTCTAAAATGTTATTTGTTGTATAAATAGATTTTGTTTTGTGGGCCATATTGGAAAAATAAAAATAGTATAACATGATAAAAAATATTTTATACTATTTATATACTGTAAATGATAATAATAATATTATGATCACGATTATTTTAAATAATAATAGCAATAGCAACAATACAAACGATTTATTTATACTTTAATACTATTTATATATTTTTTATAATGATAATACAATTACAAACAACAACAATAGTAATAATAATTTTATTCGGTTTATTATAATAATTAATAATAAAAATATTAAATTCATTATTCTTATTGTCACTTTTATTATTTTTAATAATGACAACAGCAATAAAAATAATACCGATGTTGCGTGATAATTATTTATTTATTTACAATTTTATGCTATTTATATATTGATTATAATAATCAGGGACCTTATTTATAAACGTTGCCTACCCACAAAACATGCCCTGAAAGAGGCGTACGCCGCTTCCTACGAAAAAGATGGGATTTATAAAAACAAACTTGACGGGAAAATGTGCTCACCTGCATGCAAACTCTGACGCAAACCCATGACGTATCACTCCATATCATACACTATCATGAAGATTAAATCAACAGTGTTTTTTTGCACTTGTATTGAGTGATAATTGTTTAATAAACTCAAGTTAAATTTAAAAGTTATATAAAAAGTATAGATATATATCTAGTGCATGCACTACTTTTAAACAATGATATGTTACGCGTTTTAATGTTTTAATAACAGCGAGGAGTGCGGAGTACATTACAACTAAATTGCAGAACGCGTTTTCTAAAATGCATGTACAATGTTTTTATAATGTATATAAAAACATTTCTAGCGAGATAAAATATTAACCGTGCGCACTTTGATACTATTGTGGACATTGTGGTTCATATCTTCCACTTCTCATACCATCACATGAAAAGAAATATGCATATGGAAATGATATGCAGATGACATTCAGCATAGTTAAACCAGAGCCGTTGAGAGAGAGAGTCGTGACAACGGGAGTTCAACATTTTTGCGTGTCACATAAATAAGTTATGATCTCTCTATAAATGCTTACTTCTTTCGTATTTAAATGGGTTAAAAGTTTGTCACAGTCGGTCTGAATTGCTCCAGCTCAATGCGTCACTAGTAACGTCCTGGAACTATTGAAAGCCTACATGAACCGAAATTGCTGTGAAAAACTGTTCCATTGGAATCAACAGAGTTGACGCAACTCTCTCTCTCAATGGCTCTGAGTTAAACAAGACATATTCACCTCCATATATGCTTATATCGGGGAGGAGATACACCTATGTACAGCCTTCCCCTGACTGGGATTTACAAGGTGAATCATGCTAAGGTTCTACTGTACGTTTGTGCGTACGCAATATCTTTCTTTTGTGCACGTGCGCTCTCTATCGATGAAATCTGCACACATTTGTATAAATGGGACCATAGAAGATTATGAAAAAAACAATCATTTTATTTTAAATTCAGTGGGTAAATTTCAGTGAGTAACTTCCAATTCCTGTATATCCCAAATCAAATTTCAGTGGTTTGTTCAATTCACACTGACACTTATGAATTAAAAAGGACACAATTCTTCTCCAACTCTGCCTTCCTGATATGAATCAAATTCTATTAGATTGATTTATACTGATATATCCCATATAGTTTGACGTAGCATTCAACATAACATGCTAATCCATCCCCAGGTTACATGACGACCCCATCTGCCCCGTTCAATGGGATGGGGGTTTTGTTTCTAATGAGCATGAGTCCCACAGTGGCCTGCGTGAAGATGTCTGTGTGCCTGATGCCCCGAGGCTCTGAATTAATGGCTTGTTAAACTCCAGACTGAATACTCAGTAATTGGTACTCAGGTACACACGCATACCCTACTCTATCTGACCTACTCACATAGTCTGTCACGCCATCAACTGTTTTTAAATGACAAAATCATGGGAAGAACCATTGACGGACCTGTGGACCTGTATAGTCATGCCATTCTCTAGCAAAACTTAGTGAACCTGGTTCTTAAAACCAGCACTTCTGTGTGAAGACTCTCAGAAATGTTTATCTTATTTTCATTAGAACAATTCATATAATGACATTACAGCATTTTTTGAATCAACAGGTATAATGTCTGTTACATTACCAGTGTCTCTGAAGTTGGTCTGAGCATCTTTCAGCTCCTCTCTAAGCTTAAGCAGCTGCGTTTTGAGAGACGCGCATTCTTTCTCTCTCTGCCTTTTTTCTTTTTTGGCTCTCTTAAGATCAGCTTCCAGGCCTCGAGCAGAGGCGACCTCCCTCTCCGCATCCGCCGCCCCGCCTCGTCTTTTCTCTCGCGCCTGCAGGAGATCAGCCTCGGACTGTCTCAGCAGGGCGTCCCTCTTATGGATAGCCTGAGAGAGAGAGAGAGAGAGAGAGAGAGAGAGAATGACCGACAGTGAGGATCTACCACATGCCCACAAGGTGATGAAAACAAAGGCAACACAATTTGAACCTGCGCTTGTGTTTACCTGTACCTCTCAGATGGGCCGCGAGTGTGCTCACATGTTTACCTGGTCTTTCTGAGCGCAGTGTCTTTGAGCAGCCTGCAGTTCTTCTTCCAGATTGGCTACCTTCTTCTCTAGCGATTCAACTTCTGCCCCATTCGCCTGGAGTCTCTGCAACTCTGCAACACAAATCCGTGCACAACTGATCCGAGTTAGCGTGCGAATCAGCGGCGAGCGAGAAAGTGAGCTCAGAGTTCACTCACCTGCCGAACTGTTGGCTCTGTGGCGCTCCAGCTCCAGTTGGCACGCCCGCAGCTCCCGGGCACCCTCACCGCAGCGCTCCAGTGATTGGAACAGTGCCTAAGGACAAACACGCACACACCTTCACCAACACGCAAAGTCGTCACACAGCTGTCAAACTTCTGTGGCTGTGCCTTGGGGGAGTTGTGTTGATGCCCGGGGCTCTAGAGGGGCCGACCTGAGGCGGGTAAGAATTCCCTCTGTTTCCCTGACTGTCTTCATCCCTAAGGCGTTTCTCTACACCTGCTGCTTCCACTCGCCTCCATTGCTCTCTCCCGTCTGGCCTTCATTTGGCATCCCTACAGTGCACGTGCACGCCTGCCAAGGATATTTCGCACCCAGTTTTTTCCTGACAGGTGCCGCCTCCAATCTGGCAACCCGTGGTTTTTACACACTAGCCATTCAATTTGTTTTTGGGGAATCTCAGTGAGAGTGGCGTCTGTTAATTACTCTGGCAGTCGGGGTGCACATGTGCACCTCGGTCTGACAGGTGAAGCAACGTGCGTGTCACAACAGTGCAACATGTAAACCGGAGGAACGGTGCAGTGTGTCTGACACGTGTCGTGTGTGATTGCAAACGTGTCTCCTGCAGGATGTACATCGCAACAATGTGATGAAAAACAATCAGCAAAGACGGACGCGGTTGGGGACCCTTAGTTTACGACTGTAAAAATAACGAGATGCCACTGGTTCTCGTCGCTCAAACGCCAACATCTGTCAAGACAAATCTATATTTCACGACCACTTACAGATGTAAAAATAGCCAAACGAGGTGCTCGAACCATCTATAAAACGCCGCTAAAAGGTTGCCAGAAGATGGCGGGCACTGTCAGCGAGGCGGGAGCGTGATCAATCTGAGAAGAGGGAGCGGGTGGGCAGTGGCGCGAGGAGGGCACTAAATCACGTCGCCGTTTGCGTAGAGCACGTCGAAACGCTGACACCGGTTGACGCGCGAGCTCCTCGACAGCCTGATGGATCGCTCCACTACACTCCATTAAAGCTGGATGGCCGGCTGGCGCGCTGACATAACAAACAATTAGTCACAAAGGTGCCCATGAACCCGAGCAAAAACTCTCTGCATTCAATCAAAGACTCTGCTCATGACTGATAAATAGTCTCCGATGTCAACGCATACAGTAATGTATGACACGGAGATCAGGTGGGTCCATTTAAAGCCCATTTTTTGTTACAGCCAGAGATTACGGTGATGGATCCGTGTAGATTTGAGTGTTGCATGCAGCATGGGCCATGACTACACAACTATTGTGATTGTTTCTTTTATGTAATATATATTGGTCGACGGACCGTTGTTTAAAAGTGACTAACAAATAAAATACAGGCATTCCTGGTTTGACATCATTGTTGACCATAGGACAATTTTTGAAAAAGCCAATCAGATGAGAGATACTGTTAATTGATAGGAAGTTTAGTATGGATGTACCGATCTACCATGAGCCGATTCACAAAACGATTATAATATTTGACGATTCAAGCCGGTGGAGATGTCATTTGAATCGCAATACATATTTTGAACAGCAGGGGCTGCTGTGTTGACTGCAAACTTGGACAACGAGATATGCTGATATTTCTTAAATGTAACAAAATCCAAGAAAAGCACACACTTAGTTTGTTTATTTTTAAAGAGTCTTTTTATTTTTTATTTTAACTATTTTCAATTTGATTTAAAATTGCAGTTTGGTTTTGATATTTCACAAAGATATTTATATTTTACAAAGAAATATGAGCATTTGAGAAATAATAAAGGCTCAATTGTTCATTTCTAATACGTCTCCACTCATTTTGTAAAATACGTTTATGAACGATTCATATCATAAGATCAGTATTGTGAATAGCATCGCATCGTGAGACGAGTAAATCGTTACGTCCCTAAAGTTTAGACTTCCAAGCAGGGTTTGGGATTTCTTAATTAATTGTATTAACTTACTTTCCTCTAATTCATAAATACATGTTGGTCAGGGTTGGGATAATGATATTTTTCTACAAAAATGCGAAACATCCTTCGGTAAAATAAGTTTGACCGTATACTCACGTTCTCTAGATCTTGAATGCGGGACAACTGGCATTCATAATCTGATCCGGAGTGAACGTGAGTGGCCAGATAGATGGAAAAATCAGCCTGAGTCTTTACCAGATTCTCTTCCTGCTCTTCAACCTAGAATACAGAACAAACACTTAAAAGGTCATTCATAGAGTCTCTTATATTAAATCTGGTCAGATTAGAACCGAGTAAAAAAAATCATATTTTTTAGATATTGCACTAGGATACACAGCCAATAACATCTTGTGTATTTCAATGACGTGGAGGTCACAGCAACATTAGTTTGGAGAGCACAGCAGTATGTGAACCTGTACACAGATCAGTCTCTATCCGAGCTCTATCTAGCTCTCTTCAGACGGTGATAACAGGGCCTAATGTCTGTAAACTTCCTCCTTCTGAGAAAGATAAATCAGTCCAATACAGTGCTGTCTGAACTGAAGGGAATCTGCGCTTAGTCAGGACTGATTAAAAATCGCTCCCAAGGGGGCTCAGACTTAATGAAGATAATATTTCATTATGCCACGCTGTCTGCTGTTGTTCGGGGAACGATTTCATAAAAAAGACGAGCTGCAGCACAGCGAAGCATGTTTATAAAGCAGATTTTATACACGCTGGTAATTCAAAGTGCTTTTTACAGGGACAAAGCAAAGAAAGGTTATCCATAAAAAGAAAAGAAACCAGGTTGCATGAATTCATTTAGCAGACGCTTATATCTAAAGTGACTTTGCCTATAAAGAATTCAATATTTTGCATTAAGATGTGCTCAGGGTTACGTTTACAAGTACCTACGCCACACAGCAAAAGAGATTTTTTGTTTGTTTTTATAAATAACAAATTATTAGCAATGCTAACTAGTATAATGTGCAGAATAGACTCAGGGTAGCGCACTGAAGGGGTTAATAAGTGATAACTGGATGCACATAATTATTATTAGACACTAGGGATGTAACAATATCAAAATCTCACCGTACAGTAATACATATTTAAGAGGACATATTATGACTTGGAAACATGCCATAAGCTTCATCTTTTCATTATCCTCTAATCATAACTGTTGCTTAGAGGTATTAGTTATAGTATGAGATGGGTCATATGACCTAAAAATAGAAGAATTGCACCAAACGGACCTTGGCAAACATTCTCTATGTTAGGCCTGGAAGACCTATAGTTTCATACAGTGACAACGATACTATTCAGACAATTTTGCTATTGCGATAACAAAATATCAATAATATTCTTACATCCCTATTAGACGCAGGAAGTATTGATTTGAAAGATTGAAACAAACACAAAACTTCTGCGAGGAAATGTTCCCTAAACCAAGTCGAGGGGCCTCTTTCGCCGTAAAAATCCTACTGCCGGTATTTCCTGGAGACACACAGTGAAAATTAGCGCTGAAAAAGGCGTGGACACAGCTGCTTTTGTGTATGCAGTGGTAGGAGTTTCCTCTTCAGACGCAAACTTTATGGGAAGAGAGTATTTAGATGAATCACACAAGGTTATTTGCTAAGGTTTGCGCTGGTCATTGTATTGGTATTTGCGGCATTAATTAACGCCCCCAAAAAAGCATTTCTTAAACCCTTTGCCAATTTGTGCTGCTCTTGCAGAAATTTCCACTACGATCGGATTTTGCCCTGTTTAGTAAATCTGGGCCAAGAAGTTCAAACAAGAAGAACAGAAATTTTTGTTTCATCAATTTTGTCAATGTATCGTATATGTAATTAATTCAGCACATTTATATTTAATTTAAGTAAATAAGGTCAAGATGACTAGCAATACCCGGATGACCCTGTGTTATTAGTTTCAGGCAGCTGTTATTTCGCAATAAATTAACTTTGGATTGGCCAACAACTGGCCAATCAGAATCACACATTCCCGAGTATCATAATAAATCAATTTAAACAGCTGAATGTGAGGGGTAAGTTAACAAATAAAACATTCATTAAAGACAAAACAGGACTAAAAAGTTAAAAAAAGTACTAAGGATAGTTCACACAGACATGATGTCAGTGTTTACTCATGTCACTCCAAACGAATGTAATGTTTAATGGCTATAAACTTAGCCAAATTGTTAAATCACAATAAGAGATATAACTGTCTCTCATTTTGTTGAAATTTGTGTGTTATAATGTACGAGAGACAGAAGCCACAGGAGGCGCAGACAGCCCAGCAGGTTTAAGGCCCTTTAAGGGGGCGCACACACACATACATGGGTTCGTGCAAAGACGCGAGTGAGCGGCTGAAGGACGCGTGTGTGTGTTCCGAGGTCTTTACGGCAAGAAGTCAGATCAATACAGTGCATGTGAGCGTGATGCTTTGAGATCGCTAATGGAGTGCTGAGAGAAGCGGTCGAGCTGGGCTGCAGGAGCTGCAAGGAGAAGAGGGAGGGCAGGGCATCAAAGCTGGAAGATCGCACCTAGCGTCTGCTGTTTCAGACAGAGGTGACTGCACCGCTGAGCTGTAGAGCGGATCTGTCCCGCTACTACTGAGAGCAATGCCTATTATTTCAACAGACCCAGCAAGCTCTTTCACTTAACGCCTGCCCTACACCAGTGTTCGCTGAGGAACAAGCGAATAAAAACAACTTCAGGTACACTTAAACACCATTTGCCCGTCTGTAACCCGACAACCATGAATCGATAACAACTACAATTCCCAGAATCGCTAAAGAGAGACTGTCAAAGCTGTCTGGCCTACCACGTGACATGAAACACCTGCAAATGTTCTCTTCTCACGTTGTAGGAAGTGTGAGGGTTTTGACCTGGATCAATATGATCTAGTAAAGAACGCTTGAATGTCTCCGAGACTCAGATTTGCTTTCGCACTTGTCGGCCGACTTTGATTCGCTTCTCTGTTGTGTTCACACCTCAGGCTGAACTAACAAGCCACTTTTCACCCGCAAGCATGGTTATTAGGTTTCATTTGGCTCCCAATAAAAAAAAGTTTGTAAAAAATGTGTAACTCGAGTAGAAAACAAGCACGTGCGGTCAGTTGCATTGTGTGGCACATTCATGGTTCATCAGATGTGTGAAAAAACAGTGATTTAAAAAAAATGATGTCATCATTTACTCAAGGGTGGTCAAGAACAGTTTGGTTTCAAGCATTCTTTCTCTGTGTTATGGCTGGAATACACTACAAGACTCTTAAAATCTGAGAAATTAGACATCATACACTTGAAGACTTTTTTAAAGTTTCAGATAGAAAGGCACAAAGTGATCAACTCTGCAGACTTTCTGCAACAAGTCCAGACTGAAAATCTGGGCAAAATCTGAGCAAAAGTCTTGTAGAGCATATTAGCCTTTAAACAGAAAACAATTAAGTAAATGATGAAAGCATTTTTTATTTTTGGGTGAACGGTTCCTTTATTAAATAACAACACTTAAGACTTTAACGTTAATGTAGTTAATGTTTAGAAATATGGACGGTATCATGGACACTTTCCTTTCACAGGTATTTTCGTTTCAGGACACGAGAAGAAATCAAAAAATCATGGCGGCTCTGTACTGTTGGTACACTGAATTATTTGTAGGTCAGTTATGTGCAGTTGTCGGTTGTGCTGACCTGACTTCGAAGGGTCTCATTGGTGTCCTGTAGGGTGCTGAAGAGCACCTCACACTCCTGGGCATGTTTACGGCTGTGCTCCAGTTCACCCAGCGTGTCTCTCAGCTGCTGGCTCATCGCTGTGAGGGCATCATCTCCGCTCTCCAGCTGGGCCGAGTGTACCTGGACATCCCCCTGCAGAGCTACAACCTGAGCTCTAAGACAGAGAATCTGCTCTTCCCTCTCCAACAACTGAGGACACGCACAAAACCAACATCAAAAGTCTGACATTCCCCCGAAAAACAAAAGATTTCCTAGTGTATATAAAAATACCACTTATGTTAGCGCTCAGTCATGTCTAGATCTAGTCTTAATTTAGCAACAATAGTGATACTACAATTTATACATTTTGGCCAAAGTGAGCTTACGCTTATATCACGACAAAATATCTGCAATTAAAAATCTGTTTTTAAAATGAACTATTTACTTTTTATAAGTGTGTGTTAAGGTAAAAATTTCATTTCTGTTTCATTCAACAATTCTTGTACGAAATTTTAAATAAAATGTTTAAATTTGGATTAATTTGCAGAAAATAAAAACTTGAGAAACATGTCCAGCGTTGTATTTTTTCAGACTTCAAACACTGCAATTATTTTAACGTTTTAGCGATACAACAGTTGTGTTTGTACATGTATTTAGGAAAAGCTCAAAAATATTTTTTTATGTGAGAACCTCGATTTTTATCACAGTTTGTGTCTTTTCATTCTGTCAGTGTTTCACATCACTGCGAATGTCACTCCTGAGGTTTGATTATGTGGAAGTTCAACACATACTGAACTGGAATGTACACAATACATCTAGACATGCTGATAAATAGAAAATCTGTAATGGTCTCTTGATTTTTTCTGGGGCTGTATATTAACCACAATTCATTTTTGCTGTGTAAAAAAGAAAAAAGTCCCAAAATACTATTATAAATCAATACAGTTTTGTCATAAAAATGTGTTTCTGTAACTCCAACACTGAAGTTGTGAAATCAGTTGGCAGTGACACGTAATGCAATGGACACCTTGAATGCAAGTTTCTACATGCTAATGTAAGATATAAACTCAATGAATTCATGTTTTAAATCAATTATCTTAAGCATCAGAAAAATTTGTATTGCAACTTTTTTAAAACATGGCATAAAAAAGGTGTGCATTACTGTTGCCTAACAGAAGAAATTCTGAAGGAAACATCTAAGCGTAAATTAAGTGCCAACCTGATGGCGGGCCTCTTTCAGGTCCTGCTCCTGGCTGTGCTGGGTACTCTCCAGTTGGGTGATCTTGTTAAGGCAGGCCTGGTACTTGTGTGTGTGAAGCTCGAGGGAGTCGCTAAGAGGTTGTAGTCTGGCCTCGGCATCAGTGGCTAACTTCTCAGCCTCCAACAAACCTGCTTTCAGTCGAAACAACCCTGTGTCCTGACTGCAGAGGGCGGCTTCCCTGCAGGACACCTAACATAATCACAAACATGTTTATATTTAGAAGTTGTGATCTGGTGGGACCTAGTTTAGCTGTGCTGTCTCACCTCTTCACCCGTCTCTCTCTGCTGTCCGTGGGCCGTCTCCAGCTCTCTGCACAGATCCTCCAGGTTACCTCTGTGCAGCTGTAGGCGGCCTCGTGTGCTCTCCAGGTCTTTCCTGAGGTCTTCAACCTCCCTCGCCTGGCTCTCCTTCTGTTCCTGCGCCTCCTGCCGCCATCGCTGTACTTCTCTACGAAGCTCACAGAGCTCCTCCTTTTGGCCTTTGCACTGAAACGTAGTTAAAAAGAAAACATGGAGATGCACACCGACTGTTTCAAAACCTAGTGTGTTTACACTGTTAATAATGTTTATTATAAATATTAATCTGAATAAACAATACTTAAGCCATTCAATACTGTTCATCAGTCTAGACATACTCAGGTTCGCGCATGTTTCACGGTATGTTCGGAGGCGACACCTCCAATCTATTCGTTTCTAAGCTCACATTTATAATGAATGCTGGAGATTTGCAGACAGAAATCAGCGAAGCCTGTTTTCTCCCTGAAGCATGTCCGCGGTACCTCACCGATAGAAGCTTTACATTAGATTATTAGACTCCAGAGAGTGCAGATCCCAGATTGGATAATATTATTTTTTCCCCTGGCTGATGATGCATTACAAAAATAAGGAGCACTGTAACAGATGTCTCGCAGGGTGAAAATAATAAATCACACCGGCGACCGCGCGCACACATAGGCGGTATATTGGTTTTGTGAGTTAACTTGCATGATTTATTGGTCTTGATGAAAGCCCAGAATGGAGCTTCTCTTCTGTGCACTGAACTTCCCTCGCAAGCATCATTAAGACTACAGCACTAATTGTGTTGTTTTAAAAGAGCAGAACCTGATAATGACTCCATTAGTGATTCATCTACACGTCTGTTTCCACACAGTTGAGCCGGGAGGAGCGGCGTGGATGTGCACACGGGAGACAGAGGAGAAAAACATCTGATGGATGAATTGAATAAAGAAAGCGAACAGCAGAAAGGAGAGATAGTGGTTTTTATGTTTATGTCGTTTTGTCACTTTTTAAGATTGACCACCATGTTAACTCACAGATGTGAGTCTCAATCTGTCTCGTGCATACATATTGCAAAAAATGATTTTTATAACTGGTATTTTGTTCTGTTTCTTTTTCACTTAGAATATATTAAATGACACTTATGATTTTGGCATATGCATTAATCAAACGTAACTTTCAAGATTTATGAATACATTCATTCTCTCAAAATCAAACCGATGACTGGTGTTGCATGCTCTACTAGTTGGTAAAAAAGTTGAAATCTTCTAGCCGTAGTAAAATATACATTACTATCTGTGTGCACTACAATTCAATAATAATAATAATAATGCGTTTATAAAATTGGCGAATTGTTTTTTAACCATAATTTGTATTAAAGTTTGTTAGATCTATGCATTAAGGGATATAGTTTGCCCCAAAATAAAAACAATTTACTTTTCCTCATGTAATTAAAAACCTATACATGACTTTTTTTGTGAAACACACAAAATATATTTTAAGAAATGTCACTGTAATCTTGTTCTTATAATAGAAGTCAATGGGGACCCATGCAGATTGGTTACCGAAGTTATTTAAAATATGTGACTTGCAAATAAGTCACAATAAAAAAGATCATTTTAATATATTCTGTATAAACAACAACTCCTAACACTTCTTTCAAGAAAAAAGATTTTCGTAAGATCTGGTGTGAACTGTTAACCAAAGGTCAACTACTGGTTAAACTAGTATAAGCTGGTAGGAAGCGGATGACAGCGGTGTGTTGTGCGGCTGCATGAATTACAGCACGAATCAGTGCTAAGCTGTGGTGTTATATTCTAAGTCCCTGTTTCAGTCCTAAACTCATCACAGAGACACCAGCCTGTGGCGATTTCAGATGAGAACCAGTCAGTGAGAGAGACAGAGTGAGAGAGAGACAGGGAAGACATTTTTTATGGTGCTCTCTCGCTTCTTTCTCCGTCGCTGATTAATTTCTTACTAGATTGGTGGGCCGGCGGTGTTATTAGCATAAAATTTCCATGGATCCGACACCGCTATAAAACCCTGTCATCAAGTCACTTGTCAAACACACAATTTCAAATCTCATTTAGTTTCTAATATCGTTTTCATACGGGGAAGAGGGAAGGGCGCGGGGAGAGAACGGAGGGGGTCGGACAGATACAGGAACGTGTTATGTAAAGGAAAAGCCGAGCCATCGATCATAATTAAAAGAGGGGCGCGTCGTCCCCGATTAAATTTTTTGCAGATCAGCGTGAAGTGATTACAATAAAGCAATACGCTATATTGCTTTTAATAAATGGCTATTCCATATGCGTAGCAAGGTTTCATGAAATAAAGTAAATAAAGAGATATATAGACAATGTAATGCGGTCAGCCGTTACAAAATACCTCGATTTTTAGAACTCGGCTCAGCCAATCAGAATCAAGGAACAGAACTGACCGATTTATAAGGTGATCAGAACAACAGGACGTTTAAGTTTTATTCAAGTGCTACCAATCAGTCCGACAATGTTGCCTAGAGGTGTGGGTCTGTTGTGTGAAATGAATACGATGAGATAAAAGAACTTGGTACGGGAAAATAATACAACGAACGACAATGAATAGAAACGTCTTTTCATCGTGTGGTACTTGCAAAAACAAACGTTTAGCCGATTCACAAATGATTGACTTGTGACTGACGATTCCGTTTTTTAAGCAAATTAGTTCATGTTATTTATTGATGCTCATTATTCAAAAGAATGGTCTTCGTCTTCCATCAAAACATCCTTAGTAACGTTCTCCTCGGCTCTCTTTTCACATTTTAAACAAATATTTTATTTGTTCTGAAATGTCACATTGCATTAATAATACGGGTTGCAAACGCCGTTTGTGGACGAATTTGTAAACGACACACTGCTGTTAAAGACGTAGCTTTTTAATGGTATTATGACACAAAAAAGTTTCATATATAATACATAAAGACAATACGGGGGGCCAATTACAGGAGGCATAAAAGCAAGATTGTGTGAAAAAGACTATAACCAACAGGTTACACACACACACCCCTCTAATGAAACCTCTACTGACTCATAAAGTCCAGCCACTGCAGCCCTTCAGACGTAGCAATAAAGTATGATAAACACCGTTTTCATAACACACACACACACATACACCCAGTCACCTAAGGCCAAACCGACAGCACGGCCAGTGATTATAAATAACAGTGCTTTGGAGAGGCTGGAGTGAGGGGGGCTGTTTCATTTTAATAATGACACAGAATCAATGCAATTTAATCAATCTTCCCTAATTAAAAAAATCGATATAGTGAAACAATCAAGGTGCGTAAACAAGATTAAAATAAATGAAGGAACTGTGCCGTGAGCGAGGGAGGGTCTCATTAAAGCCAGTTAATAGGAATCGCACGGCTATGTGTGGTTTGTCGATGCAGCGGATTGGAAATAGTGCGAGCGTTCGCTCTTACGCCGTCATCTTATAAGCAGCCCTCAGCTAAAGACGTACAAACACTCTATATCTTTTCATATTACTCAATATATCAAGCTCTGTGTGATCAAATCATATTCTGCGTTCACCTCCACGCGAAGGGCGTCTCTTTCTCTCTGGAGCTGGGCTGTTTTGTGGTTGTTCTCCTTTATCGCCTCTTCTCTCTGTTTTAGGATCTCTTGAAGGGTCACGATCTCCTGTCCGTTAGACATGACGTCCTGCATCCGCCCTGCCTGTTAGACAATCCAGAACAGTCATAAGATTGATTCATCACCAAATGATTCATTCAGGTGACCCGACGTCGCGTGCAGGTAACAGGTGTTTCTCACCGTAGCTGTTACTACATCATGTATTTTACATGGCTAGACTGTTTTATTGAACATTCAGGACCGGAATCTGTTTCCTTATGTACGTTAATGGTCGACTGATATCGATTTGTGCTGATGACTGATGCTGATGGGTAAATAGCAGGACAGTGCATTTCACGTCTATATGTACATAATACAATTTTCACTTGTAAATATATTGGCTTTCTGGTTTTATTCGAGAGGAGAGTTTGGAAAAGGAAATCATTTTGAACAGGCTCAGATAATTGCCCAAGATGGATTCAAGACGGATTTAAACTCTAGAACCGGGCACAGACGTTTCTTTAAAGAAAAATACCATTGTGATAGGTTTCAAAAGAGATCTCAATCATGTCTCGAAATGTGCTCATTCTTGCCCAGATGATAAAACCTGACAAAGTTAAAAAATGAATCAAAATTATAATTTAGATAGTTATGGGTTACACCGGAGAAAAAAGCTGGAAGGGTGTGAATAAAGGCCTAAAAGGAAACAGGTCCATAATGGCTACACCGGTTGTGAACCAGTAATTCATCCATCTTTCGTAAAACATCTCTCTATAAACCACTCCATTATTCCCCACAGTGTAAAGTTTTTCAAGAAGAGTCTCTCTCTCCCTCTCTCTCTCCCTCAATCTATCTATCTATTCCCGTCTCCTCATCTGTCCGCTCAGATTAAAATGACATCTCCCCTTGAGTCTTAGGAAATGCCACATGAAGCAGTCACTAACAAGCCTGACGTGCCCCTCTCCTCTCTACGTGTGTGTGTAGGGAGGGCAGATCGAGGTGTGGTGGTGGTGGTGGTGGGGGGGGTTATTGGACGTGCCCTTCAGCAAAAATGAATTTTCCAATTGCAGTTAGTTCTGCCATGAATAAATAAACAACTGAATAATTGAGAGGGCAACATAAATAAATAACATCACAAACATTTCACAGGCACTCTTAAGTTTGGCAGATAACTGGGGCTGCATGCTAATGATAAAAAAACAGTACACATTCAAGCATCCAATGCATTATTCACCGCTCGCTGGCTATGAAAAAGTTCAAAATAAATTAATAAATATATATTTTTTAAATTCTCGAGGAACTCAAAACGTTCAGTCAACAACGAAGTGACAGCTTTGTCCCATTTAAAAACTTACAAGGAGACTCCGCCAAACAAGTAAGTGACCAAAGACACACGGAATAAATAAACAAGCACAGGCTCCTGCTTTAAGTGACGGGTGATACAAAGGTTCGCCCCTGAGCACGCGGCACAAACAGGAGATGGGAAGCGTGTCAGGTCCATCTTTATTCTCCTGTGTGTGACAGAGAAAGAGGATGGACAAGACAGCCCGTGTCCTTGATCCTGCCTGCTTACGGCCCACTGAGGCTTTTACCGGACAGAGATGAAATCTGAGGTTTCTATGTAAGCACCTGAGCTACATCTCAGTACCAAAACCAAGTACCAAGTTAATGTTGATAAGGTGCAACATTTAAGGTACACATGGAGATTTTCCTGCTCCTCCAAGATGTCAGAGTTCACGAAGATTCATCTCTGTTTCTCAGAGCTCACCCTGCAGCATGGAGACCAACAGCTTCTACCCACACACAGGTAAAGAGATGTGGGAGGTCTTGGGATGGTGGGCGTATAGGCTACTGCAGATCAGGTGGCATCAGTAGGTCAGGGGATGTTTTTATAAATGTGTGAATCATGCCGGAGAATGTACCTGAGTGTAGCAGGTGAACTAGTGATGCTGTAGCAGAAACTTTTTTCGTTTTCAACTCTGTGACTTCTCTTAACCTGCTCTCTGTTTCTAAACAAAACATTGTTCTGCAATTGTGAATCTCAATGGAGCAGAAGAATATTGGCTAAACAATCAATAAAACAGGCGCACAGCTGATAAAAGCAAAAAGAACATTTGAAAAGACAGAATGTACTTCAGGAACCATTATAACACTTCTAGATAGAATAATCATTATAGTTAAGTGTAACTGTGCAAAAGATTAAAGTCAAGAAAATATTGTTCCCAGCTCAGTAAAACAACTTTAAAACCAAAAGGAAACTTCACCGAATGCTTGCGTCAGCAACATGAAAGCAGTAAATGGCAATTTTCTATAGTTATCGTGATTTAGCTAAACACTTATGAGTAGAAACACTTAAATATAAAAATACTATTAAGGCTGCACGATATAACGAAAATATTGAAATGTGCATGTCAAATGGTTTGCAAAAATATTGTCAGTTTTGTTTTGATGTAAACATGGCTGTTCACTTTCATAAGTGAAAATATGATCAATTATGTCAAAATTGTATATTACAGGTAAATATATGTTCTTTATATTTATAAAATGAGTTAAGAAATAACAATATTTATTACATGAATAATTCATCAATATATTTAAATTTAAATAGATTATTCAAACATAGGCCCGGTTTCACACACATGGCTTTGCTAAAGCCAGGACTATGCCTAAGATGACTTAAGATATTTATGTCGCTTGTATTAGAAGAATACATAACTGGTGTGCATCTTGAGACAAAACAATGGCACTAACATATTTTAGGATATTTCTGGGCAAGTTATATTTAGTTAAGACAGGTCAAACATTCATTTTAGTCTGTGACTATCCATAAGCCTCGTCTTTGAAACAGGGCCTTAGTGTTTTTCTATCACATTATTGAGCAGGTTTATGGTATATTACACTTTTCATCAGTCCTAAATATTACAATGCACTGAATAGTGAAAGATCGAGTTAACGTCTTAAAATTCTCATCATGAAATCAATAATTCGCTCCACAAAACACAACATGAAGCCGTATGTCATACAGTCTGGTTTGTATCAAGATTGAAGATCTTTATTGCCATTTGTACCTCGGTAAAATGTAATTATTTTTCATCATTTAGTTTTTTCCTCATGAGAAAATTTCAAACAATTAAAGGATGTTATAATTAGGCTAGAAACTAAATAATTTATTATTGTAATGAAAATAAGAGATCGCAAAGCAATCTATTTTTACATTTTTTATACTAAACGAAAGAAAAAACTGAATCTTTTTTTTTTCGTTATTCCTTTCCAAAATGGTAAAGTGTACACAGACCTTCACGCTATCTCAAAACTGTCGTGCAATTTGATTGTAGCAACCGCTCACATCCATGTTGATAAATGCCAAGTTTTACTTGGAAACGACCATACGCCCAGTTTTGGTCGTACGCTCGTTTCATAAATGAGGCTCAATGAGAGTTGGTTCTCCCTCTTTCTTACACGCCTGAAGCTCATTGGTCACCTGCTGCAGTGCGTCTTGGGAGCTAAAGAGCTGTTTGCGATAGCCTGCTGACTCCCGGTCACATGCTTCAGCTTCCTGGATTGGACCTTCAAGTTTGCTCTCACGCTGAACCAGCAAGCGGACACAGAATAAAAGTCAATTAAACCACCAGGGTCCAATCCAGAGAAGGAGAAAAACAAAAACCATCTTCATTTTTTTATGTCTGGACAATACAGGAATATGATGCTCAATCATTTCTGTCACTGTATCATTCAGGATACGGGCTGATTTGACGATTTAAGGAAATGGTTCAATTTTTAGGAAGCCTTGGCCAATTCCACGCTAAACCGCAAATTGGATAATGTGGACTCGAACCCCTTTGTCTGTTATTATTTCAGTTCACAGAAATGATTGTGGATTACATATAATTATCTTCTAATGTACCATTCCCCCGCTATTTCAAACACAATGATGCAACTTACAATAAAATATCAGTCTGTTAGGAGCGCATGCTTGATATAAAGCCGAGAAAGACCATCTGATCAAATCATGTACAGTAATCATAAAGAAAAGCAGCAGCAGGGGTCGGGGTGTACTACAGTAGTTTTTCAGTAAAAAGAAAGAATTGTTCAGGGTTTTGGTTGATTTCGATTTGAGATTTAGGAGAGTTTTAGTATTATTTTTAAGTTTGGGATTTTAAAGTTGTTACCGTTGTTCAGAAGAGCTGTGCTTGTGCCTTGGCTGAGGGAGGCACGATATTAGTCAAGAAGTGTGTCATTTCACTTATTGACTAGCAACTATGCTATGCAAGTACAGAGACCACCAGTCTCTTCTTACTTGACAATCTATTTTGAAAAAAAATAGTATATTTTAATATGAAAGTAAGTGATACGTGAAGTTAGACACGTTTAAGTTCAGTGTACTTTTTTTGTTTACTCAAGTTAACATTTACTTGATATTTTAAGAAAAACTAAATGTATTTAATAAGTAGAATTTACTTAATGCTGTTAACTAAGTTGTACTTGAATTCATTTGTAAGATTAACTTGATTTTTAACAAACACTAAATGTATTTAATAAGTAGAATTTACTTAATGCTGTTTGGTAAGTTGTACTTGAATTCATTTGTAACATTAACTTGATTTTTTTTTAAAAACTAAATCTATTTAATAAGTAGAATTTACTTAATACTGGTTAGTAAGTTGTACTTGAATACATTTTTCGTGCAAATTGTTACGTGGATTTTCTTGAGTAAAATCTACAAATATTTTTTTTCAGCGAATCATTCACATGTGGACTGAATTCTCCACTTGCTTGTCTGTGCCGTCCGTACTCACCGTGATATGAAGTTTGTCCACATCCTCCTGCTTTAGTTTCAGGCTGGTCAGGGCATGATCTCTGCTGTCCTGGGCCTGCTGAAGCTGATTCTGTGTGTTCTTGAGGTTCTCTGACACACATTGCCATCTCTCCTTCCATTCTCTCAGCTCTGTCTCCTTCTGCCCTGATCTGATCTTCTCCAGCTCTCTTTGCAGTTCTGTAATCAGCTCCTCCTGATGCTGGACCTGCACACACATGCAATGGGATGGATTTGCACAAAAAATATGTTGTATTTTATTTGATTCATTTTGATCATTTTTAAATTATACAAGATCCCCCACATATTTTGCCCAATACAATTCCATAACTTTAAATTCTGGAAAAGAGTACTGTATAAAAAAAAGGTAGAAATATTATAAATATAATATATACATTAACTCATTTGGCAGACGCTTCTATCCAAAGCGACTTACAAGTAGGAGAGCATATAAACATTTTGTCAACATGCTATACAGTACCGTTAGTGTACAAGGCAATGCTACTTGGAGGATTAAAGCTGGAGTAAGCAGAGGAGAGAATGAACAACAACAACATTTTTTTTTAGACTGACAGTCAGACAGTTATTGGTCAGTCAAATAAATGCGAACAGGTATGTTTTGAGACGTTTTTTGAAAGTTGTGAAGGATTCTGCGGTTCGTGTGGAGGCTGGCAGTTCATTCCACCACAGGGGAACATGAGAATATTTTGATTTACATAACATTTATGCATTTGGCAGACACTTTGGAAGCGACTTACATTGCATTGTATTATACATTTTTTTTTCTGACTATCTGCAATCCCCTGGGGTCTAACCCATGACCTTGGCATAGCTAGCGCCATGTTCTAACCACTGACCCACAGAAAAGCTGTATATTTATACTGTATATTATATTATATATAAATCCTACGTGTAGTATGGAGTATTGAAAAGTTGAGGGTTCAGATTGTTTTATTTCCTACGTTCATGTTTTTAGTTGCAAATTTGTACACAGAATTTTACTAAGTTTGACTTGATCCCTCAGGAAAGATACAGATATACTGGAAACCTATAGTGAAATTATATTTTATTTATTTATAAATATTTGTGCGTTTTGTCATTATTCGCATAGAACAGTAAAGGACGGCCAGGAGAACAGGGAGTGGGAGAGATGAGGCGAGGGATCAGGACATGATCCGGGTCGGACTCACCCGAGACCCCTAGGTTTTTGTAAACAGCACTTGATTCTGAGCTCCAGAATATTCTGGTATTTCCAGCAAGAATCTCCAGCTCCATACTCAGATCTGTGGCCTGGGGGTAAGTTTTGAATTTCAATCGGGCTTCCTTACACTTCTGTACTTCATTTCCTGTCATATCTGCCATCCTTCCTATAAATTAAAGTTGCAAAAAGCTCTCAAAGCAGGAAGATTTATACAGTTTATGTCCATCACAGCTATCAGACACACCGTACACAAGACATTATAAGCACATTCCAAAAAACAGCCGCGAATTACACAAAACTTGGTCTGTTTACATAAATCTTTTTATAAATCTTGCATTACTGTTGCATGTCACACGTGTAAAAGCAAAGATATGTCTAGCATGTCTCATTCCAACTGGCATTTTGTGATCTCGTCCATCAGCTTGCAAACACAACATCTATAGAGTCTTTAATGAATTTTCACAGGCATCGCCTCAAAGTGCCCTCGTGTATTTTATGAACTGACAGACTCCAGTGGCGCAGGGATCAGCACATTAAAGTCCACGCGAATGAAACGGGCCCAAGTTTGCGTGAAAATATACTGCGGCGGGCACCTCGGCGGACCCCTCTATTAATCAAGCTGTCCGCACTCTATTTGGAAAGTAATCTTGTCCGAGGAGTCGAGGAAAACGCAGTGGTAAGTGGCGGTTGGCCGCACTTTGAAGCAGAGGCTTAACTGAGGTCCCAACGTGCACTGAGGCCACATAGTAAAAACACCCGACTCAGAGCTCGCCCTCACGTTACCCTTCTACATTTACATTTAGGAGATGCTTTTATCCAAAGCAACTTACAAATGAGACAAACAATGGACACTATTGGAACAACATATGGACAACTAAAAGCACAAATGCAATTGACTGGTCTCATGTAGCCCACCACAGTTACAAAGCTAATGATTTTTTGATAGAAATTCAGAACTGATCGGCCAGGTTTTGACGGAAGAGATGTGTTTTCAGCCGTTTCTTAAAGATTGCTAGAATCTGCTGAACTTGTAGCAGCGGGCAGATCATTCCACAAATGGGGAACCGATTCAAAAAAGGTATTTGTTCTTCATTCTCTCACACACACGTCCTGTATAAACATTCATCTCAGAGCTCAGCATCCCAACTTGATCTTTAATATTTGTCGCATTCCAGCGCAGAAAATAGTAAAATAGTGACTGACTTAAGACACAACCTCAATGTCTTGCTTCACTCTTGCTTCAAAGCAGCTTTTTAATTTAGTGTCCTGTTGTGCGTTGAGTGGCGCTAGCCAGGCCTCCTGATCTTGAGATTTAGCCCCAGCGACATTTTTATGTTACATTTTATTTTAGGGCCTGTCATAATATTCCACGTTGTTTTGATCAGAGCCATCAATGGCTTTTGTGTAGGTGTGCACGTGGGGTCTCGTGTTAAGTGTCTAACACGTGCTGTTCCAGCTCTCATTTAAATGAAGGCAAGGTTATGACTGCCACTTAACAGTGGTTAGGAAGACATTGCTTGGAAGCTAATAGGCAGTGGTTTGAGGAAAGCGGAAGAGACCTTGTCCTTCTGTTGCTCTTCTCGCTGTCGCTCCAGCTCTTCTACCTTTATACAGTCCTGCCGAAAGAAAGAAAGACATGAGGAGAGTGATGGAGGGGTACTGAAGGATGAATCAGTAAGCACGGCGACAAGAAAAAAGTAAACTCACAGTGTGTACTAAAGTAAATGCTATTATAGTCTGCTAAAGCTGCCGGAGAGTTTTCTTTAGGCCTGAAAACATCAATACCTTGTATGCGTCGTCTTTTGTCAGAGAAAATATGAGGGTCGCTTGTGGATGTTGAGACACAAATAATGTACAATAATTGCTTTTCGAACCGTCTGCCAAAGAAGAGCACATCCATTCTGATAAAAATCATACAGCTTAAGAGGAACATTTTGAACCATAAACAAACAACTAATGATAACAAAATGAAGATTGCGTAGTTGTAGTAAATATAAGAAAATGCATTAACTAACCTTAACTAACAATGAGCAATATCGCTTTTCAACATTTATCGATGTTGTCCGTGTAAGTTCATGGGGTTTTCATTTCATAGTTCACCCAAAAATGAAAATTGGGTCATCATTTACTCCAAACCTGTTTGGCTTTCTTTCTTCTGCAGAACACAAGAGAAGATATTTTGAAGAATGTTGTTAACCGGCACCAATTCACTTGCGTTGGTTTTGTGTCCATACAATAGAAGTGAATGAGGGTCGGCGCTGTTCGACAAACTTTCTTCAAAATATCTTTAAAGACAAGAGGGTGAGTAAACGATGAACAGAATTTTTATTTGTCGGTGAACTATCACTTAAAGTATAGTTGATTTTTTATCAAAAGCTTGAATATGGTTTGAGAATGGATAAGGGCTAGGAACTTTATCTTAAAATATATATTTTCTTTAGTTAATTTGTGTAATTCAAAACAGTTCAATCTTTGTATCCATTACCTTTATTTTTCAGAAAAGTTCAATCACTACTGGATATACAGTGTTGCAACACAGAGAACTTTGGACCATGACCTACACCGGTTCATTCAGTCTCATGTTGACTCGTTTGTTCAGTGAAGGGCGTATTCATTGAGTACATTCAACCAACGAAACGCTCTGACATAGCTCGCACTCAAACGCCATTGGCTCACGTATCTTTGGAGCTGCACTGTCTTTACTCAAGACAGTAATGAAATATCTTTGAAAAAGACATTACATAAACTGTATTACATTTCTTCAGTCATGCAATTCACATACTTGGTTCGATCTTTAGCATGTCATTTAATCTTTTAATGTACAGTACTACTCACTTCATCACTTCTCTAGTCGGAACAGCGCTGGTTTCTTTTGGCTTTAAATTGCATTTCATGGCGCAGCTCATGTTAGCGGATAAATGAACATTGGCATATTAAAACATTCCTGCTTGCCTTAGTAATGAGTTTCGGGATGAATCGCCAGCAGTCACGCTTCAAGTTTGCTGTTTTGCCGGCGATTGTGAAATATAATATAAAATGCTTTGTAAACCACGTGGAGACTAGCCCTGCGTTCCAATTCGCCTACATATACTATGCCCTAATAGTAGGTACTTTTTTTGTGTTGGAATAGTAGGAACATTTGAGTGCATGGCAAAACACACTGGGACATACTAACAGGAAGCGGAAATGGACGTTGTTGTCACACACAACAAAATACAGCTGCTCTTTCCATTAAGGTGTTTATTCATACATTTTTTCGTATGTAATGTTTACTGTATTCTTACATTTTTTTATTTAGTGATGCATCAGTTATATAATATAATTTATGAATGCAGTGGAGCATCACTAAACTCTGTTGTGGGTAATATCAGCCGTTAGACTGTGCATCATTCTGCACTTCGAATCTCTACCGGAAGTAGTAGACCATCCGGGAATCTTAGTGTACTCTAGTATATACAGTACCAAGATCTGGGACATACTAATAATTCTACTTTCGAATACTATTAGGACGGATTGTATGCTAATCAGAAAGCAGGGAAAGATTGTGTCTAGTGCTTCCCCTTCTCCCAGAGACTTCTCTCTAACTCATATGTGAGATAAGCACACGTGTGCAGTAAAGAATCAGCTGACCTCTCTCTCCTTTTCAAGCAGTGCGAGCGTCATGTCAACCTCTCTTTGGAGTTCATCAATCTGCACCACTTTTAGCCGATGTCCCTCTTCCTACACACACAGACACACACACAGTCAACTGAAGGTGAGATGCACAGGGAGAAAAGACTTCATTAAAAGTGTCAAATGGATGCCTTTGCATAATGCATATCACACCTTTGAGATGATCCATTAGCACACTTTGCTGCTAAATAAGCTGACTCGACTGCACAGAAGAGACACAATACCCTCTTGTGCCACACCTTCCGCACCATTTATCGCTGTCTCTGTCTCTTTAAAAGCGGACAGTGGATGAACAGTCAGCCTGATGCGTTTAGATGAGCCCGACTGGGGCCTAGTCATAATAGGACCTTTACCCCACCCCCATCCCTCTCCTTTCTACTCCGACATTGATTTATAATTTTAATATCTCTAATTTCCACTGCAGCGGCGGTTTCCAAATGTCATTTTCCAATTTATGTCAAACTGCGTGACCATTTGTCTTAATGCGGCTTATGACAGCGGCAGGGCGTATATGCAATTCAGATGGTGTGTCGTACAGGCACGGACGACGCTGACATGGCCCGTTTGTGTGTTTGTCATTATCAACGGCTTTATGTTTTGGGCCGGGTGTGTGGGGGGCTCCCAGGAAGCAGACTGTTTACGAGGGGGGTGTTGGGGGGACTGGTTTCTCGAATAAAATGGCTCCAGGGGAAGAAAATAATAATTACGCCATAAATCTGGTAATTGCGTTTATCGTAATAAGAGTCATGATGGTTGTAATGATAATATATTAAAATATGCATTTACATTATGAGCTGATATTGGAGCGTGGGCTTGGCTCGCGCTTGTTATATGAATATTTATGATCATTAAACACAGCCTCCCGTTTTGTGCAGCATTATATCTCACTGGTAAATGAGAAGAGTGGGGCAGGGATGCTGAGGTGCATTTGGCGACAGTACCCTGAGGGTGGCGCTGTGGAGCTCCTCTTTGACGCGGTTCAGTTGTTCATACAGAGTGGATTTTTCGATCTGCCACTCTCTTTCCTTCTTCATCAGCTCCTCTCGGGCTCTCTGGAGGCGAAGGCACTCGGAACGCTGCTCCTGTAGCTGATACACATACATAATGGGTCACAAAAATGTTCAATAAAATCAAACCACAAGCTGTGCTCCAAATGTTATTTTTGGCAGTTGCTGTGCAAATAATCCCTTGCTTGGACCAGCAAACTGGTTTACAAAGTCCAGGTTGTCCAACAAAGTCTGGTTTAAGCATATTTTTAACCACATATGTAACCCCTTAAAACTGAATTTGGTTACGTTCTTCATGTGGCTTTTCTGTTCTATAGATCTATATGGTGCAAAGTACAGTATATGACCTGCCGGATTCTGGCTAAGAGTGAATAAATGGGACCAGTTTGTAATGTCCGTTTATCTGAGCGATACTGACAGATCTTCAGGAGTCCAATGTTTCTTCATAAGATCTGAATGCAGCCAAAGTCACTTCAAACCATGCCAACATCACGCAGAGCTGCGGTCAGGCCGAGCAATGCTCTGAGTCAACCGCCTCTTGCTTCTCTGGCAAAAAAAGTGTAAAAATAAAAGGAACAAGTTGTCGGAAATTAAATTTCAATTCATCCAGTCCCTTTATACACTGGCGCAGGAGCTCGGCAAGGAGAGAGGAGGATCAATAGTGTTTAGACAGCGGAGCAGATTTTCTAAGAGTCGAATCAATAGGAGAGAGAGGGAAAAATACCCCGGCTTTTCTTTGGGTGTTGCAGTAAATACGAACAAATCAGTGGCCTTAGGCTAAATGGATTGACCAGCCGTTTCCGACTTCTATGCTGTAAATAAAGATCTATTGGGAAAGATCTGCCAGGGTCCATGAGAGGGGGCAGGGGGGTATAGAGACACGGCCACCGTGGCAAAGCTGACTGCACTTTACCTATACGCACAAGGAGAACGACAGGTGATAAACGCACAGAGCAGTGATGTCACGCAAAGTATTCAGGACAAATATCTTTCAGGGTCTAAAAAAAAGGGGGACGTGATGGGAACCACTTGGTGACATGATTGATATCATGTTGTCAATTTATTGCTTAAAGGGACAGTTCACCCAAATATACAAAATTGGGTCACCATCACCCTCATGTCATTCAAAACCTGTGTGTGACTCTTTCTTCAGAGTAACACAAAAGAAGATGTTTTGAGAAATGTCTCAGAGGTTTTGTGTCCATGTAATAGAAGTCAACGGGGGCCAGTGCTGTTTGGTTATCAAGATTCTTCAAAATATCTTCTTTTCTGTTCGTCAAATGAAAGTAAGTCAAATAGGTTCAGAATGGCATGAGGGTCAGTAAATGATGACATCATTTTCATTTTTGGGTGTACTATCAGTTTCGGAGTCAAATGTGGGGCACTCCTAAAGCCTGCATAAATAAAATCGATCGTGTATATGTTTGTTTTAATAAAAAGCATAAATATTCAGTTTGTTCTCAATCGCATCAATAAATGGAATAGTGATGGACAGAGTAATAATTACAGCTTGAACAATTTCATATCCCTCAATGCAGAAGAAATAATGTCGTATACCATTTACTGTTTATAGACCAAAATGATTGATATTATTCCTTTATTTTATAGTATTGTATATATTTGTGATTTGCACCACCTGCCTTTCTCTACATAAGGGACATAACACATTCTGTAATATCATTTTGTAGTATTCATAATAGGGAGAGTGTACAAGTTGTCATGCCATGTTAAAATAAATGATAACTAAAACTACAATAACGCTATAAAAAACGAAACTAATTTATACTATAACCCATTGCGCTAGCGGCACAAAAACTGTGGGTTCAATTCCCAGGGAACACATACTGAGAAAATATATACCTTGAATGCAATGCGATAGCTTTGAATAAAAGCATCGGCCACATACATTCAAGTAATTTACACAACACTTAAGATTTTCTTTATAAGCTGGCGGTTCCTCCTCCGCTCGCTGAATTTGCGGTGGCGAGAGTGAATGTTGAATGAAGAGGTTGAACTTGGCCTCCTCTGTGACTCTGGTTTAATTACTGATGAACACCACAGGCCGGCGAAACCAAACTGTGCAGAAGTGCATGATATACGAGCGCGCTCTTCACTCCTCAGACAAAACAAAAACACATCACAAAAGCCAAAGCAATAAAAAGTACCGTCTCCCTCCAAATGAAAACATTAATCAATAAAGTGGATACAAAAATATGAACTGTGCTATTGACCGTCACAGCAGGATTTGTGTGTGAACTCACAGTTCTGACCATGTTTGGCTAGTTTAATGGATGAAGACCGTGTCTTTTACTAAAGGCATGTGCTACGATCTGCCCAAATCTACAAAAAGAACATGCATAATGTGAACGCTGATGTATCTCTGGATAGATAGACTCCCTGGGTAATGCTTGACTGCTCTCACTAAGGTCCAGTACTGACCACACATTTTGAATGAACAAAGTCCTGGTAAAACAAAAGATATTTTGTGACTTTGCAAAGCGTCATTGGGTTCAGGGGGTGTGAATGTGTTTGCATATTCACTGTTGATATATTCTGCGGTAAAGGTCATTCCAGATTGGATTGTGACTGGAGCTCATGAAAGAGCAGCGGGACATCACAGTTCAGCTAAACGCCCTCTGGAGAACATTACCTTAATGATACCATACCTCACACCCTATCAGAGAGAGAGAGAGAACGAAATGAGACGAAAAGGACATTCTTTGACCCAGATTCCTTGATTGGTGCGAGGTGTTAAAAAGTCTCGAGTTCACAAACTAGGCGAGATTAAAAAACTTTTACTTTTCTAAGGAGGACACAGTGGAACGAAACGTCAAGTTTTGCACTTGGACTACCCTTACAGAAATGAACCATGCTTTGATTAAAAATAAGACAAAAAATACGGTTATTAAAATGATAAACTTTTACATAAAAACCTAAATCTGAATATTTTATTTATTATCAAAGTAGACAATGAAATCCCCAAGCAACCACCCAGAACACCAAAGCGTAGCGCTAACAACCCCTTAAAACACCTTAGCAACCACAAAGCAACGCCCCGGCAACCATTTATTTCAAAGACACTTCAACTTTAAAGTGATAGTTCCCCCACCAAAGCTGAATGACTTTCTTTCAGAAGATATTTTGAAGAATGTTAGTAACCAAACAACATCGGGGTCCCATTGACATCCATTGTTTGGACACAAAACCAGAGACATTTCTCAAAATATAGTTTTTGTGTTCCACAGTACAAAAACTGATATACAGGGTTTGAACAAAATGAAGGTCAATAAATGATGACATAATTTTTCCCTTTAGGGTAAACATTCCTTTGAAGCTATATTTCCTAGTAAATGCCAGATTCTTGAATTTTATTGCACCTCACTTTGGCGAGCATCTGTTGAAAGACCTTGTGCATTTTATAGTCACTTCTGGCAAGATGATCCTGTAAAAGTTAACGTTATGTGACACAAGACATATTTGTATGGTCTATCATACACTTTTGAACTACAGAAGCACATTGGAGACGGTGATTTCATCCAAACAGTCCAGCTGTGAGGTCTGTTTGCAGATGTCTGTGGGCAGGACAGTCTGTGTTTCTTCTGGTCTGGACTGTTGCTCGTGACCAGAAGCACTCTGGCATCCAGCTGCCCCGGGCCATTCTCTAAGTGGTCTTTGAAAACACAGGTGGTCTCCGGGGACCAGGATGAGTGGGCCTTCCAGCCCCGCACAACACTTTGAATAATAAATCCATACATCATAAAGACACGTCAGAATTTGATTCACGGAGGTAAAACTCTGAGGTATTAGCTTTAATAACACGTGCTGGAGCCAAAGCACTTGCTCTTCCCTCACAAACCCGGGCAAATCAATTAATTCCTCTGACATCCCCCCAAAAGCACACAATATAAATTTCATGTGGCCGCGGCGGTCTTGTTTTAGGAAGAAAGGGGGAGAACGCGTGACGCACGCTTTACACTTACACTCTCATTTTCGAAATATTCCACAGGCGAGCGCATTTGTTTTTGTAGGAGAATTCTCTTTAAAAGCGTAGGAGAAAGACAAGTAGCTCAAGCCGAATCTCTCTGTTATCAGAAAGCGTAAGGCTCTTTATTCTTTCGCAGGTGATATTCTGCACATAATGATGGATAGAAACATTAGTCTGCGCTATCAATCCTCCGAGAGCACCGCTCCTGACTGAAGAACAGCTTCGAGGGAAAAATATACCTCAGACTCTGAGAGCTGGTGCTAATGGCCATAGTGAGAAAATAAGGGGCTTTGCTGAAAAAGAAAAATAAGACATCTCATTACTTAAAATGAAAACAAAAGGAACAAATGTACAATAATATTTCTTTTTGGAAAAAACAGGTTTCATGTCGTCCTCAAGCCCACCAGTTTATAGTTCAGATTGTAGACATATTGTACCTAGATGCCGCATTCACATTTTTTTCTTAGCGTTACATTTAACATATATGCAACCTACAATAGCTGATTCATCATCTGAACCCGCTTGGTCCACCATGTAAAACCACTATTAAGGCGAACGTGATTTTTCTCGGATTTCTCAGCAGGTGCATCGCACCTCCTCATTGGCTGTCCGCGAAAGCATAGTACATAAATATTGTCTTATCGCTGTTGTCATCGTCATTTCTCCCCCCGATACTCTCAGAGGCAGGGAAATTCTGAGGCAATTACCGAAGTGACAAGTGAAATGGGAACAAGGAGCACAAGAAAGAGACCGTTGCCATGGAAACCCCGCGAGGGGATCCGATTGCATGCGCAGTGGTCAGGTAAAGCCCCCCCGTCTTACTACATACAGAGTCCTGGCAGCGCCCACCGCAGACCAAAGGACACTTAACCCCAATCACTCCTTACAATCGCCAGCCAATCACGGCGAATTCGTTTGCTATTCTTGTCCAAAGGTCAGGTGGCCGTGTACATCCAGGGTGGCAGAACATGCACTTTCCACCCAAAGCAGGAGAATAATCCGAGGAACGCTTATGACATTTCCTAGCGATTCAGAAGAGAGAACAGAGCAAAATTATAATTACTATAGCGATACGCATCATTATTTCTATGGAGAATACGGTCACATTATGTGCTATGATACAAAATAACTAGATTTGAGTCTGCAATAGTAGGCCTACTAATGTGTGAATTATCTGCACTGTGATGGCTGGAAAGAAAAAAATTTCCTATTTACATTATCTACTGAATCTACGCATTTACACGCTCCATTCCGGCGCTTATTTTATTCAATTAAGCTTTAATTTCATCTACAGCAATCTTCATCTAACCGAGCGCATCTGAACGTGAGACGCGTGTGCAAATCAAGCAGAAGAGACGCCTCGGCTTTCATCAACCCTGCCATTAACACATCACCTCTGAGTGTTTTGCAAACATCTTCAAACCGCCGAACGTAATCGTCTGTTAACTGCGAAATGTTCATTTATGCACGATTTCAATACGACACATTAAAACGCGCGCACGACCCTCCTGTTATTATTCCGTTTTATTTTAGAAACCTGTTCTGACTAGGACGTGTGACAGGGACACTAAATGTGACGGCGAAGACATTAAACCCCCAGGACGAGACTCTCCGCGCTGCCGCCAAATTACGGCTGATTAGCATTGATTCGAAAACAAAAACCACAGCGTGACACAAATCAAAAGTGCAGTCGATGTTGATCTGTAAGTGAAATGGCACGTCTCAAAATAGTTCAATGAATTTACGTTACGAAGTCGCAAACAAACGAGAAAGCGAAGGGCAAGAACGGGAGGGAAAAAATCAAGAGTGAAGCAATTACGGATCTAATCAGCGCTTTCTGCATGAAGGTGCGACTCGGTTATCTCCCTCCCATTTGCATCATAACACAGCGTGCAATATTAATTTCCGAGTTTACCGCTTATTGGAAGTGCAAAGTATGAAAAGCCATTAAGTCTGCAAATGGGAAAGCAATTTGCTGTCACGTGGATTCGCGTCTATTCGGCCCGTGCTAAGCATTTGGAATTAGAGTCATTTGGCGAGAGGCATTCTACAGCGGTCCACTAAAATAAGTAATTATGCTTGACTCCTCTCTCCCTCCGTTTCCCGCCTTTCGCTCTTTCATTTGCGCGGGCGAGGAAAGCAGGAAGGGGGGATGAGGTTGAAGGGCGTTAGGGGTGAGTAAGTGGATGCAGAGGCAATTAAAGTTGGTAGCTATCCGTTTGGCTAATACGGGCGCACGCACGTAGGCGCGTGACCCACGTACGTTGCCTGAGGGCCGCGAGGAACGAGGGAGAACAGATGCTGTGCGGCCGTCTCCTTTTACTGCCAGTGTAACTCTTAATCCAATCCCGCACGCTCGGGCACAGCGCTCTTCATTTCGACTTAAGGTGTTCATGCATCAATTCACGAGCATCATGAGGTAAAAATCACTCGCGATGATTCATACTGGGACTTAGAGAACCGCTGTAGCTATACATGCTGTTCATCTTACAAACATGAAAGTATTAGCGTAGATGGGCATGAACGTCTGAGTCGTGCCAAGTAGCATGCGTTCCCGAATGAACATCATCTGTTGGTTCAATAACAATATTCTGGTGAAGTCTAGTTGACATACGAAATTCAACATAAGCTGGTCTGGTACACCTGTCTCATCTGCACCCTTTAACTGCACAGAGAGAGAGAGAGAGAGAAATTTATGACGCCTGTGGTCCTCAGGTCTGTAGAGGTGTATTATGGTAGAACCTGAAGGACCCATTAAGGCGATGTGGATCTCCTATCCGAGCATGCGTATCGATCGTCAGCAGTACCGGGTCTGGGCCTGCCAGCCTAGTTAAAGCCCCGCCCACGTTTATGTGTGTGTCTGTCCGCAGAAGGAAAGAAAATGGGGTCTTGGTGTGTGTAATGATCTGTGTGTGAATAAAATGACCAGACTACAGAGACGAAAAGGAAGATAAATTAAATTATCCCTCTGTTCCTGCAGGAGCTGCATCGCAGCCGCTGATGCTTAGCTGCCCCACGGAGGATCTGTTCGAGAGGAGGAAATGAAAGGCAGTCAGACAACGAGAGAAATGGGAGAGGATGTGAGGAAGGGGTTTGGGGATCATGTTTGACTGAATAAGGTCTGGATTAAGCTGAAGGTACAAGAAAAAAGTCGATTTAGCATTCATTACATGGATAAATATTACAAACCTTAATAATCTCAGAGTGCTTCCAAAAGACAGTAATAGATGCAGTAACTATGGAGTAGATGTCATGAAGATGACAGACTCTTTAATACTTTTCATTGGTTGAATATTGGCAACAATAAAACCTACGACATCAAAATACTAATAAAAGTCCCCAAGCGTGAGCTGGAGGAGAACAAAGCAAGAAGAAGAGAACGAGAGAGAAAGCTTTTGGGGGTTACAAGAAGGTGAGGAGGGTCTAAGAATGGTCTTGTTAGGTCCAGCCCCCCCTCCCACAGGTATACCCCCCACCTCAGCTCCTTTTCATCCACCTGCTCTCATTAATACACACCTCTCACTCATTAAGACGTTGGCCGCGGAATTAATAGAAAGACAGATTAAAAATAAATTAAGAAAAATGCGTTGGAGAACGCTCGCATGCACTTCATAAATCACCCGGGCAAAGGCAGGCACAGGCTCCTTATAATTAACTGCAGACTATTTATTTTATCCTGACGGTATAAATTAGAATTCAGACACACAGATTATATTAGGGGTGTCTGTCATGCGGAACTGCAGCGAGATGTGTGGAATATTTTAAGGATACAAAGAGTAGAGCGCAGACGAAAAATGAGAAAGAGGGGGTGTGGAGGGCAGAGAGGAATACATATTCCTGTGCGCTGTGCAAAGAACATATTTTTCGTTTTCGGAGAAGACAGTAACCAAAATAATACTAGGAATAAAAAATAATGTAGGCAAATAACACAACACTGTATTAATTTTCATGCTGGATCATACGACTATGACACAGACATGTCTGACTGAACATGCTCACATCTGTGTGTGTGTGAGGTAGGCACGGCACAGGTCACACACTGCCTCCTCGTGGGCACTGTGCCCACACTGGCATTACAGTAAACCAGCCAGCCATTCAAAATATTCCCTGTATCCTGAAAAAAAAGTTTTTTTCCAAAGAGACAATGAATTCAAACTATGGACCACTTGGTCAGACATAAACAACGCTGGTCCAGAAGAACTTACAGTTTCATTTTTAAACATTTGAACATAATACAACCAACAGAACATTCGTATCCGAATCGAAATGTTAAGCGAATGTCTTTAAGATTTTATTACATATATGTTGGATAACAAAATAAAACTAAATAAAGATAAACAAAACCGGAAGTGTTTCTGGACCAGTGTTAACATCTTGCAAAGTGGTCTATACATTTTATCAGTATAGTAGCTTTTTCTGATCCCTGGGGTCACATTCGTTGCTAATGCTAACAATTGCTTACAAAAATAAAACGGCAAACTCTGTAGAGCTGTTTGTCCGTTTAGGGATACTGTAGAAACAACATGGCGAATTCCATGTAAGGTGACCTTATAGACAGAAATAGCTCATTCTAAGGTAAAAGACATAATGCTTCATTATGTAAGGTCTTTATACACCTCTGAAGACATAGTTATGTATATTATATTGCATTTCTGTCAATATATCCTCAAAAAAATGACATACTGGACCTCTAATGCTCTAATCCCAAAAATGATACAATGACACAAACTAGGACATCGAACAAGGTTTGTGTTCAGTGAACCGTCATTTCGGTCCAAGGCTAAGCTATGTATTAAAATCTCATTCTCTGTGTGTGTATCCATGGCATTCGGGCCTCCAGGTGGCACACAGCAGTATTGATCCTATCTCACAAAGTCTCCAGAACTCAACCGAGCTCCCAATTTGGTTATTCAGAGCAGAACAGTCGATCAACAGCTCAGTGTCACTTTCACTAGTACTAAAGCCACATATACCCTTGACAACTGGTGTTGCGACCCATTAAAAGGCTTTTCTCTGTGAATGTTTGTGTGCGTGCCTCAAAGAGGCTTTCGTCCTCATTCCCCCTCACTCAAACACACAGAGGAGAGCGGGCTCCTCGGGAAGCGCGACACGTCCGCAGTGGCCTCCTCATGAAAGTCGAAGATGCAGGCTTGTGTCCTCCTTCACATTCCTGAGTTCTGCCGGTGCATTAAGTCAATCCACTGAAGACGGGAATCTTAAAACAAACCCCGGCGCTCTCAAAATCAATGACAAAAACAGACACGCAGGACCAAAGGCTCTTTACGTGCCAATTTTCTTCTGAGATCGTGAAAAACAGGCAGAAGAAAGTACTTGCTTTATCATTCTAGTGTTTGGCTGAGGCCTATCAGAGGGCCGAGGGAGAGGATAATGGGTTCGGAGCCTGACGCATCATGACCCTCACAAAGCTGAGACGAAACTTTTCTTATGTGTGCAGTCTCATTTCGCCGCATGATACAGTATGCACAAATACTCCAAAAAGTGTCATAGACCAAAAAGGCCAAAAAAATCCTCGGGAAACCGATTCACAGCCTGAGATCTGATACAAAATCTCGTTTCATACATACAACCGATCTTCACAAATACATTTTGGCTGATCATTACCACTTTCTATATTCATGCTGTGGTTAGGGTCCCACAAAACCTTTCAATTTGGAATGCCAAATACATACGCCATCCGAAAAAGCATCAACACCACAGCCGTGTATTGAACGCACTTGAAAAATAGCCTCCATCGTATGATTCACAGCCTGAGATCTGACACACGATCAGACTCATTTCTCAAAGCTCCGATGCCGAAAGAGATGGCCGTTCTCCTCTTCTCCTTCAAGCCGGGAGAGTAACTCAGTCTGAAGAAAATAAATACGCACTTATTACATTCTACACGTCGCGTACGTTCACCTCTGTAATGTATTGCGGCGAGCGGCGCAGTGCACGCCGAGGTGAAAAATGAGATTGCAGAGTCAGAGAAAAAAGCGACAATGAGACGGGTTGAGAAAGAAATGTTCAGGAGCTCACAGCATCTTGCTTGCTACACACTGCTTTACGACTTTACTGCGGTATTCTGAGAGATGTGTATTAGAAAGAACATCATCTTAGGTTAGATTCATATTTTTACAATGTCTGAAACAGACATAATGACTGTTGTATCGTATGTTTTGCCCAAAAATCCTCATCAAAACTGAACGCTGATAATACAGAATTTAAGAGGGCAACAAGGCAAACTTAAATTTGATGTTTGTTTTTGCCAAGATGTCTTCTAGTCGGATTCTGAAAGTAGCACAGATGTATCGCTTCGCTGCCTATGATACCCCACAATCCCATGCTAAAAAATGATCCGATGGAGCAGTTCCTTTATTAAAAATACATTTATATACTTTTAGGCATTTAATCACTAATTATTTTCTTGGTATCTCAAAAACGGACTTCGATTTGTGTTAGATCAAGACATTTCTTCACAGTGCCTTGGAAGCTGATGTAAACCCTAAACGCTGGTCTGCTTCCTTAAGATTTACCTTCATAAATAAAAGACAGCCTGTTTAGTGATGGACTGACTCAGAGGTGAAGTAGTGAGAAAGCTGTCTTAGGTTTCAGCCGCAAAAAAATAACATGTCTGCCATCAAACGGCCAGTGTACACACGCCAGCAGTTCCACCCGTACCCAGTAGGTGTCTCTCTTTCACTGTGCATGACCCCCAGTCCTATCTCCCTCCCACCAAAGGCCCCTCCCTTCCTGAAAATCCCCGTCTCCACATAATATATACACCATCATTTGAAAATGGCAGCTTTTTGAAAATTCACCTTGATTATCAGACATTAAAAGTGACTTGAGCGGCGCTGAGTGTCTGGTTGGGGAGATGGCTGCAGACAGCCGAACAATGCGACGGGCGCGGCATTAACGCCTCGCTGGGCCGTGCAGCCGCGCAAGGGAGAGGCAGCTCTTTGTTCTCCCCCTCATCCAATTATTTTTAACGTGCGCCTCTTTCACAACAAGAGAGAATTTAATTTTAATGCACTCAGTATAAAAAAGCACCACGAAATACATTCTTTAGAAAGGAAGAAAGAATATGGATGAGGTTAGGAATTAATCAGGGTGCATGCGGACCCAGGGTGCGAGGTGCAGGCATTGCTTTGCAAAAACGTTCATTCATTACCGTTTCTCCTTAAAATGATTCGCACGCCGCAGAGAAGCATAGCACAAAGTTGGGGGGAAACCATGCGTGTTGCATTTCCTGCTCGGAGAAGAAAGCTGGAAAAACACAAACAAACAATAAAAAGATCCAGGATTCAATGATAAATGGGTTTGAAGATAAAAAAGGCATGAACTCTTGTAGGAAGGTATGCGCCCAAATATTTTTCTAATTGGACGAGCACTTTATCTTGCTGTCAGTGAGGTTATAAAAATGCGGCAGTTCCCAGAAGAAAAGCGGCAGCTCTATAGCCGACCCATTATTACTGCACGCCGGTGTCTGATATATGCTCCCGAGTTAACCTTTCATCTGAGCCCAACACACACGCATGCACATACACAGTGGTGCATGTTTTATGCAGAAATGCACCAAGCAACACTACAGTGTTGTACCGAGCTCGCAATTTGGGACTGCAGCTAAATAAAAGGCGAAAACACACAGTAAATCATATGCCACATTAATATACCGCAGCTGTAAGGATGCAATCATGCACACAAACACGCACCCACACCGATTCAAGCTGACAGAAAAAGCAAATTAGAATCCAGCGTGTTCAGGCGCAGGGCTGCTGCCATCTTAGCCGCAGTACGGCCAATTTTCTCAGCGGTATGAAATGATTGTTTTTTTCTTATCAGCGTCGAGGCAGCATCTACAGCAGTGAGAATTTCAAATGAAAAGCCCTTAGTTTTTGTCCCCGGGAACACAAAATAGACAAACACCCGAGCGGGCGCACACACGCGCCAAATTAGATCTTCAGTTCTGGGGTAGACAACTAACCGCTTGTGTGTAAGCCTCGCTCTGCGGCACAGCGAAAGCAATTCTCGGGAGATGGTAAAATTAAAGGGCAGAATCCAGCCTGTTTATGGTTGGCACTCCGCTCGCTTCTCAATCAAATGTTTTATTAAGCAATCATTCGGCACTCTCCCGCTCCTAACTCTCCTCCGCCGGAGAAAGGAGGGGATGGGGGGCGAGGGGGCTTGAAAAGCTGCAGGATGGCGTGCAGGTACCCGCTGACCCCCACTTCCTCAGCTGCCCACAGATAGTGGACTGAACAAAGCTGATTGCTCCCACCTGGAGTCAGAGTGACTGTTAACCTCCCTCCACAAGGGTACAAGCGGTCCCAGAGCTACCCCAAGAGAAACGAGGGTTACAGAGAGGGGCAAAAAACTACCTGTTTTGCGCACCTTCTGATCGCAAATGAACTAAGAAAATTGGCATTAAACAGTAAAAAATGATTATCATCACACATGGATTACATCTCTGAGTAAGATGTCACCTGTCTCCAAAATGTAATGACCCGTTGTGATCTTCTTTCTCATATTTTGGTGGCTTTAACGTGGAAAATGTGGAATGTGGAAAACATCTGTCATTAACTCTCATGTCTTTTGAAACCTGCATGACTGTCTTACATCAGAACACAAAAGGACTTTAGGGCAGATAAAGCAGTAGTGAATGGTGACCAGAGCTCTCACGCATAACATTTAAAAGCAAGAACTTTACGTAAATAAGATCATTTTCCATCTATATATTTACATCCAGTACATGCCATTAGAGGAATACACTTCATAAGTCATACTTTTATGGTATTTCTTTAGTGCTTTTTGTCCATGATAAAGCTTGCCTGCCTAGTCCCCAGCCACTTATATTTTTCAACAGGAACATATTTAAGATTCTTTCCACAGAATTTAGGTCTTGCTGTTCCATACACCGAACGTGAAAAGTACTTGAGTCCATTAATACCATTTTGCCTAAAATGTTCTATTGTGTTCTAGCAAAATCCGTTTAAGGAAATTGTTTATTTCAAAGCAAGTCTACCGTCCTATCTACTTGAATGAGGGAAGGCAGATAAATAAGCAACATATTAAGCAGCGTATTTCCTTATTAATCAATAATTAAACCAGACATTAACAATACCATAACTTAAGTTTGCTACGCTTAAATTGCGTTAAACATCACCTTTTTCAAGGTCGCTTCATTTCCTGCGCATGCGCATGGGCTGACAAGTGCCTCATGTTTTATCCTTTGACTTAAAACACAAATTATAACCCACTTGTAATTTTTTAAAGCCTTATTTTGTCTTAAAAACGGCGCTTGCTAACAAGTTGTTAAAAGTTACTACTTCCTTTGGCTGGGACCTTAGACAACAATGCGCATATAAAGCTCACAAATAAGGCAACATGGGCAAAGGTCTCTTAAAACACATTTTCGGATTAATTCATAGAGTAATTATTTCCCAGGGAACATATTTTGATAAAAATTTCTAAATTCTTGGTGGTTATTACGTTTATATCAAGCAACCTTAAGTGTATTCATTTTATAGCTTCGTGTTAGCTTTTTTACTTCCGATTGTATTTCGGCTTCAACAGTGACAAATGTTGTGTTTATTTGTAAAGATTATATATATAGACAAAACATGTAAACATCATAAACCTTTGTTAATCAAAGAGCTTATTTTTTGCCATCTACCAAAAGTCTATTGGAAAATGCATAGGCTTTTAGTCGAGGGAACCAGCGCGGCGCTTACTTCCGGGTTAGCCTACAAAAACACGTCATCTCTGAGGTACAGTACTAGATTGAGCATTGTATTCCTCCCCATTCAATTCAGTGTAATAGCAGTGTCTCACCTTGTTAATATTAATATCTTTGTTTCTAATCAAGAAAGAAATGTCATAAAGGCGCCTTAGGGTGAGGTGAACTATCTAAAAAAGAAACTTTCGGCCTGCATCATGGCACTTTTGTTGTCAGGGTGACATTGAGAGGATGGGGTGAGCCTGACAGCGGGGTACGAATTAAAAACGTTGGACAGTAAAGAAAGTTACCTGCTGACTGACTGAACTATGCTGGAATTTTAGCCTGGACAGTTCCTCCTCCTGCTGCTGGACCCGCTCATGCGCCTGTGGAGACATGTGAGCAAAGATCATTATATTCAAGTCACATATGTTGATCATCAAATGCAGAAATATTTTGAGAGGGAGAGTATAGCCAGAGCAAAGATGGTAGCTCAGAACAAACAGAGGAGTGAGAAAATGGCTGCAGTGTTCTGTCATAATGAGAAGCGGAGGTGTGTGTGTGTCGGGCTCCCTCGCTCTGCTCTCATCACATCTGCCGTCAGTAATCTGTTCCTGAGCCAGCAGTGCTGGGATTAAGTGCATGCTACAGATAGAGGATGTATGCGTCATTGAAACACACAAGACTGACACACACAATGCCGCCGGTGACTAATAATACAGCCACAATAGCAGCTTCATTTCGAAGTGAAAATTATTGTTGCTTAGAAGATGGAAGCGTGTGAAGCGTGAGGCCTCCAGATTATTTAAACATTAGATACAAGGGTCTGAAAAACTGTCCTAAATGACGATTTTAAAGACACAGCAAATTAATTTCCAAATACGTATAATTTACTTGAAAACATAAGAACAAGAATCCCAAAACTTAAAAAAGACATAATGTGCCTGCCAAGCTACATTATGCGCCATAAAAATATATCAAATTCAGAAAATGAACCATGGTTTCACTAAGGCAACTGCTTTTAATAAAGCTATATCAGGAACATATTTACTATGGTCTCACCACAATAACCATATTTTACCCATTGTATTTGCAGTAAATTAATATACATTGTAAACAATCTACAACAAACTAAACTTTTGCTATAACAAAACCATTGACAATTTAAAGGGTTCCGAAGCCATATAACAGCATTATGTTAGGACCAAATGTAAATTTATGTCTGATCATTTCACAAAACCATTGTACAACTTTAGAAAATAAAAGTAAAAAATGTAAAACAAGCCATATTTTTAACTTTACAAAGCTTGACAGCTCATGGCTATACATGTTTGACTATAGATATACAGCAGTCGCGATTTCTTTAAGACTGCAAGGGAAGCTCAGCTTCCCCTATAATTGTCAAAAAATGAATGGTCAAATATATGTACTATTATGTTAACATTTTATTGACTAAAAATGCGTTAAACACGTTTATCTCGAACGAAAACAATTTCGTTCAGAATCAGCTACTTAGGTCGGCTGACTCGATTTCCTTCTCATTCATTCCCGTAGCGTACAGTGCATTACTCTGTTGAAGCCCAGCGTCCATTGACTTCAATGGGGCTGCTTTAAACCGTTTTTTTCAGTGCTTAGAAACAAGACGGTCATTGGATAATGCTGCGATTATGTCCCGCCCACGGACGCTCAGCGTCTCTGGGATGAATGGAGGAGTGGGCTGGCCCGGACTCCGAGCGTCTGCGTGATGATTGGAGGGTCTGTTGAAAGACTGCATCTCGATTTGATTGACAGCGATTTTGTTCTATAAAAAGTCGCTGACGCTAAAGCTATTCAATCTCAGTCCCATTGCGGATTTTTCAAGTGTAGTTGAAAGACAAACTGCTGCAACTTATTTCTTGGTATTTGCTTGCCGAAATTGCTTGCCAATTTTCATCATACATTTCACACAATTATACACCACATTCCTTGTTTCAGTTTAATGTATACCCACATTTCCTCCGTCGTGTTTATATATATTTTTTAGATAGTTTGTTCATTCATTCATTGTGAAATGAGCTTCCCCTCTTTGAAAGACCAGCAGCCGCCACTGATATACAGTAAACAGAATTTAAAGGGATTCTTTCTTCACTTCACAGAAACACAAAGTAAAACAGGTTTAAAATGAAATGAGGGTGGATAAATGATACAATTTTCATTTTTAGGTGAACTATTCTTTTCAGGAACGATATGACGTCCCCGTGTGAAAATGAAAGGTCCGACTCTAGGTGAGGAATTGCGGGCATTACTTCAGAACTGCTTGTTAAGGAGCTTCTGAATAAGGGGAATTTTAAAGAACCAGATCATGAACAAAAGATGATCCAGTTGTCACACATAATAAGAATATACTCTAGCACGTATGGGCTCTCATTGATATTCAGACAGAGAGATCAAAAACTTTCTGATGCAGCAGACTCTCTTCAAGGAAACCAGAAAAAAGATCTGATATGCCAGCCTTTATTCGGACAAAACTGAGATAAAGAAACTGGTAATAGTATTTCCTTTTAATAAAGAAAAATAACCAAATAGATTTAGTCATAAAACATAATTTATTTAAATTTAACCGTTTCAACACGAAATGTGTATTAATGTAATTAAATAAATTAATATTTTATATACAACTTGGCTAAAAGAAACAGCAATATTTTGAAACATGAAAAAGTAGTGATGACCCCTAAAACTATACTAAATACATTTAGAAGCTGAAAAAACAGCTTTATAGCAAAAAATATCATGAAATACATACTTTCCCTTTTCATTGTAAACATGTGCCTAAACGCATGGATATGGTGTCTCAATGGTGAGAACTCCGGAACCAAAACTCAAAATCCATGTCATTTCAGAAGACAGCTCAGAAAAATAAGTGAAGGTCAACTGGATAAAGTGAAGGGAATTTACCAGAGTAATGACTCCCAGACCATAGGGACGTTATCATTTTGACCAAAGACTAAGACCAAACAGCAGATGGTGAATAAAAGGCAGATTACAGTTTAAACATTATGTCATGATTATTTACAAAAAAGTATAATGTACAATGATGTCCTCCCTGGATGTTTGCAGACATCCATATGAATACTATATATTATAATGATATTTAATTAATATAATGGTATTGAACATTGCAGTTCAGTATCAAACCAATGGTATAGACATCATTAGTACGCCAAATGTGTAGGCGCCATATATCAAAGTATTAGAAATGTTTAATCTTTTACTCTACCATAGTACTACAACAGTATTTTATTTGTCTCGCTCTCATTTTAGCATATGGTGCTTTTTCACATGGATTTCCTGTTTCTGTGCATCTTTGAACTTTAACAATGCTCTGATCCAAACAAGACAATGCTCCACAGCGACTGTCCACCTACAAGGCGGCAACAGACACAAGAAACATTTCTTTTCTGAGATTTATGCATTTTGCAGATACTTATCCAAAATGACACGAAGTGCATTCAATTTTATTTTTTAGTATGTGTTTCCATGGAGTTCGAACCCATGAGCTTTGTTTTGTACTGTACTAGTAAACACACAAAATGTTGTAATATAAGCTCAATTCCAAGGACGCACAACAACACGCTCATTCCGACCCTTAGTGGAGGTGACCTTGCTTCAATCAGTCCCATGGAGCTCTTATTTCCTAGCTATAATCGGACTCACTCACTAAGGCCTGACGTTTTCTGAGAGGCCCCTCAACCATGGTATAACTGAAATATACAACCCAAACCCCCTGGAGAGAGACATCTGCTAGAACTGTGGCCACACAGGTTAATGAGCAGTGTTGGGCAAGTTACTCTGACAAAGTTATTAATTACTAATATTCATTACTGTAATTAGATTAATGTACAATAACTCTCTCCTAAAAGTATTAAAAAACGTATTACTAATTACTTTCTATATCCCATGTCACCCTTGATCAGTTAAGTGAATCAAGGATAGACATGAAACGGCTCTTTAAATTAATTCAAATAAATAATATAAAGCTACATAAGGTATTATTACTAACTCACCAAAGTATTAAAAATGTGAGAATTATGCATTAAAGCATGGACTTCTAACTTTAACTTTTTTTGTCAATTCCACTAATGCACACACATATATTACACAAAGTATTTAGTATGATTACATCAGAAGTAACTGTAATTAAATGACAGTAAAATAAAATTAATTTTTCAAGGGGAAAGTAATTAAATTACAGTAACTCATTACTTAGTGACTTCGCAATGACAAAACTGCACTAAGGTACGCTCCTTTACAAGTTATATACAAGTCTATAGACTATTATTTGAAAATCAAATGTACTGTAAAGGACTCTGCGATGTTTTTCAATGAACTTTTTTACTAAAGCCCATCACCCCGTGAATTACAGTAGCCAACCCTCAATGCTGATTCAATAACTTTATTCATACAGTGTAATGCGAAGAGAAGACGTTTAGTGCTGCACCGTTGGCGATTTTCAGTCACCTGTGTTTGGGATCAAATGTTAGAATATTGTGATTCATCTTGGAGCTTGATCGTGAGAACTTTTGAAAATGCCAAGAGGGACAATGAATAACCAAGGTCACTTATGTGGGTGGACACTTTTGAGCTCATTTGGCCTTTTCTCTGAATTCAGCACCTGCACGGTGATACTTTTGCAGTCTTCTGCCTTTTGGTTTCCAAAAATGTTTCATTCTCCACCTGCACCTGCAATAAATGCTCTTTCACCTCACACATACAAAAGGCTCTCATATTTTACTCAAAGGAACTCTCAACAGCCATGTTAAAGTTCCACAAAACAACTTAAACGTGTAACATAGCTTTGCTAGAGGGGCATCTTTTGCTTTTGCGTGAAGCTGCATCCATGGCAGTTGGTGTCAGTGTAACATCCAGAACTGTTTTACGACAAATAAACCGGAAGTATCAGAAACAACATACAAAAATTAAGGTACAGACGAAGAAATATATATCTATTCTTGTTTTCTTTATGTGAATGCACAAGACCACAAAGTGATGCTTTTGATAATAGGGAGGAATGATTGATAAAGCAGCAAAAACTGAATTAAAATAAATTTGTTCCCATCGCAGCAAACTGCTGCTACAGGGTAGAAAAAATGTGACTGTTTGTTCTCTAAAGCTCCCCCCAACAGGTCTGCCATGATGCCTAGCGACAGGTGACACGGCCACTGGTGACGGACAGCACTGGCCTGGACTCTGATTGGTCAGTGGTTTTATCCAGGAGGGGAGGGCTTGGAGTCCCACTGCAGCAAACATTAGCTTTCTGCTGTGCCTGCCAGCTAATATACTAAAAACCTTAGTTGTCATTCTGATTACACATCTGATATCGCGCATTGAAATTATGGAAAAAACTTTACAACTTGAGATATCTGTAATACATATTTTGTGCCGTCCTAGACATCTAGATAATAAAAAGTGTATTGGGAAGTCTCATCCAAGTCATTTGTATCCAAGAAACAGAACTTTGCTATATCTCATGTGACTCTAGAGTTTTAGAAGAGATCTTCACATGATCATAAAAAGATTAGCCAATGAACCCATCAACATCAAGTCAATGAAATTTGAAATATTTTATAAGCTCATTTTTACCAAATGCAGGGCTTCCGTGAGGAAAAGCTGTTTACTTTCGGTTTTATAAGGTAAGAAACGACGTTCAAATGTCACAAACAGGCAATTTGATCTAATCATTTGTAAATATGTCAAATAAAGAGATTGGTTCCTAAATGAGATAACTTTTATTTTTTTAAATCATGTTTTTATTATGTTATCATGTTTTTATTGTATTATTGTGTTAGTTATCTGTATTTTTAGTTATTATGGCTGAAACCAAAACAAACCATCTCCACTCTAATTGATATTAATAGGAATGCACAATAAAAATCATGATTTTTGATAATGTTTAAAAACGGAGTTGTTATCTCATTTTGGAACATAACTCTTCATATGTAATTTAAAGATATATTTATATTTAATTTTTCCAAAAAAACTGTCAAAATGATTTGCTGGTTGAAATGATCCGTTTGTTTTTAGTTTTGAGAAGTTGTTCTCTGCGAATAACGAACCTGCAAATGTCGTGACTGGCCAATCAGAATCAAGCAGCCATACCTGGCCGTGTAATAAAAATATGTAAAGTATATAAATAACAAACTTATAGAATATAAAAATTTAATGTTTTATATTTCCTGCTCAATTAGAACAGGAAAGACATCTGCAACCAGATCACACTTAAAACTGAGGAATCCATTAAAGATTCTGTCATGAATTTCTCACTCTCAAGTTGTTCCAAATCAGTAAACATTAATTGTTCTGGTGAACACAGAGAAAGATATTTGGAAGAATGCTTGTAACCAAACAGTTCTTGGCCACCATTGACTGCCATAGAAGGGAAAATTACAATGGTAGTCAAAAGTGCCCGTCAGAACTGTTTGCTCTTAACATTGTTCAAAATATCTTCTTTTGTGTTCCAAAGAAAATAATTTGAAACTAATTTTTCCTACTATGGTAGTCAATGGGGACCAATAACTGTTTGGTTAAAAGCATTCTTCCAAATATATTTCCCAGTGTTCATCAGAACAAAAAAATATAGTTTTGGAACAACTCGAAGGCGAGTAAATAATGACAGAATTTTTGGGTGAACTGTCCCTTTAAGTCTCCTGAGCTATAAAGGATCAACATCCGAGCAATAAATCTGTCCTCTGGAATGGTTAAGTAAAGCATGTCTGTGACATGAACTGCCTGCTAATCAATTAATGTTTGACTAAAACATTGTTCTCAAGGTCTTTCACCTCTAGTGACACAGTACACCAAGACATCTTCCCTGGGATCCATCAGCATGTGCCAGAAATAAGGCAGGGAAACACTTTAGACAGATACTGCCAGCTGCTCATCACACGTGACCCACGGTCTACTAACACACCTGAGTTAACAGCATCACCTGAACAAACAGAGCTTCTTTTGGAAAACAAAAACAGAATTCTGACTCAGTCACATAGATATTCAGTAGTTTTTTTCTAGACAGCAGAGAGATTAAACGAAGAGGAAAATCAGCGACATTTCAAAACAGACCCCAGAAAACATGCACACGTTTCCTCTACAGTTTAAAAACATTTCTAACAATAACACACTTTGTTCGTATTTGTCTGAAATCAAAAGTCCGAATTTTAATATAACCCTTTAAATTTCTCGTAAAACCAAATTCATATCAACTTTCCATAATTTTCATATATCCTATGGATCCTTCGCAGGAAATTGAAATAGTTACATCATCAGCAATCACATTCATTCTTAACACACAAACAACATCTATCCAGCACATAAAATATTTAAAAAAAAACTAAAAAGTACAATTATTGCGCATTAAATAGCCTAATAGCAGCAGGCAAGAATGATTTACGATGCCGTTCAGTCCTACATATTGGTGGGATCAGTCTACCACTAATTTTTTTCTGCCTTATACCTCTAAAGCACGTAATGGTTGCAAGTTATTGTCCATAATAGCATTTATTTTTCTCAACATTCTTTCTTCCGCAACCTGCACGACCAATCCTGTGAGACGCAGATGATGGAGCTTGCCTTTTTAATCAGTTTGTTCAGTCTCTTCCTATCAGATGTACGTGCTCCCAACACACAACTGGCCACAAAAGTCTTGCAAATGGTGCACGGTAGAAGTTGACAAAAATTAAAAGATCTTAACCTTCTCAAAAAGTACAGTCTACTTTGACCTATGTTGTAGACAGCTCCCATGTGGCTGGACCATTGCAATCTATTATCTAACTGTACCCCAGGTACTTGTAGTTGAAAACCAGGTCCACATCTGTTTCCAAAATGGAGACTGGATCTAGCCATAATATCATATATACTCTTTCTGAATATATAGAATAGTTTGATTTACGTTACGAAACGTGAGTGAGAACATATCATGCTTTGAGCCATTAAAAGTATTTGGTGATCCTCGGTAAGTCAAACATCAGTCCACGTCTCACTCTAGCAGCTCACAAGCCGAGTACAACATAAAGCAAACTTCACCATAACAAAGCACGACAGAAGCTTTTATTCTGTAGTTCCCTTTCAAAAACACAACCATTAAATTAGGAAAACTTTGATTTTGTAACAATACGAGCCAATTCGTCATAATTACAGCCATTATCCCTCCTTTTGTATAATGGTGTTTCTTAGAACAACAGAAAGAAAATACACAAAAACCAGGAAATGCATGGACGATTTGAGACCAAAGCTCTGAACAAAGACTTTGAGACTGAGAGAGAGAGACAGAGAGAAACAAACAAACAGGGCCCGTGCAGCCTGGGCCTGGTTGTGAAGCTTTTACCTGAGCCTGTAGCGTCTCATCTTGCTGCCTGGCATCCTCGCGTAGCTGCTGGTTGCGGCTGTGTTGCCGTTGGTGCTCCTGTCTGCTTTCCCGCAGCTCTCTCTGCAGATCCCACAGCCTCTGCTCCTGGAAGTCCAGCTATCCAACCACAATAGAGGGCAGGGCGCAGAGGAAGAGAAAATCAATCCACTACAAAGAGTCTCTTTCTGCGCCTGTTTGACGGAGCCTGCCATGACTGGAGCTCCAGCCCGGAAGAACCAGCCTTCGTCTGGCCTTTATCACATCCACCCTGAGCAGAGCAGCTCTAGCACCCTTCACATCCACCCTGACACTCCAGACAGGCTAGAACAGCCCTGCGCTGAATGCAGAAACAAAAATCAATGCTTCTTAACCGAATGCGAAATCGCAGCTCATTGTTCGACCTGACATGTAAAACGCTGCTCTCGGATGGATGGATCTTTGCGAAAATGCCGTTCGACAGTAATCCATACGTGGAGTATCTACAACAGGTTATTATTCAAGGCCCATGACTTCACATCAAAAAGACATAATTATTGTTATAATTAGCACCGTCACCTACTAGAAAGCGAGAGAGGGAGGGTGACCAGAAAGAAAAGGAGAGATTCCTGGTTCCGGTCCAGTATGACATTATTAAGCGTTCTCTTCTGCATTTCAAATCGTCGCACGGTGACAGCTACGTATCCAAAACGGAGGCCCGGCCGAAGATCAATTAGACAGCCGCACTCATTAAAGGCCTGAGAGTAATCCAGCTATTCGCCCAAGTCACCTAAATCAAGCAGTCGCCCCACGCCTTACGCCATTGATTGTGGTCGGGTGACAAACACGCCAAACCGTCGTGTCTTTTCCATGCATCTGTTGGTTTAGCGAGTGCCGAGATTCCTGGCAGATTCCGGGTTAAAAGGAGAGGCAAGGATGAGAATCGCTTCCCTTTAATCCTAAAAACCCTGCTCATCCTTTTGCTCTGCTTTTCGGTGTGTGATTCGAGCCGATAACCCTGCTCTTTCTTTTCTTTACAATTGCTCTCTCTCTCCATTCTCCCCTCCTAAACTGATCAATACTTCATTTAAATCATGACATTAGCACACCACAACTCTAAAAAGCAGAAAGGAATACCGAAACGCTTCTTGTGGCAAATAGAAGGGATGAAAACGGATCGCACGTTTGATTAGTGACCGTGAGCGCTTGTATTTTAAACGTAAAATCATGAAACGTACGAGACGCTCAGGACCGGTATCATTGTTTTGATTTGAGCTCCCGAGTCTGACTGATCAATATCGCATTTGAACCTTGAGAGAGGGGCGAGACGCACAAACCTTGACGTTAAATGAAATGCAAATAGGGCTGTCGTGATCAAAGCGCATTTCAGTCCTTATCGGATGTGCCGCTGAAAACGAGCCCAAATAAATATCTTTAAGTCTTTAAAAGATGCTTGCGCTGCATGAAGCCGGTGCACACTCAAAATGCAACCCCATTCGTTTTTTCATGCAAAATGCCACGAGCATAATCATCAGAGCGGTATGCAAACACTCCCCACTTAAAGGACGGCACCCACGGACGCGGGAGGGGTGTGGGAGGAGAAAGAAGAAAAAAAACGGTAATTTCCTGTTGCGGATCTGCATAACAGGCGCGAGAGCGAAGCCTATCAGCCTAATGGTCATTAGCGGAGCTTATTTACCTGAGCGCTCTGGGCGTCATGGGCCTGATGAGAGAGGAGCAGGTCTTGCTGCAGTCTTTGGATATTCGCGTCCCGACGTGACAACTGCAAGTCGGGTTTTCCCATGCCAAACGTAGGCGCATGGCGGAGAGGAAGGAATGGAGGGCGTGAGACGTGTTTTTGAGAGGAAAGCGAGAGAGGAGGAGAGAGAGAGAGAAGACAGGATCACTCCACATGCACTAACATATAGCCGGGTGCCAATGTCAACCAATGAGCAATTAGGCAGACAAGACCAAAGTTATTGATCGGGGATAGGGGGCTCTTTTCTTGCACACTAACTAGGCTGATTGAGTATGTGTAATGGCTGGAGAAGCAGGAAGGGAAATAAGAAGGTGGGGCGAGGGTTCGGGAGGGCAACTCCCTCCTCTAGCTGGGCCTGTAGCCTTAAAGAGGGTCATTTAGCCTAATATTGATCTTCCGGCTAAAACCTAGGCTGACATGCGGATTTGATATATGCACTGAATGTAGACGGCACAACTGTAGATACATTAGGCTGTTAAATGTGCGTGCCCCAGTAATGTTGCTTGGTGTATAGAAGAAAACTGGTTTAACACTAAAAGCAAGCAACTAATGTGACTTTACATTTACATTTGGCAGACGCTTTGGAGCGCCTTACATGCATTGTATTATACATATTGTTTATGACTAGGTGCAATCCCCTGGGATGGAACCCATGACCTTGGCATTACTTGCGCCATGCTCCAACCACTGAGCCACATGAAAGCGGAGTTTGGATTACATTGCTCATTGGCCTCTTTTACAAATAGTACAAGGAACACACACACACAAAAGAGTAAAACACCAACCAATTCTTTGCCAACAAAACATGACAAAACAGATACACACACACACACACACACACACACACACACACACACATAAAGGCTTGTGAGACAAACAGGAACACACAAGACCGAAAAAGTCACAAGAGCCAAATTAAATGTATTTCACTACCATTTACCATTTAAAACTTTAAGGTCAAGGATTAAGATTATGTTTTTTTTATCTTTCAAACCACTTGATCTAAAGGTATGCTTCAAATTCTGAAATAAAGTTTGTAGACAAGTACATAATTGTGCAAATGTATTAGTATCATTCATTACAAAACAAAGGTTTTTATTCAGCTGATTTTTAAAGTTTCTTAAATGAACAAATAAATAATGAAGAAAACCAAGCAACCAATAAGAGCCCAGAATAGATAGGAACTCATTCAAAACTGTATAAAAAGCATCTGATGATGAGACCTGAAGAAGCTGAATGATAATATGCAAAGAGTGTGTTTTACAAATTGTAGGTAGAGAATGGCTTCTTTGCTTAAACTGATTTATTGATCATTTTATGATTATTATAAAAGTGGAAAATGTGGCGATAGAGAAATAAGTTACCTTAATCACTGAAAGATTATAGTGACAAAAGTTAACACACAGTAATTGCTAATACAAGTTGTGCTGAGACTATTACGAGCAAACTATGTGAAACAGTGTTTAACAGTGAAAGATCATTGCATCTGTACCTCAGTCTTCAACAGGCCGGTTCCTCTAGGGTCTTTGAGATCAGCTGATGTCTAAAGAGAAAAAGAATAAAAGTAATGAAGCTATGTGCTTATTTTAAACTGAAAAACAGTGAGATGGCAGACAGACTGATGTAATTAAGTATGCAAAAACATAATAAAATGCAAAAAAATGTATACAAACAGAATTTAATAAGTGTAGATTTATTCCACATGCCACTTGTTTATGAATGTGAGTTTCGGGAACGCCATATCTGTTTGATGACCAATGACAGAGAAAGGAAGTGTTCCCGTTAAAGGGAAAGTTCACCTTCAAAATAAAAATTCTGTCATCATTGACTCACCCTCTTGTCATTTCAAACCTGTATAACTTTCCTCCGCAGAACACAAAAGAAGATATTTTGAAGAATGTTGTGAACAGCCCCCCATTCCCTTGCGCTGGTTACAATAGAAGTGAAGGAGGGGGTGTGCTGTTCTGTTACTGACATTTTTCAAAATATCTTCTTTTGTGTTCTGCAGAAGAAAGAAAGTCCAGGTTTACAATGACAACAGGGCTTGTAAATGATGCCAGATTTTGAAGGTGAACTTCTCCTTTAAGAGGTGCAATATCTACACATTCCACCTTAAATAGGCTGCAAACGCAGACATCCTCAAGTCTCCCTTTTCTAGGATTGTTCTCCCGAGGACCTCAAATCTCCAAGTGCGAAAAAGAATTGATTTGATCGGCGATTCATCGGTCCAATTCCCTCCATTCTGTCAGCCTGCTCTACTCTGATTGGTCAGATGGTCTAGTCTGCCGTGATTGGTCAACCGCGTGCAAAGTCTCAAATGGAACGTTGTCTGGAATTACATGGAGTGATGCAAATCTGACCCGGAGCTGAGCTCACGTGAACGAAACGTCTGTCGTTCTGAGTCGACTCCATTTTCAAAAGCCAATAACTTTGCTATTCGTTAACTTTCGGCTTTACAACTTGGCAGACTGCTTACATTCACACATAACAACATTACTCACTGCATGAAATGTAACTTTAAGGACATTGTAATAGTTACTCTTTAAGAAAACAGAAAACCATCCCTCATTCCCAGAGATGTATAGTAACGAAGTAGATCTACTTCACTACTGTACTTAAGTACTCAAAGGCGGTATCTGTATTTTATTAGAGTTCTCTTTTTTTCTCCTACTTCCACTTTTACTTCAGTACATATTTTCGATGAGTTTAATACTTTTACTCCGATATTTTTTTTATGTGCTGCATCGTTACTCGTTACAATTATAAAAAATGTTACGAATCATTCCAAACCCACATTACCACTGCCAGAACGGTAGATGGCAGGTTAGATGAAGCTCAGCTGGCACATCATTGAGCGAATCAAGCGATTAAGAAGACTGCGTGCTCCCGTTCTGCCTTTTGATCAGCTAAGAAAATGGACGAACCAAGAACACCACCTTCCACCCCATTAACTTCAAGTGATCGTGGCTGTGAGAGTGAGGAAGGAGACCACCCCTGGCCCTACTTAGAGTCCATGTTCTTATATGTCGGAGTGAAAGATAATTCATATAGAATGAAGTGCTTACTCAAGTGCGCCCCGGCCCGCGCATTCACCGTCTAAAGCTGGGGTTATAGTCGACGCAGTCGCTAGTTCGCCTGGGTGCGCGCGCCAAATATGACGTCATCGCGGTGTTCGCGGAGTTCGCTTTGTGTCCGCACGAACTCATTTCGCGTGGCGGCGTGCACAACTTTTTTGGTGACTCGAGCGAACAGTTCGCGCGGCGCCGCAGTCAACATGAAAGCTTTGAAGAGATTTTGGCTTAACAGGTACCCCTGTACAGACATCTTTTAGGATCAATGTGTCTGTTTTATATTGTATTCAGAATAAAACAATATTTATAAACATTGCTCTTTTGAATTGTTCTTATATCTTCTCATTTTATATAACATAAATACATCCAATGGGTTAATATATGGTAATGTACATTTAGCAGTCCCTAACCCAACAATATGAAGAAATGCGTCTGCATTATGCACAGAAATGTGTGATACACATTGTTTGTGATACACATTGTTTGAGTGAACAAAAAGTTTGATGTAAAAATGTATTAATGTATTAATGGCATTCTGAATGATCTGACGTAATTCCGGTTAAATTCATACTTTTCTTCTACTTCCTGCGGATTTACAGGACGATTTCGTTTGTGCGCCCCCTGTCGTTTCAAAGAATATCTCAACGGTGAACGCGTCAAGTATAAACGTCTCGTCCGCTTGGGGAGTTGCGCGTGCGGTCAGCGGAGGCTCGCGAAGCGGAGCCAGGCTAGACCATAAACAGGGCTTTAAAACAACACGAGCGTTATCTTGCTCTCTAATTGTTTACATAGTTAATGTGCACTGTAAAGGAACATACAAACAATGAACAGCTGTATTTTTATTAACTAAGATTAACAAAGATTAATAAATACTGTAACAAATGTATTGATCATGGTTAGTTCATGTTGGTTATTAGTTAAATGTAATGGTTATTAGTCTACTAATGTAATGTTAACAAATCAAACCATATTGTAAAGTGTTACAAACAAATCATTTACTCGGCACACAAAAACAATATGATATTCAAACTTTTGACTATTTTCTTTAATAACTACATAACACAATACTTGTACTTTCACTTTCAGTACTTGAGTAGTAATTTTTAAAATAAACTACTTGCAATACTTAAGTACAAAAGTTGTTGAATACTTTAGTACTTCTACTTAAGTGTGTTGCTTAAAGAGCACTTCAACTTCTACTCAAGTTACTTTTTTGATAGAGCACTTGTACTTTTACTCAAGTCTGGGTCTCTAGTACTTTATACATCTCTGCTCATTCCACAACGACTGAAGAATGTCGTTCATAAAAAATGCTTTGTTGTGAAGACCGAACGTTTAAGAGTAAGGAGGACAACACCCAATGTCCCCCACACGCTCATACTGACCCCTTTCTCAATAAAGTCTCTGGAGAACAGTTAGTTAACACTGATTGTCTACAAACCTGCTCACAATGACAAGCATGGCCTCGGCCAGCTCCACTTCAACACAATCAATTATTTCCTCGCCACCCATGGCCAAGAACATCCTTAAAGCCCACAATCCACACCAGAGAAACACTTCATTTGGAAGGTGTGGAAAAGACATTAGGAACCCTGCTTTTCTCATTGCTGGCCAAAGAGGGCTAGAAAAAGAAAGGAAATGCTCGTTTACTGCCGCAGATTCTCTCTGACTGTGTGTTTTACAAGGCTATTCAGGTATATTCCCCTACCTCGTGCTCTTTTGCATAGCCTTATGTCTTCTGTGTCTCTCTGTGTGATTTTAAAAATCAATGGCGATGTATCCAGAGAAGCGGATATGATAATGAAAACAAGGCAGAGAAACTGTAACTCTCAGAGGTGATTGCTCATTCCGCGCGGCTTCAAACAGCCCTGCATTAGAAGGACACCTTAAATATTCGGACTTTTCACGTCAATCCAGACTAAATCCCTAGCAACCACCATGGCAACACACTTTCAGCTGGACGTGAAATGCATGGCAAGATCCCCGCTGCCACCGGAGATGGAGGGGATATGAGAAGGGAGGGCGTGAGGGGGAGATGGAGAACATAGAGAGAAAAACAACCGCATTACAGAATGAAGCATTATGTCGAGGAAAAAGAAATCAGGTAGACTTCATTCATATCAATAGCGGCAAACAATACCGCAGGGTCAGGGAGAGGAAAACACTGAAGATGGACGCAATATTTTTTGTTTGATTTGCTACATTCAACGTGCTTTTGAAGCTATTTCCAAATGCAAGGGATGTAATGTGTTGGGTACTGCGTGGCCACACCATCACATTCACAAATCCACTGCAGTGCTCAAGAAATACCCTATCCTGCTGAAAAGAGGACATGTTGTGGATACAGGTCCTCCACAAGGATTTTTTACTAGCTGTCTAACCAGTTTTTAAACCAGCTTGGCAACATTTGCTTGACCACCAGCGAGTGGACATATTTCATACATTAATCAGACGCACACGCCTTGGCCCAAAGTTTGTTGATCGATCTCACTATAATAATATAACTATTTATATTTTGATCAATTTATTTTCATTTTATTTATCTTCACATTTTATTGTATAAAAACTGTAATAATTGAACAATTTGTTGAATTTTATTCTATATAACTTGATTAAATAAACATTCTGTTGAATGGGTCGTGTAATTATGTCAGTTTTGCCAAGTAACGTTTTTTCTACTGGTTACTCAAAATAATTCTGGCTAGACAAACTTTTAATTTGCTAGTTAATGTAATTTACTTTTTATTTCTTTTGCTTTTTATATGAAATAATCCACAGGGACTTTTAAAAACCGTCTATATTGACCATACAATTTACAGATCAATATGGCGGAGGCTTAAGGAGACGCTATTTATTCTTTTCCTCTATAATGTATATTTACTATTGAAAATGTCCCAATAATACAAAATAAGAAAAAGAAAGTAAACAATATGCATCCACAGCCAAATCAGAGATGTTATGAGCTTACGGACAGTTTTCCCTGGAATCTTTTACCCAAAATTTGACACTTATGTTTCTTTTTCTTGGTACATACCAGCGTCAGAAATAAAAGGGATGGTCCACAAAAAAACAGAAAATTTTGTCATTTCAGTCATCCTTTTGTAATTTCAAACTTGTATGACTTACTGTCTTCTGCAGAACACAAAAGAAGATATTTCAATTAAGAAAATGTTGTCAACCGAACAGCGGTGGTACCCATTGACTTAATACAATAAATACCAAAATAAATCCATGAAGAAATGTAAAAATGTAAAAAAGCAAAAACTAACTATATAAATACATTTACTTATTTATGCTTTATTTATAATGAATTTATTTTAATATATATGTATCTCCATACTTTTACATTTATTTATTTTCACATTAATAAATCATCTCTGTACTCTGTGCTCAACTGCTTTGTCTAAGCAAGACATGCCCCCTCATTACCATATAGACACAGAAATGTAAATCTTCATGGACTTATTTTTTTTTTATTATTTTAAGTTTAGGTAGGATCGGAATTTCATATAGAAGTGAATAGGTACCACCGTTGTTTTGGGCAATATTTTTTTAAGAAGGTTATGTTTTAAAATAGAATATTATATTATTTAAAAAATATCAAATGTTGCAAAAGTCTCTGAATCTGACATCTGTAACTTTTCCCGAAACCCCTGTTCCAACGATAATCGCAAGCAGCATTGCAAAGTTGCTTGGCTGGAACTACAGGTCTAGAGCTATGGTTAGAAGCATAGATCCTTATTATTATGACATGTAGACTTACATACATCATGCTTTTGATCGAGGTAAGCAAGCAATATAATATCCATCATTCTAAATATACAAATTCAATTTTACAGCTTTTATAGTCTCAAGAAAATAGAAGCGTCGTTATTTTAAAAGAGTGTATGCGCAATGTCCTACATGCTCTATGACCCTGGGGAATCCCTGGGCGGAGTTAGTAGGAGGGAACTGATGAATGAGTTACATTTCGTGAAATTAAACAATAGAGAGCAAAAAATATGAAAATAAAAATAGTTTTCAGGTGCAGTGTACATTATTTACAGCAATAATATGAGATTAAATCGATCAAAGCAGATTAATTAGAAGACGGTATTACTCCACCACCTATGTGACGTCATCAACTATGTTGTTGAACAAACGTGGTTCAAACGACAGATATGCGACAAAGTTACTGTTTTCAGGAAACAGTCGTGAGTAGCTAGTTAGATTCTCAAACGATGCAACTTTCTATGGTGGTTATCCAGCGATATATGTCGTTGTTCGGGAAACGCACCCCATATTGCTTCAACCCCCCCACATTTACTCTTCCATCCTCCACATCGGACCTCCCGTGAAACAGTAATGACCTCTAAGCGAGCCGCTTCCTTTAGAAATTTTAGCTCTTTTCTCTGCATCTGCTTTCTCTGTCTCCTAGATCCCGATACTCAGACGCTGATGAGTTTAGTCAAACTTCATTAAGTTCATAGCCCCAGCCTGGAGCTCCCCAGTGGCACACTCCACCAAACGAGCTCTTTGTCTGCCAGACGGCACTTTATTGCTCCATCTCACAAATGGGAAGAGGAACACAATCTATCTCTGTCACTCTTTTCCTTTCTCTGGGGTTGTGTGGGCAAGGGGTCTCCAGTCTATCCACCATTCAGCAATTGGTGTGCAACAAGTTCGTGGAAATGCATTAATGAATGCATTAACGTGACCCTGAAATAAATCTCTGCGTACTCTCCTCATGAGGGGAAAGGTTATGCAGGCGAATGGCTGGAAGAGGTTAGGCCCTCTCCCTGTAGAACGACCATGTTTTTTTATGAGCTCTACCATTGTGTCCCGGCTGGGGACACTAGACTCCCCCTCAGTATTAATTCTGTCCTTATCGGCACAATATTTCAACCTTAAACTCCTTCAGAAGTGAAGTCCACATCACTGAAATAGAAACGGATAGCCAATTTCTCCATTATATAGCCAGATTAGAAACAGTGCATCTCAACAGCATCCAATTGCCAGTGGACTTTAAAAGTATGCATCTGCGCACGGTTTTGGGGAAATTATTGGCCACAACTCATTGCGGTATGGAAGATGAGAGTTGGAAATGGCTCTCCTTCCACTTTTCAAGTGGACTGTTTGATGGATCTGCTACAAAGTGTAAGCATGAGGGCTATAGATCCGCAGTTCAGACCTGATGGAAGAATAGAAGTGCCTGAATAGTCTTTCACCAAAAAAGAAACTTCTGTCATAAAGGCTCAAAGTCTAAACCAGTGGTTCTTAACCTTGTTGGAGGTACTGAACCCCACCAGTTTCATATGTGCATTCACTGAACCCTTCTTAATTGGAAAAATAAAATATGATTTTTTTTCAAATTCAAAACATAGGTATATCTTTTACTGGTGCACAAAATGAACTGTGCATCAACATCACTGTTGATAATTTGCAGTAATTTAAAAGAAATGCGTGTCGGCGCATTCTCGAAACATTTCGACTTTATTCTCGAAACATTTCGACTTTATTCTCGTAACATTTCGACTTTATTCTCGAAACATTTCGACTTTATTCTCGAAACATTTCGACTTTATTTCGAAACATTTCGACTTTATTCTCGAAACATTTCGACTTTATTCTCGAAACATTTCGACTTTATTCTCGAAACATTTCGACTTTATTCTCGAAACATTTCGACTTTATTCTCGAAACATTTCGACTTTATTCTCGAAACATTTCGACTTTATTCTCGAAACATTTCGACTTTATTCTCGAAACATTTCGACTTTATTCTCGAAACATTTCGACTTTATTCTCGAAACATTTCGACTTTATTCTCGAAACATTTCGACTTTATTCTCGAAACATTTCGACTTTATTCTCGAAACATTTAGAGAATTTGTTTTTATTTTTAACGTGGCACTAAAACGCCATCGTAGGAGGCAAAACAGATCCGAAAGAAATTGAAAAAGGGAGAATTAAAAACAAAACAAAAGGTAGGAAAGAAAAGTACCGTGTGGGAGCGTTTTAGCAAAGTGGTTTTTAACAAGGAAGAATAAAGTGCTGGGTTTGTAATATGCAACTACTGTGACGCACTGTATGTATATGAAAGCGATAAGACTGGTACCTCTTATGGTACATGATGTGTGTGCTAAATCGAAAGATTAGATTTAAGCATTTACAGACAAAGACAGTGCTAGAAAATTTACTGAGTAATTAAAGTGATGATCGGGTCCGGGTCGGGTGCGGATATCTATATCAGAGAAAATTTTACGTGCGGGCGGGTGGCGGGTGGATAATTTATTTGAAGCAGCGGATGCGGTTGACATTTTAGCCCATCGGCGCATCTCTAGTGTCTTGACCTCCGCCGAACCCCTGAGACTGAATCACTGAACCCCTGGGGTTCGATCGAACCCAGGTTAAGAACCACTGGTCTAAACCATTACTGCTATCGCCAAAAATTGAAACAATGGACTAGTCTTTGTTAATTATGATTTCTAAAACAAAAAAACGATTTATATATATTTAAACGGTCAAAATGACAGTATAAATTTGGACGCCTCCAAAATTTGTCAGTTGAGCTACTGACAAAGATCTCTAACAGTATGAAGACCAGTTACAGCAGTCTGGCATTTCTCAGAGAAGTAATGAATTCAATTAGCCTATGCTAGCCTTAATTTTGAGCAGCGTTTCATGAAATGATATTAAGCTGTATAGACATCATGTCCTTCAGCATAATTGAATAAAGCAGAGTTTTTTTGTTTTAATCACAGGAACACAATGACATGTTGTTGGACTGATCTCATATGCTTGTCACGCCTAGTAGATCTAGTCTTTATCCGAAAAAAATATATAAAAAGACCAAAATATACAGGAGTTAAGACTGTTAGCCAACAAAAACACAAATGAGATCTCTTAATATTTAAGAGTTGTTTCTCAAAGAACAAATTCAATTAAATGGAAGTCAAATGTAGTCTTTTTCTGATATATGTGACCACAAAACCAGTCATGCGGGTCAATTTTTTTAAATTGAGTTTATAGCATTTGGGGAATATCTGGATTCTGAGAGTGCAAAATATCAAAATATTGGGAAAATTGTCTTTTAAGTTGTAAGTAAGTACAATGGCTATTTAACATACCTGTGCTACTTATGACTGCTTTCGCGGTCCAGGGTCAAATGTTACCAATTTGTCTAGTTTCTTGTAAATCAAGTTTGAAGAAACATTTCATTCATAATGTGTTGATAATTCAAAAAACGTGTTGCTCGCATCAAATTCGAGACTCTGCTCCTGGCCTACAAGACCACGACTGGTTTGGCACCCCCCTTATCTTCATTCACTAATGCCGACTTATATACTCGCCAGATCCTTTTGCTCTCCAAACCAACGACGTCTTGTGGTGCCATCCCAAAAAAGTAAAAAAATCACTCTCACGAACCTTCTCTGGATCGGTTCCACATTTGTGGAATGATCTCCCTGATGCTACAAGATCAGCATAATCTGCGGCCATTTTAAGAATCCGCTGAAAACACATCTCTTCCGTCAGCACCTTACCGGTTCAACTCTATCTATATACTGTATATAAAATAATAAGCATGCTTACTTTAACTTAGATAAACTAGATTTTGCTCTGTATACTGCAGTAGGCTTTGTGAGACATGTTTTTATTGCACTTATGCTTTTTGTGGTCCAAATGTTGACCCAATAGCTTCCATTGTTTACCTAACTTGTAAGTCGCTTTGGATAAAAGCGTCTGCTTAATGACTGAATGTAAATGTGTTGGCCCAGAAGAAACTGTAATTTCTCGGAAGTTGTCCTGTCATAGCTCTTGAGATTGGTGTCTCTAAAGTTGTTGAGTAACAATATGTCATTCATGTATACTGTAGAGGTCAAATAAACATAAATAAATTTGATCAGATTTTTCATATTCCTGTAGAAATCTTAAATAAGAATGATTTTAAAATGCAGACTTTATTATGATTATTAGATTGTTGGGGTTTTTTTTCATTAGAAACATCGGAGACACAACAAACCCTTCCCTTTAATCTCCTGACTGGCTCAGAGGAACAACTGAGATATGAGAAAAAGATATGCGAAAACTCATCAGTTCAAGTTATTTTGTTTGGACTCTCTGTATACAGACTGTGTGTCCATATGAGTCAGGCGTTTGATTATCTCGCTGCCTCTTCAACGCTTTGTACAGCGCATGCTCCAGCGTATTAACTGAAATAAGATGGCCAGCCAGGTCACCCCCCCTCTACACCCCTCTGTAGGTAATCAGTGGCCAGGAGGCCTCGCCGGCACCAAACCGCATACATTAGCATTAATCACAACCCGCGCCCCGCTGCACTATTCATACAACCGACAAACAAAAGGTTACACTTCTCAGCCTCCATTCTCTCAATCTCTCCTTGTTTTTCTCGCTCTTCTTGTTGCATCCTGACTGAAGTATTTCCTCTATCTTATCAGGCACGCACAGGCGGGACAAATGCTTTGAAAGCGGGCAGGAAAGCAAGTCTTGCATCCGCCACAGCCAGCAGATAAATCATAGATGAGCCCGTCTGTTCACAGAACCCATCTATTCACACCAAAAACGGTAAACTGAGAACTGTGTTCTTCATCAAATATTCAGGCATACATAATTAGACTTACCCAAAGGTGTTTTTGTGTGTTGGGCAGAAAAAGTGGGTTGACTTGTATAATCTGGGTGTGTATGGGCACACAAAAAGAAAGCGCTATAAAAGAGAGAAAAAAGGAGCGTGTGTACTGTAAGTTTAATAAAGACTGTCGATCTAAAATGCTGATGCACTGTATATTGCTGCATTTTTCCTGCGCCCGACTCCCTTCTGATCAGCAGGCAATTACTGAAAAAGAAATCATCGCTTCACTTCATTCTCATGCTCCCTTACTTTAATTGCTTAATGCATCCTTTACTGCTGCTCTGTTACCCCCTCTCTCTCTCGATCTCTCTCGCTCGTTCACTTTCTCTTCCCTTTGTTTCTCTGGCTCGCATCCACTGCAGCGCTCTGCAGCTGAGCCCGGCTAATTAAAACTAAATCTTCACATAAAGCAGAAGATGATGCCCACTAGTCCACGTGTCCATACAAAACGTGGCTGAGCACGAGGGTCATTGAATGAAAAAGCAATTCTTCTATACAAAAGATAAAATGAAATAAAATGAGGCACTTGGTGCAAACAGATCCATTTCTTCAAGAAAAAGCATCGCAAAATCTGCATCAGCCAGACAAAAATGAAAGGAATATCGGCATTGAGAACAATATACTTTGAAACGTAAAGGTTTCTGAAAGGCTCGGGTAGGGGTCCAGATAGAGCCTTCAACATTATTTTGAACCTTTAAAACACATTTTGTTGCACAAAACTGTCTTTGGACTAAAAAGGGTTCTATAAAACGTAGGAAAAAGAAACGGCTAAGGTATATTTTAAGAACCTTTGACGGAACAGTTCTTTGGGGAACCAAAAGTTACATAACAGGTATGAATAACCAGAAGTAGGTCTTTTAGTAACCTAAAGCTTTAGATCAAAGCTATACCCGGCATATGTTAAACCACGATTTCTAAGTTGGTCCAGAACGGATTATGGTGATAAGTGATGGTTTGGAACTGTCCTAGCTAGTTGACCATCATTACTGATATACAGGAAACAGCAAAGCTCAGATGTTTGGCTGTTTTACTCCATCCAGGATTGGTGACAAATATAAATATGCATTTAAGGCTGTCAGAATATTACATTTCCACGAGACAAATTACCGCAACTAAAATAATTCACAGTGATATTTTGAACATTTTGAAAGGTACAACTAATAATGCTATCATCAAATAACATTTTTATTTTCTATTTTTGTGGCCAATGAATCGCACTCAAAATATTGTAGAGGGTAAGAGAGAGCGATTGTAACCAATGCGGCTCTCAAGGGAAAATGTTTAAAGGCTGATAAACTCCCACATACTATGTATGAGTGTTAAACAGACTGGTTTATTTAGAATATTATCATATGTGACCCTGGATCACAAAACCAGTCTTAAGTAGCACAGGAACAGTTTAAGTTAAAGGCAAAAATCCATTGTATGGGTCAAAATTATTGATTTTTCTTTTATACCAAAAATCATTAGGATATTAAGTAAAGATCATGTTCCATGAAGATACGTTGTAAATTTTTTACTGTTAATATATAAAAACTTTATTTTTGTGAGTGGATGACCAGTAACCGTGTCATGAATCACTCGGGAAGACATGGCAGGAGAACCCAATTGCAGGCAGAGACGGTGGATGAAGGGATTAACAATATTTATTAACACACAAGACTACACAAAAGGCAAAACAAAACCCACAATGGGGAAAACAGGACTGAAATAACTATTTAACAAAACAAGAACACTGACTAAACTAGACTACAAAAACTAACACTTGAATATAAACACACTTACACTGACTAAACTAGACTTACTTTGAAGAACAGGTACAGGTACAGGTACAGGTACAGGTACAGGTACAACGACAGGTACAACGACAGGTACAGGTACAACGACAGCTACAGGTACAACGACAGCTACAGGTACAACGACAGCTACAGGTACAACGACAGCTACAGGTACAACGACAGCTACAGGTACAAGTACAATGAACGAGCACAGGACAATGAAACATGAGGACTCATTATAGGGAGACAAACACAGGATAATTCAATAGGGACCAGGTGACACAGATCAAACATTAAGGGGAAGCTAATTAACACAAACTAGGAAACAGGAGGGTAGGAACGATGACGCGACTCGGGGAGAGTATGGAAGGCCACAAGGTCAAAAACATCTCTCCCCACATGAAACAAAGGATTCTGTATGATTCCACCTCTAAACCAAGAAATACCTGACAAGGAGAGGTGAAACCATGACAAACAGTGCCTCTTATTAACAACTTCAAAGGCAATTTTCTCAATATTTTGATTATTTTGCACCCTCAGATTCCAGAGATTTAAACCGTTATATCTCAGCCAGATATCATCATATCCTAACAAGCCATACATCAATAGAAAGCTTAATTATAATATTTTTTATTATAATGGGTTCTATTGTCTCGTTTCGAGACTTCGTTTCTGCATCCGGTGCTAACACGGTGTGAGTGACCTTACATGTAAAAATGTAATCTGCCTTTTTAATAGTTATAATAAAAAAACGTGCTACCTAGCATTATAATGTATTAAAGTAAATTTTAGTAATGCGGTCAGGGGGATCTTTCTTCCTCGACCTAAGCTCCGCCCACAAAAACGCATCACAATATTTACTAACAGTAAAGGCATCTATGTAGGCAGCAGACAGCAAGGCACCTCAATGACTTTCAGTGCCTTGCTATTGAGTCACTCATCTGGGCGAGCGATTTTTCATTTCATCCCGTTCTCCCATCATTTCCTGCCTCGCTGTCCCTATAAACAATAAGTGAGCGGGAATAAAATAATCATAAAAAACACTCATGCTCACAAAGCAATAACTGTCACATATTTAAGACGCTCTTAATAAGCTCTTGCATTACAGGATTGTGTTTTGGAAAGAGCAGCAGATAACCGCTCGAGACCCAGGTGTATTATTCAGCCGGGCTGCTTGTCTTGACAGCAAATCCGGGAGAGGCTGTTATTAAGCAGCGGTCCTGTGTCTGTGCACCAGCACAATAAACCTTCCTCTTCTTTAATTAACTTTTACGGCTACCGAAGAGGACACGCTGACACCTGTCTTGCAGCCCACAGCAGCTTATTTCTTCCCTGCCTCATCTCAACATGGGCGTATCTGTGCGAGTGAATAGCTAAGATAGCAACAGAGAATGAGAGAGAGAAAATGAGCAAGAAAATAAGAAGGAAAGAGAGAGGGAGAATGAGAGAGATAGAACACGAACAAGATTTGCAAAGCCGCAACCTCAATTAGATCCAACTATTCTGCTCTCTGACACCAGAATTTGACGGAATTTGAGACGTTGCCCATTTCTTTAGGCATTCACCTTCAAAAACGAGAGAAAAACCATCTAATCAGTCTTCCATTCTCTCCTCTGTACACCAGCCACCCACTCTCTGCGCTCGCTACAGTGAACGCTCGCCATTAGCTGTGTTTGCTGAGTATCACATCGCACGGTTATTCTCACTCCTGACACTGGGCCAAACATTCATTTTATCTCCACCACCCACACATACACAAGTGAAAGAGTTGCATCTGTCTGCGGCTTGATAGGACGATCTAAAAATATCTCATCGGCGCATCGTTCACAGCCTCGAAACTTTCTGCATCCTTGACACTTTGCAATTAACGCCGCTCAATTGACATCAGCATGGAGCCCCATCTCCGCTTCGCAAACACAAGCTCGGATCAAGAGTCGGAAGCCAGTGGGACGTAATGATGGTCTACACAATGTTTTGATTTGCTTCCTGGGAAAAAGACAGCAAGATAAAAGTTCAACCTTTCAGAAGCTCAAGGAGTCAAAAAATAATAACAACAATAATGCCACTCGAAAGAAATCCAAACAGGACAATGCTTGTCTTACTGCAAGTGACATTATAATCCCTGGATTGAACTACGGTATTTTAAGTGTTTAAACGTTATATTCCCCTTTATTTTTGTTACAAGATTTTCAGGGTGAAGATTGGTCAGTTTGAGAACAAGGCAGTCATGGACATAGTCTGTCAAGCAACATGAAAATGTCTGAGCCTTAGGCTTGAAACATGTTCTACACAAATACGCAGACTGCTGGCCAACAAATCTCAAAAAAAGGGATTGTTCACCCGCCCGAAATATATACTTTTTTTCAGCATTTACTCATTCGTGTGTAATATCAAACCTGTATAACTTGATTTCCTCCACAGACGATTTTGAGGAACGCTGTTAACACAAAAACGTAGGCTACCATTGACATTCATTGTATGGACACAAGAGCACAAAGACATTTCTCAAAATATTGTCTTTTGTGTTTCACAGGTTTTAAACAACAAATGAATTGTCTATTTTAGGATTCCCATTAAGGTCCCAGTTTTTTGTTACACACATGTAACAACCCACTGAATAGCTGGTCTTAGTACAACTGTGTAACAGGACATTGGTAACAATTTAGTTCGTATAAGTGGTAACTTCATTAAGTGCACATGTGTTACAGGAATTATATAACTACATTTTGAAACAACATTATATTCACAGAAGTTTGTCTACTTCCTTAGTCTTCAATGTTGCAGTCACCAGTTTGGAATACAACAACACTTTATGGAAATCATGATGATTCCTAATTGCACGCCATGTATTTAACACATGACGAAAGGCATGACCTTATGTTGACTCAATACTAAGGTTTTACACTTCATATTGAGCGGACAGTTCCTAAAGAGTTACCATGTATGTACTGTACAATGGTGTTACAGTGTTAAACAGAGGTTAAGGTTTTGCATATTACACAGTAAGTTGAGATAGTTTTACACTTTATATTGAGTGTACGGTTCCCAAGGAGTTACTATGTAAGTCCACTGGTATAACAAGGTGAAACCTCAGTATTGATCTAACATTAGTCATGCCTTTAGTCAAGTGTTAAATCATCTTGATTTCCATAAAGTGTTGTTTATTCCAAACTGGTAACTGCAACCTTTAACACTAAGGAATTGGTTACAAAATGTAGTCACATTATTCCTGTTACACATGTGCACTTGGACCAGCATTCGGTGGGTAGTTCCACAAATAGTACAGCTGTAGATACTATGTGCCATTACGTACTTACTCTGTGGTTACATACTAAGTACAAATCTAGTTACCATGCAATTTCACAGGTATAAGGGCCACTTAATATAAAGTGGGACCGAAAACGGTCACACTAAAGAAAAGGTTTTTTAATTTAACAAATCATTTTGATTCAATGCCATTTATGAGAATTCACACTTTAACACGACCGCATCATGTTAAACCGACTTAAAATGGTAACTCTTTGGTTTAACACTGTCAGGAACGGTGGACAGAACCCAAGTGAAGGCAAGTGAAGGGTTAACAAAAAAGACTTTAGTATAAAACAAGTAAACAAACACCCTCGATGGGGAAAAAGCACGATAAATAATACAAGACTTCAAACCAAAAACGATTCACAAGGAAGATAATACAGACACGATGAATAATCAAAACTAAATAAATCCAATACGAAAAAGGGTAAATCCATAGAAACACGTAATCCACAATGACACGATAGGGAAGCACAGAGGAATGTAACAAGTGAAATGAACAGACAAAGACTGGGGGAAGAACTGGACTATATAAAGGGAATCACTAATGAGGGATAATAATGCAGGGACGGTGAAGGACAGGTGACAAGACTTAACATTAAGGGAGACTGGCGGGAAGAAGAATGGACAGGTGAGGGAGATGAAACACTAATGGGATGCTAAAGGCGAAACAAGGGGGCGGAGCTAGACGAAAGACAGGAGGACACCAATCACGTGTCTCCACACAAGACATGGTATTGTCACAGGCCTGTCCCCAAAGCACGAAAACTCAAGACAGGAAGGACAGGACCCTGACAAACACAATGGTCTCATTTTGAAAGAACATGTTTCAATCAAGTTAGTAAAATGCAGAAAAAACTTTCACTTTGTTTCGTGTTCAGTTTACGTGATTTAAACATGTTGATTTAACACAAATTATTTAAAATGTCGTCACAACTGCCAGTTCCCATCATGCTTTTCATTTGACTAAATAATGAGCGTAAATGTCGAAATGAAGTTTTATTTTATGCTTTTTTAATGAAGATGAGATAAGAATGAGACTAATTAATCTTCAGTATTCATTTTTGTCGGTATATAAAAGATTTTTTGTTCTGTTGGTGGTTTTAAGGGGTTACCATTTTGCTGAGGAGTAGAGCATTTGCTTAGGGGGAAACATGACGTATGATTGATTCTTAGAACTAAAACCATTACATTGGTAATGTCAATGCTGTGATCAGTTTATTTTTGGTCTCAGCTCTTGCTTGACCTTGCATCTTGCTCGATGTTTAATGTATTAAAAAGTAAAGGTAGAAGGGAATCAAAAGTGATTCATTTAAGTTGTTCTGATATGTATGAATTTTGTTGGATTTACTTGATTAATTCATGTTCCCACTACATGAAGTATCTGAGCAGAGTGTACCTGTTCATTTCATGTTGAGGATACATGACACAAACATGTGGAACCACTGTCCATGATTGAATCATGGTCAACCAAATATCTATTTTTTTGTGCACTTTTAATTTAAGATTAACACACTTTATCATATTAATTCAAATATGCAGTGCTAAACCAACTTTTAAGACCAACACCATCAATAAAAGGTTTGTGCCAAAGCTTTTTTGTGTTTCTGTAAAGGTTAATCCACCCGTATGTGTAAACTCTTTATAGTATTTATTATATTTATATAATTATTGTTAACTTGCAAGAATTTGGGAATTTATTCTTTTACAAGGCAGAAAAAATAGTAAAGCACTTTGTTAATTTTTATTCAGATACCCAGCTCCAGTTGTTTACTTGCAATCCATAATAGAAATATAAGTTTAAATGTTGGAATGTAACACTTGTGAAGTTTTTTGTGCCGGCTCGAATTTAGGTATAAAACATGAATAAAGAATAGTTTATTTTTGCAACATTTTAATCAAACTAGTGTTTGACCGATTCCTAAAATATTTCTGTTTTTTTCATTAAGACAGGTGGTCTAAAAAATGTGTTAAGACCTGCTGTGGATAATCGAATTGGAATGACCTTGAATGGAAGGGGACAGAAGTGAAACTAAAGAGTGGCTTTTGAGGTTTCCAGGATTAGTTTGGCAGACGTCTACAGCTCTACTGCCACACTGAAGCGCAGAGAGACCGCAACGCTAGGCAAAACCGCACAGTGGTGAGAGTAGGGTTGACTATTGACTTACTCTATTGATTTTGGCAAAGGAGTTGACTACTTAAAATCACAACAACTTTTAATCCAATGCTATGATTGTGTGCAATAGAAGCCCCCCATAAAATACATCTGAAATCAGCGCACAGCAGCTGTGGGGGCTTAGGATAAACTGGCAGCCACTTTTGCCCCGTAATGACACATGCAAGACCATTCTCACACATTTATTACCATCATCTGGAGGAAGAGAAAACAGCCTGTCGAAAGCTCCCTTCACACTCTAATGCCGCAAACTTCCCTCCATCGAAAAAGTGGATCATTTGTGTGAAAGATTAGGTGGCCCTTTGAATCTCAAATAAATTCAATTTAGCCGCTAAAATGATTTACGCCGGGTCCTTTAACTGAGCACCGCATGGCTTCATTATTCCACTTTCACACCCCCCCATCCCGCTGACCTCTCCGTCCGACCGACGACTTTCAGGAACCTTCCATCAGCCCTCACGGCTTTTTCTGACATCCCGTCACACCTGCTGCCCACAGCGTGAATGCTGTCCGGCCTTTTCGACACCTGGACAAGTGGACCATAAACCCCGCTCCGCCCCGTATGATAAATAACAGACAGGTGCTTAACTATGATGATAATTAGCACATTTTTTAGAGAGAGTCCTTTGGAATGTGGACCTAAAGTGTGAGCTTAACCATAAAGTTATTATGGACTTCAATTGGATGCCACAATTAGGAGAGAGACTATAACAGACCAAACTAAAAGCTAAAATAAAAACTCAAAATATGTGACACTTGAAGTATTACCTACTTTTTAGACGTTAAAGTGTAGTAAATATTGTGCTTTAATGTTGGGAATTCTTTTTCTGTTAGCAATGCCAAGGTCTTGAATTCAATTCCCTCACAGCTGATAAAAATCATATTGTACCTTGTAAGTCACTTTTGAATAAAATCATCAGAATCAATTATTTGTACATTTTCTTCCTCCAAAAACACGTTACTCTACTAATATCTGTGTATGAAAACAGAGGAGCCTGTCGTCAAAAACGCCCTTCGTCCCCTCTGCTAGCTGTAAGCATTTTACAAACTGTAGGTGGAGAACACAAAAACAAAGTGCATGTCTGCCTTTAATGCTAAAGCAGGCTGCTGCCAGAAATCATTACAACGGCTTCATCTAATGCAGCACACACACACATGGCGGCTCTAAGAAAATGAATTCCATTGTCACCCTGCATCAATCCACACGGGAATCGTAAGACTGGCTATGTCCACGTGACAATCCCACGTCTTCCTCCTCTGCCACAGCCTCACCTTCATTTTGCTGCAGGGAGATTTGGAACGGTGTCTGCTTGATGAATAATATAACAGGATTGGTTTGCTCATGGGAAACAGGGGCAAAAAGCAGTTTATCCAAATAAACGCGCAGAAAAATGCACAACGTGTTTGTATTATGGGATCAATAAGACAAAGCCATAAATAGTCAGTGTCCGTGGACAAATCTCATAAATACTGAGCGTGGAAACACAAATGTAAAGAGTACTGTTGACGATGATGTATAGATGTAGATGTTTATGAATATTCCCCACTTCGCCCCTGGCTGCAATAGTTCTGCCTATGATAAGAGGGGCTCTGGAGAAATGAGCTGAGCAGCAGACGTATGGCTTATACCAACAGCCCCATGAGTCATAGACACAACAGATGTAAGGCGTAATTGAGATACAGTAACACTCAGCTATAGGACGCTACATTCTAAGGTTGTATCATATCTGAAATGGATGCGTTAAAATGAGAGATCTGGATAGGTCAGTGTTGGCAAAAACAATAAATGAGGAATGAGGAAACGTGGGATGCTCAAACGTGTACGACTTTGTTTCCTCTGCAGAACACAAAAGAAGGTATTTTGAAGGTTATAACAAACCTAAAAACGCATACAAATCTGTTGTTTGGGAGTGAGATCTTCAATCATAATACAGCAATAGTTGCCTGAAAGACAGAGGCAGAAAACGATTGTTGCACGAATGAGTTGGCAGAAATGCATTTGACATTGACATTTGTTCATTTAGCAGACACTTTTATCCAAAGCGACTTATAAATGCTTTCATGTGGCTCAGTGGTTAGAGCAATGCCAAGGTCATTGGTTTGGTCACAGGGGAATTCACGTAGTCAGAAACAAATGCATAATATAATGCAATGTAAGTCGCTTTGTATGAAGCGTCTGCCGAATGCATAATGTAAATGTAAATGCAAGAACATTAAACATTTTGTCAGTGAATCAACAACAACTGTTTTCTACCAAGCTGTGCCTATATATAGGACTTGTAGAGACCAAAAGGGAGAGAATAAAACAGAAGAACCAAGTGCATGCAGGAGAAGGCCAGAAATTAGGTCATTATGTATATCGCAGGCAATTCAAACACTCCAACATTCCATACGAGATCCCATCAGCTGTCAAATTGAAAAAGTGATGAGGATGCAGGGCTCCGTGCATCTCAACAAGAGAAGAGCCGGGCGAGACACAGAGACCTCATCAAAACACAATCACGTAATCTGTCAGACCACACATACTCGTAATGCTGTCGCTCTCTCTTCCACACTCTCACACACTCAAATCAACGCCTCATTTAACTTACCTCACTTCACTTCTGGCTAAACGACGCACTTCTCAAAAATATCAGATGGAATACTGTAATAGCCCACATTATGATCTCGTTGACGAAAGTAATGATGACCATTTCTTACATTTCAAATTCGGCAACCAGAAACACAGGAGTATGGGATGTTTAATGAAGCCCTATAGGTTCAGGTAGAACCTAAACTGACCAAGAATGCAGGTAGTAAAAATGGGGAAAAGGCATTTCAGGAGTTTAATTTAGTTTGTATGTACTCCAATGACAGGATACTTATGATGGTGTCACCGCAGCTCATGTGAGGTGTTGCAACAAACTGTCTGTCGTGAAATGTATTGTATTGTGATCTATTGTATTGTACTGTTCTATATCAAGCGTGTTGTGCTTTTTTTTAAGAGGTGATTTTGTGAGAAATCCAATTTTCTTTGATCTTGATACTATATGAAAACATACTGTACCATTCAGACTTCTAAAACTTCCTCCCTACTTCAAAAAGAGCACTTGTTAAATGTATTAGTTCGGCTGGAAAAACAGCTGTACTTCTGTGAACTCAAATGTTCACTTGCTCACCAACTACCCATTTTTTTCGCATGTCAATTGTTGGACTCTGTTCTCCCTAAACCTTGACCTGTGACCCGGATTAATTTAGTTTATATTTTAAAGAAAAAATACTGTTTAATTACAGTTACTTATGATGTAATTAAACTAAATACTTTGTATTGTGAAATTGACATCAAAATTCAAAGTCTAACTTTAAAATCCGCGCTTTAATGTTTAATCATTTGGTGAGTGAATAGTACTACTTTATGTAGTTTTATATTATTTATTTGAATGAATTAAAAGAGCCGTTTCATGTCTATCCTTGAATAACTAAACTGATCAAGGGTGATATAGGATATAGAAAGTAATTAGTAATACGTAATTAAATACTTTTTGGAGAGAGTAATTTGTACAGTAATCTAATTACACTATTGGAAATGTAATAAGTTACTTTTTCATGGGAACTTGCCCGACATTGAAAATAATATATAAACTTTTTGTGTGAAACACTTCAGCCCTGACTCTTTTTAATGCTGCCATGGTGTAGGCTTAACACAAGCTCTGAAAAGAGGCTATTATTGGAAAAAAAAGAGAATAGTCTATATTAAAGCCTTCAGATGCAATCCTAGAAAGTATAAAAATAGGCCTCACTAACTATTACTCGATAAATCGCATCTTTGTTTACATAATATACAGCATGTCTGTGTACTGTCAATATTTATTTTGTTTTTATAAACACATATACTTAAAAAATATAAAATACAAAAATTATTAAGAGTTTAAATACAATATAAATTGCTGGTAAATATAAACAAATACATCTAAATATTTCCTAAATACATATACATGCATATTTTTGTGTTTTGTACAAATACTAAATTAATATGCACAGTACACAGACATATATTATGTAAACACAAACTTTTATTCTAGTTGCGATTAATCACAATTAATCGTTTGACAGCACTTATATCAAATAAAATTCTCCTTACTTCATATCCATTCGCGATAGTACATTTATAATAATGATTTATAATTTGACCCGTCGGGTACGATTTTATGGAAAATACCAGTTTTTACAAACGTAACGTACATAAAGTAACATTCGCATTCCATTAAGTAACTTGTTTGAAACGAAGAGATAACAAAGAGGCAAAAGTTACAGATTGCAGCTTTCAAAAAGGCACAACAGCAAAGTGGCGCTGAACAAATCATGAGAATTTAAGAAGACGTCGACATTAGAAAAGAAACAAAAAAGTATAAAATCATACTTTTTTGGAGATACCCGTTATCTGAAGATGTAAGGAGATAACATTTAAGATGAAGCATCACCTGATAATGCTTGCAACACCGGTCCTCATGCGGCACCTGTGTGAAAAAAATCCCCTCATCCAGCTTTGTACTCATGTACTCTGTCTCTTTTCCCCGGCCTGATGAGAGAACTTCTATCTTTTCAAACGGTTTGACTCTTTATTGCTTTTGAAACACCTCCGGCGCTTTAAGCGCAGGGAGAACAAAAAGAACAGCTGCCAAAAACTGACTTTGTCAACAATGAAATCAAACACCCTGACTGCTCACGGCGAGATGAGAGGAGGATGAGAGGACGACACGCAGCAAATCACGCAGACAAACCAAATGACGCTGATGTGATTCACAAACCCTTTTCTTAATCATACACACGCCCAACAAATAAAAACATTACATGTGTCAAAACAGAGAGAAACAAACAGCACTAGGCTCGTCGTAATTTGCATTGTGATGTTTGCTATGATCCCCAGGATCCTGACAGGGACGCTCTGAAAAACTGCAAAGTCAGACAACAACGCAGACTAAGAAAAATAAGACTTTAAAGTTAAAAAAATCAATGGAATAAAAAAGAAAATACACAGAGATTTAGGATATTGTTTTCAACCCTAAGGGGCAAATAAACAGAAACAGAGTTTGGTAATGTCATTATATGAAGTTAAAGGACCAGTGTGTAATTGTTTGGAGGATATTTTTACAGAAATGCAATATAATATACATTACTATATCTTTAGAGCTGTATAAAGTCCTTACATAATGAAGCGTTATGTTTGCATACCTTAGAATGAGCTATTTCTTTCTACATACACCGCGGTACCCCTTGCATGGAATTCGCCAAGTTCTGTTGTATTGCTTCGAACTGTAGGAAGAGGGAGTGGTGGAGTGAGCGGTCGGTTGCAATACGCAACCTTGCAGCTAGATTTCACTGACTGGACCTTTAAACAACATTTTACGGCAAACAGGGAAAGGCCATTCTAAACACATCTGCCTGCGACTAACATGCTCAAGGAAGCTTGTCGTTTACAACATGTCTCAGAAATAATCTAAGAATGGATGTCAACAAGGTTCATATTGAAAAAATTAAAATCCAGAGATGTGACCCTAACAGAAAAATACTGTGCCAACTCCATGGTTTAATGAATAACTAAAATGGAGTTACCATAGTACTTTGAAATATACCATGCTGCTGAATGACTAGCATATCCAAGTACTATGGTTTTCACAAGGTACTTCAAAGAATATAATATACATTTACATTTGCTATTTTTCAAATTACAATGGAGTGTGTTCCCTGTGAATCAAATCCACAACTTTTGCGTGTGAGCTGAAAGAAACGGCAAAACAATGTGGTTCCCATTCAAGCCATGCTGGACGACTGCGCACTTCCACAACATGGCCAGTAGAGGACCTGGTCATTGCTGTGACATTTATATGAATGTAACAGAAGACCCTCATACCTTCACCTGCATACAGTACACTACATGAGATTGAATGAAATACACCACAGACTGCTGAGGATAAGAAATGAAGCCGCAGAAGCAAAGCAAATATCATTGTCTCTGACTGCATATCATTTTGCCGCTGATCTCCAAAAATGCAAATTCTGACATAATTTTCGCTAACTAAAGGTGGCCACTGTGTTCGCTCCTGTGCATTTGTTCAAATGTTGGAGCTCTGGAGGTATGCAAAACATTACAGGCGGCCGTTCCCTCCATCAGCGTCGACCTCGGGGACGGTGTGACCTTGTTAGTCGGTCTACCCGTGTTAACTGCCACGGCTGACCTTTCCTCCCCACGGAGCCGAAAAACACACACGTATGTGTGCACACTTGCATGCGTGCACAATAGTGCATTCTTACGGCCTCTGTGTTTTCCCTCACGATGTTTGGCGAGCTAGAAATTGCTTTAATAATTTACAAAGTTAATTTCCTGGCCTCGCTCGGACCAGCGAAGTTCAAACACAAACGTGTGTGACGAGAAATCCCCAGAGCCGTGCAGCGAATGAGTAGTATGGAGAGAGAAATCTGTGTGAGTTTAGCTGGATGTTTCACAGACTCGGATGTATTGACTCCACGGCTGACTGTCAGTAATGAGATTCTAAAGTAAACTCTCTCGGATGGGATGAGACTGGAAGCTCATTACGCGAGAGATAAAACCAGCCCCAAAAAACTGACCACCATCCGTGAAATCAGTTACTATTATGTAAGAGATAAAATACAAGTGACAAATTTCGACATGTCAGCTTTATATTTATACACCCGGCGATGTGTGAGGAAAGCTGAGAGATCATCATTTGGACGTTTTTCCACTGCATTGTACGGTCAGGTTTGGTACGGCTCGTCTCGGTACACTTCACGTCACTTAGGCTCAGTTTGCTTTTACACAGCAGTTTAGTACCACTTCAAAATATAAACTTATCGTCAAAGTTGCACCGCCTCTACTGGCCATAGCATCATTGTGAACGCAAAAAAACCACACGCACAACCCAGGAATAATGGAGCATATCGATGGCGGATGGCAGCAAAACAAAATACTGCTAAAAGACCAGAGAGTTTGGGAAATCTTACAGCAAAGTACAGACAACGATAATTCGGTTTGCTCGACGGCGAACAAGTGTAAGCTAATGTAGCATTTAGCATTGCGTTAAGGGTTTCAATTTCTATATTACTGTCCTCAAGCATATAACAAAATGCCAGTATTACGTATTAAAATGCGTATTCATGTGTTGTAGATCCAATGATGTTGATCCTCAACCGATGTGGTCCTAAAAAAAGTATTAGGTACTAGGTACTAGATATTTAGAATTCAGAAGTTAGACATAATTAATATTGCATATAAGAATTTATAGACCGTTTAATATTTGACCTGTGGTTCTCTCTCCTTTATCTCAAATGTGTGCTTTCACTGTGCGTGTGTGCGAGTGTGTTTGTGTGTGTGTGCGTCTATGTCAATGTGTGTAATTATGTTTGCATATTGTGTGTGTGGAGCATTTGTATGTCTGTCTTTTGTTGTTTTCACCTTTTTCTTGTTTTTACAGGTATATGCCTTTAGTTGTTTTACTTGTATTCAACGTGTCTCATGTACAGCTGCTTTGTAACAATGAAAATTGTAAAAAGAGCTTTATAAATAAAGTTGAGTTGAGTTGAGAGGTACTGTACCCAGTGGAAAACCCCCCAAAAGTGAGCTGTACTCTATGTAGTGGAAAAGCGCAAAATGAGTCCAGCCATGGACCACTCTAGACTACAACAGACAGATGAGACCGCATCATCCGGTATCGCACCAGTTGGCTTAGAGACCGTTTCTTTGCACAGGCCATTAAACTTTCAAACACCTGACAGCCCCTCAATACATCCCCATAACTATAACCACCACACAGACACATCACACACTGCTGCACACTCCTACACAGATCCACTGTAACAAAATATTGTGCATTACCATATATTGCTTTATTTCTAATATTTTCTTCATGTATGTGTGTGCATGTGTGTGTGTGTATGTAGGCAGCACAATAAATAAAAACCCTTATGAATGCCAAATGATCTCCAAGATCACCTTTAAAAAAACGCTCACTGCTAAGATCTAAATTCAATCCAAGCACACGGGCTGGTGAGTAACGGGGGAGTATTTTAAGTTTCAGCTCAGCAAATCTTTCACAGTGACCTTGGAGAAAGTCAGCCCATCTGAGGGAAAAGAAGCGATATTAGTAATAATAGCGGAATTAATAAGATGGCGGGCAGCCTGAGGGCTGGGCAGAGGAGCGACGCAGCCAGTGGAGTGGTGGTGGGGGTGTGGGGGGTGGTCTAAGAAAGGGGATCGTGTAGAGGAGAGGTTGGGTTGAAGTGTGGGGGGGTTGTAAGCGCATGATTTCCTCAGCAGCGCTGCGACAGCCTGTGCCGCCACACGTCAAGGAGGAGCGAATCAAAGCGAGAGCTTTTGATGAATATAAAACAGAGGGTCCTGCTGAGAAGCACTCTCCCTCTAATCACACAGCGGCGGCCGCAGCGCCGGCCCCCGCCGCAATCCCCCCAACCCTGCGCCAAATTAAGGAAGAGGGGGTGCGAGGGGTATAGGACGGGGAACGCAGACAATTGCAACAAAGGCGAGCAATAAACATTCTGCTTCTCCAGAAAACTGAAGCTTAATGTCGAGCGGGATGTCCAATAGAGACTCAGTAGGGGCCATGAACAGATTTTTACCAACAAATAGATGAAAGACACCCCTCCACCTTATTCAAACGATGCATATGGTAAAACATTTTTTATTTAAATTCTACTACGGGCGGTGTCATGTATTGCCATCCGAAAACAGACAGAATAGGTGCAAATATTTCATAAAGCCTTTTTGTGTCTGAATTTAATCCACCCTGCACTTTAAACCTCAGGGTGAAAGGCACAACAGCTCTTTACTGCTGAGTGTAGCCCGTCTCTTCCTCTTCAGCGCGACCTTTGTCTAGTTCGCCAAAGGGCGGCTGTGCGAGTGTACCACAACAAGTCTGGGAGCACTTCACTTCAATCTCGACTTCCTGCTTCCGCGATGACCTCCGCCCCAGCATTAGCACGCTTCGAGCTGCACTTCTAAGACTGCTGCATCAGCCTCGGGTACGCCTGGATGAAGCCCTCCCCGGGCGCTGGCCTCCCGAAGCTCCCTGGGCAGCGCTTGTCTCGGAATTAGGAGGCCCTTCCCACCCAGGGCCTGAAAGTGACACATGCGTGGTTGTCACCGGCATGTCACCTCCTGCGCACTGAAGTATGAGGCAATTTCCTGCAGGCAGCGAGAAGCTGAGAAGGGGTGGACGGCCGCACCCGAGCTCCAGTGTTCTTTTTGATACTGTCAGGGAAGAGTAATGGCTTTCTGTTGCTGCAGCTACTAGCAAACTAATGTTGTGTGACTTTGGCTCTCCTTTCCAATGCGTTTCCACTACAGTGAGGGAAAGAGTGATGGATAGAAGAGAGGAGAAGAGCAAAGAAGAGAGATGGAAGACAAGGATAAGGATGCTGACTATCCTCTGGGCAACCGGGAAATGCCCGGGGTGGGCAGAAAGTGCAGTCGGTTCCACACGGCTAACCTGCGCCCTGAGAGCTTAGCTTGACCGTTGGTGCACCCGTTAAATACCAGCTTTCTTTTAAATCGCATAGTTCACCCAAAATATTTTGTTGTTAGGGTTAGTGCAGATAGAGATTAATGTTGTGCAGATCATCCTGGGAGCTCTTACAATTAAAGCATGCAGTGAATAGAGGTCCTGTAAATGGCAAAAATGAAGCACCAAAAATGCTTAATGACTCATTTGAAATTGCTTCTTGATGCATCTTGGAGTGTAAATATGCCCGTGAAACATGATTTGAGGAGAAAAAGAACAAAATGTTCCATTTTGGGGGAACCATATACTTAAACATGTGACCCGTGTTACATTATACCGCTGTCTGGCTTTTAAACAGCCAAATCAATCACCCACACAATCCGAAGCCACACTAAAGACCCTTGACATTTGACTTGAGATATGCGATTTCACCACCAGCTTTACGACCCTCGTCCTCAGACGTCACCTAATAACACGGTCTACCTCTCATTTTACAAACTACATGAATGAATAGCATCATTCAACCATCCAAAATCCAACAACCAGCTGAGGAAAAACCCTTTAAAGAAAAACATTCGATGAAAAACAGAAAAGCTTGTCACTACATAACTATTCGCCTGCCTTCCCTGGCCCTTTGACCCCTTTCCCATTTCTCTGTCACACATTTAATTGCCAACTAATCCTATTTAGAAATGATAAGATAATCATAGAAAATGAGAGTCTGATTACAATTGCACAATATTACAATTCATTAGAGCTAACCGACTCCCAGTTTCCTGGGCTTTCTGCCAGAATGGTGGAGGAGATCTGTCCGGAGGACAGTGGCTCTATTCAGGCTCAACAGCTCCAGCATGAGCCCCATCAGGACGTGGGAGAACATGTGCCATCGTAACATCTCCACACAAGCTCTCGCAGTCCATCCCATCAGTCATCGGGGCTTTTCATATGTGTGCGGGTGCGACCGAGACTGATGAACTGCTCTGGTCTATGTGGTGTAATGAATCGTTCGAAGGGCTATAGCTCCCATATGGACCGATCCAATATTGTCTTGTATTATATATGATTGCACAATCAGTTGACATGAGTGCACACAAGAGCTCGGTTCAAAGGCTTTCATGGAGTGATGCTCTTTACTTTAATGACAACAAAGACCAACTGTAGATTTTCAATGACCTTGTACTGAAATTTGAAAATGGTAATTCAGATATGACGCAAACTAAACAAATGGTTAATCTCATATTATTATTATTATACCTGACTGAAGAGTTATAATACAATAGAATCTATATAACTGTATGACAGTCACAGACAATTTCATCTGCAACAACATAAACAGACATTTTGAGCAAAAACGAAACTTCCGGTAGACCACCGCAAAATATAAATAACTGTAGAGTCATTTCTTTTGTTTAATTTTATCCAATTGGTATACAATGAAAAATGAACATCAATTAAATATCAAATTAAATGTTATATTACAACCAAAGACAGACCGTAAGTATACTACTATATGTGACCCAGGACGACAAAACCAGACTTAAGGGTCAAATTTTAGAAATTGAGATTTTTACATCATCTGAAAGTTGAAGAAATAAACTTTCTATTGATATATGGTTTGTTAGGATAGGACACTATCTGGAAAGCTGGAATTTGAACGTGCAAAAAAACAAAATATTGGGAAAATCGAATTTGAAGTTGTTAATCGGAGGCACTGTAGCAGGCCATCCGCTCACAAAAAGAACGTTTTTATACATTTGCGGTAGGAAATTAATCAAATATCTTCATGGAACATGATCTTTACTAAATATCCTAATGATATTCGGCAAAAATAAAAAATCTGTAATTTTTGCCCCCAAAATTCTCAAATTCTCTCAAATTTTTCCTTTGCTACATAAGACAGGTTTTGTTGTCCAGGCTCACATATACTGTAGAAAAGTTATTTGCAGTCTAATTTTAGGTCGATGCACATTTTTTTCGCTTACATTGTAAAAATGATCAAATTTGTTATCATGTACTGCAACAGCAAATCGCTGTTCATACAGTGTAATATTAAACATATAATTTAAAATTCAAGCATGTTAAAATCACACATGTTCCATGTTACTAATATGTACAGCCCTAATTCACAACTATAAACTGCATGTTTCCAGCTCTTACACTATAATTTAGATGTTAAATAACACTGCTTGTTGTAGCATGCCTACTCACATAAGGGTGTGTGTACAAACACATTGTGCACTAGCAAACAAAAAAATCATCATTGGAGGGCACTCACAACATTCTGCAGGGCGCTGTTGCTCTCTTTCCTCTCGTTGAGCTCTTGCCTTAGCTGGGCAATAGTTTCCTCTGAGCTCTGTGTCTGAACAAGAGAGAAACGCACTTTGTCACGACAGTTAGCTTGGTTATTTGTCTGACAGGAAGACAATGGTCAAACAGGGAACAATTTAAAGAAAAACCTCTTAGTATTCATGTCTCCACAGATCTGTTTAGTTACTGCAAGCGCTACAGAAAGCCTGCTGCGGTTTTAACAAGTGTTATGCCTGTGAAATGCTTCTTCAATCAAACTCTGACGTGCCAATCCTTCATCCGATCATTCAGGCCGAAAGCCAACACCGGGATGATTGAATGGTTTGGTCTATGGCTTCATTCGTGCCGTGATCTCGTTCTTAAACTCAAACTGAACCCCCATAAAACTCAATGAGATGCTAGATTAGTTGCCAACTCACGCTGTAAGACAGAACTGTGTTCGAAACTAATTTAAAAGCCTAAGAAAAGCTGAAATGTTGTGTAAAGCAGCACATCTCAGGATGTGGGGACCTGCAAATATGTTTAAATGAGTCTTTTGTAAAATGCAGTTTTCACACTTGGTTTGAATGCTTTGTCCAAATCTAATTTTCTCCCCAAGTTACTTTTCGCAATATTATTTGGCTCCGGTCTGCAGTTGTTTTTAGAGTAATTCAAACTGCAATGCCCCGATCACAGTTTTCAAACAGATTTCTTTGTGGTTTGCTTGGTGTGCAGCTAAAAGAGCTTTAAACAAACCAAACTGACGTCAAACGGACACGCTTCAACTGAATAAAAAGATTCAAGATCTTTAGGATTACTTCAAAATTACAGGCAGGTGTGTATCTCAGCTCATGAATCAGTACACTGTATGAAGTGACGCACGTCTGTGCCATTCAACTGGAGCTGCAGCAAGGCGAGGGCGCGACAAGCGCAAGCAACCTCTCCTGTGAGAGACGCGGTGAACAACAGGACGATGACGGATGAAAACTTTTACCAGTTTCATTTCTAGCACAAAGAGGAAAAATAGAGAGAAAGTCAAAAATAGAGAGGCAAGGGCTCAGGGCGGAGAATAGCACGTCGGAGAACAGCTCATGTGTAGGTTAATATTGTTTCACAAAATTTTAATTTTCTTGTCATACTTGACAATAATTTTTACCTGAAAAAATATGGATTTTGGTCAAATTTGAAAAGAAAAAATACATTACCCTCGTCTCGCGATCCCAATGTTCGTAATTTAACATCCAAAATGATCTTCATTTGTCTACGTTTTCTGAGAGGTGGACCTTACTAAGTCTTTCCTAATACACACTGGATGCATGTCCAACGGTACCATCAGAGATTTTGGTTTCGGTTTTAAAACCGAAGGCAGGATTCAGAAAATAAAGTGCAGGACTGATGTTAAGGAAGTTATTAAGATAACTAAATGTGCAGGCCCTGAATTATACGAGTTATAAGAGCTCAAAAAAGAGTTTTTAAGACATGTATATTAACACATGACACAGTAAATTCATGTAATATTTACTGAAAATAATTAATACAAAGTTTATATATGTTTAAAGAATTTTAAACAAAGTGGAAATGAAAATGGTAGCCTATGTGTTTACTTTTTAAAAAAGATAAGGGAGGGAAGCCGCTAGCAATTAGAAAAGTTACAGAAGCTTGATTCTTCACAAACGGAAGGCTCAGTTGGGATGCTTTTCAAGAAATGAGATGACAGTATGGAGATCTTTTACACAAAATAAGGAAGGTTTAATAGATCCTTACGTACAGGGTTTTTCCTTTATTAAATGCACTCTGCGTTATACTTCATTCTGTGTTGCGTAGAGCAAACGGCATATGATGTGAAGTAGCTGCGGAACCAGACGGCATTATGTGCTTTAAAACACTCTCACGGAAGTTTGATATCATATGCCGATCGGTCTGTACATAAACATTGGCCTATAGTCACAGATTCCCAGACCAATAACTTGTGAGCTTAACTTTCGTGTAACACAGATGACACCTCATTCTATGTGACGTAAACAATTATCCACAACTTAATCTTCCACAAACCGAGCCTTGTATTCATCCCAGGCAGCAGCCGGCTGAGAGAAGACCAAAGGGATGTCTGCAAAGTACAAAACCCTTAAGATCATCAGTCTACTAAAAATAATCATTAACTTCAGTCCTACATACTGTAGTAAAACTAAAACTAGTTTAAATTCAGCAGGAGGGCATCAATGTGTAAACTGAATTTGGTGACACCATGTGTAACACTGAAGTTAATGTCCGTTCGGACTTGTCCATGTCGCCCGCTCATATAGAATTGAATTTATATTGTTAGACTCGTTTTGAGGAAGACTATGTTGTAGATCCTTGTCTAAGGAATTATGTGTAAAAACAACGTTTAGCTCAAGAGTTATTGGACCGTGAATCTGCAACTATAGACCAAACTCTGCCAGCAGGACATTAAACATGAAGTGTTTGTCCGAACTCGCAGAATGTTTTGTGAAATAACGCAAATAAGTTTGTGAGAGAACGCAATACTGTTGCGAGATAACGCAAAAGCTTTAAAAAATATTTTCCTCGTCCCACTCATATTTTTCCCACCACCAAGACTCTAAATGGGCTCCGCACATTCACATTGCTGTTGGATGACTTTGTCACTCCTGAGATTGGATGTTGTTGAAATTCAACAGACACTGGACTGAAATGGCTCAAGAACTTGGCCTCTTCATTTTTTCAGCCGCTGTTATTTAACAGATGTCATCTCATAAAATGATGAATTCCTGTGATATATCATATCACCGTGTATTATTTCACCCCTACATTAACGGGTTACAGTACTACCAAACAAAGTAGGATCTACAGAAATCTGAAGTTATCCTATACCTGCTCTTGAAGCTCTTTGACTCTGGTTTCCAGCTGGAGGAGATGTTGAAGCTTGTGGAGTTCTTGTTGCTCCTTCAGAGACATCTCTTGGTGTAGGTCAGTGATGGCATTCTGTAACTCCAGGATCAGATCTTCTCGCTCCTCCGCCTACAACACATGAACGCTGTCGTATCAGTTCGCTGAAAAGGACAGTCAGGTCATCCAAAAATATGAATTGTGTTGAATTGGATGGTTATTTATTACAGTATTAAATATTGTCAAAACAAGCATGCTGCCACCATGAGATCATACACAGGGTGTAAACATTATACATTTACCTTATTTATGCATTTGGCAGACGCTTTTATTCGAAGCAACTAACATTGCATTATACTACACATTTGTAGTATATGCAATCCCTAGTATCGTACCCATGACCTTAGCGTTGCTAATGCCATGCTAACCACTTAGCTACAGGAAGGCTTTTGGTTTTCAAGGTTCTGACTCCTTCGGGATAGAACTTGCTCGGGCTAACAAGCATGTGCACATTAGAAGTGTGAGATTCCGGCACACATCACCTACACAATGTCCAAAACAAAAACAAGTCGTTCAAGTGAAGCTTATCAGGGTTTGTGTGTTGGCCATGGCACGTGTCAAAACTCTCTCCCACTAGTCTGTCTGTTATTGTAAACAAGCAGAAAAGAAGAGTAGGAATAACAGGTTAAACAATTTTCCAAATGCTGCTCCTTCATGTAGAATGAAAGGGGCAAATAAACCATTTTTGCTGCCTATATAATGCATCTCCAGCAGATCTCTTTGATTTTCAAGAGGGATGTCCAAACCCTCTTAAAGCAAGAGAGCTGAAGTGCTCATGCATCATCAGTGTGAGATATGACACACTCCTGAAACGAGTTACATATCAATCGTGTGGAATTGCTTGGATGAGAAAAGAGTATCATGGTGGTTCTTCGAATTGAACCTCAGGGACTTTTTTACAGATAAATTGGACTCTGCAATTGTGGGCAACAATACAGAACACATAGAAGTCAATCATACAAGAAAGTGTGAAGTCACTGTAGGTAAGAACCCCAAAATTCGAATTATGTCATCATTTCCTCACCCTCCAGTTGCTCCAAATCTGTATAAACATTTCTTTGCACTGATGAACGAAGAGGAAAGATATTTGGAATAATGCTTATAACCAACAGGTCTTGCCCCCCATTCACTACCATAGTAGGAAAAATGACAACGGTAGTCAAAAGTGCCCAGAACTGTTTGCTTTCCTACATTCTTCAAAATGTCTTATTATGTGTTCAACAGAATAAATAATTTTCTAAAGCAATTGTTCCTACTTTGGTCAGACTATTATTCGTTATATGAAGCTTAACTGGACAGTGAGGATAATCGAAAATATCATCCATTAATGCATTTCGATGACCATCTGAAATCCGATCGATACATCAGACTGAATGGGAAGGGTTAGAATACCAATTTCTCCAAGGCATTCAATGAACATCTGCTAAGCGAGTGAGCTCATTTGAGTGCAATAATAACAAAGAAGCTATTATGTAAACTGTCAAGTGATCTGATCAAGATTTAATTATGTTTAGACTACTGTATTAAATTCAAAGCAGACTGTGATTCATAGCTAATGAAGAACAGGTTTAAAGATATTCACTGGAAAAATCTAAATATCATCAATGACAATACATCATGATTTCTTGCAGCAGTAAATATTTTGGGATGAAATTACTTTTTACATCTCAGATCATTTCTCCTTCGAAGAATCTGGTCAAGTTCGTAATAAAGTCTCTTTAAATTCAGACTTAGGGGTCTTTGTAGATTTTTGTGATATTATTAATTTACAAAACGCATATTATTAGGCATATAATCTCACTGCCGTACTGAAATAGTTGAGACACTGGTGTGATTTCAAACAAAAGTGATGTCCGCCTTAGGACAATCAATGTCTTCGCCCTCTATTCACTAATATAAACTGTGCCCTTTAATAAAAATACATTATTAAAAATGTATTTAAGATTTTTTTATGCATATTTGGTGAAGTGCAAAGTAACTAATCCTCAGCTTTGAGAACAATGTGAAGACACTTGGAAAAACACACAACACATGAACAAAGCTTGGCGAGCCAAGCACCGGAAGCATGACTGTATAGCCAGAAAACGAGAGAATCAACAAAATATTAACAACTGATATGACTGTAGTTGACGTATGCTTAACTTCCTTTGAGCTTTTAATTTTTTATGCAAAATATCTTGCCATAATTTAAATAAATGGGAAAATGTAAATGGTAATCCAAGGTTTCCTAGAACTGGTTGCATTCCTAAATTCTTAAAATATCAAATTTTGTGTTCAACAGCACACAAAAAAATACAAAAATGTAACCTTCTACAGAGATGTCAGTTGCTAAGATTTTTACAAATATCTTTCTTTGTATTCATCAAAACAAAGACATTTATACAGGTTTGGTACTACTTGAGAGCTAGTAAATGATGCCAGAATTTTCCTTCTGAAAGGGTAAACCAGGCCTATGAGCTATGAACACTGGAGTTATTGACCCCTTCCCTTTATAGACACTTCGGATGAACATCGCTGGTTCAATGCTGGTCCTTTCTGTTTCAGTTTTTTAACACTACACAAATGTTTGAACAAAATACAACCAATGGATCATTTATAAGCGAATCAAAATATTTAAGATTTAATTATGTATGAAAGTAAATAAAAGAAATCGGAAGCGTCTCTGGACAAGTGTTTGCATCTTGCAAAATTGTCTATACTAGCTAGGAACCCTTCAAATCCAAAAACTCGACTGCATAATAAAGGTCAAAGGTAATTTTCTTTCTCATTTGCACCACAACATTCAATCCTTTGTTTGTTGCGAACCCAAGGGATTCTGGGGCCAGTGATTTCCATGCACCGACCGCTCACGAGAATCAAGCTCCGTGGTTTCATTAAAAGGGCGATTATGCACTCTTCATTATCTCTGACCAGACGCTGAGAGCACCCACCTCTGAACCACAGGTCTAGGCTGGTGCCCAGCACCTCTGCATTAGCAGCTCCTTTGATCCTTCAACTCTTTGAAAAGACTAGCCAGGTAGGGCTCTAAATTAAGCCACTCCAGGGTCTAAAATACACCCGACGGCAACAAAAAGCCCTGAATGATCCCACAAAGGAGAACTGAAAACTCTCTGTAGCTTAATTAAGCACAACAAGCCGTGTGCATTCATAACTTCAATAGCATATTCAGAATGAGGGATTAAAAAGAGCCTAATATCCATATCTTAAAGAAATCTGGCCTTTTTGAATAAACGCTGGTGTTTTTATCTTGTAATTTTTGTGGAAAGGTTTCTTTGTTATCTCCAGGCACCCAGAGAAGCCCCCTACTGACTCTTAGCCTTTGAGGCTTAGATCTCGGCATTAGCATGCTAATTGCAACTTTGTAAAGCTGAAAAAAAAGGAAAAAGCACAGTACGGCACCTCGTCCACCCCAGACCAAAGGATTTCCTTTTTAATCATCTGATACAAATAGCCTTTTTGTACTGAATTACGTTATGGCTCTCGTATTGTATCTCACCTCCAAGATAGCAGAGAGTGTCGGTCTGGCAAAATCAAAGCAAAATTCAGCAGAATGGAAAAGCTTTTGCTTGCACAGTCAATCACAGTCCGTTGCCTTCAACACAGGTGAGCAAACATAATCCTGCAGCACTTCTTGAGATAAAGGTGATCCACACTATTCATTTCAGTTAACTGAATTATTTAACAAATAATTCAGCAACAAGAAGCCCTGTGTTACAATAATGTACCACTGTAAATACCATTGTACTATATGACTGCCAAGACACGTGGCGGCCATCTTGGTAAAGCTCCAGATGGCTGCTTTCAAGACATGCTCACACTTGAAGAAGGAAAGTTTGAAAAGCATACATTTTAAAAACACATGTTCAGTTACCAATAAAATCTGACAATATCATAAAGCACAAACTATGCTAAAAATTCTTCGTGATTTTGCCAAAAAAGACATATTTCTGGATCAGCATCTTTTGTTGGCCTCTAAATCAATATTTTATCCAAAGTGACCAAAAGGGAACATTCAACCCAAGATGAAAATTCTGTCACTTACTCACCCTTCAAACCTGTATGAATGAAAGAAGAAATTTTGAAGAATATCAGTAACCGAACTTCTATTGTATCACGAAACCATGCAAGTCAATGGGTACCGCCGTTGCCGCCAACATTCTTCAAAATATCTTCTTCTGTGTTCTACAGAGAAAATAAACTCATACATATTTAAAATGACAAGATGGTGAGTAAATGATGACAGAATTAAAATGTTTGGGTAAACGATCCCTTTAAAATGCATTGCAAGGTATTATCAGTATGTGTGTTGCCTTGGATTTAAACCCAAAACGTTTGCTTTTAAAGAGTCTCATTCACATGTAGAGCTTCAACAAAATCAAAATGATGTAAAATTCGAGTCAATACCAATATGCTTAATTCCACACTGTGCATCCAAGATGTCACACAACCAAATGTCCTCGTCTGTACCGAGCCTAGATCGTCTATAGAAACCTCAGGTGTCAGCTTAGCCTCGCCAAATAAACACTGAACAACGCACGCCTTATCTGCGAGTCTGTCATCTCCCCTGACTTCACTGTGGCAGTATTCAACCATCTCTCAGAAACGGCACACACAATATTAGGCTTAATGTCAATGAGCCATATCTGCCTGCAGCGTCTCTTTCACCTCATTCTCCACACAAATGCCAGAGGTCACGCTTTTCATTCAGCCAGAAATCAAAATGATGATGGCGGCTTGTTAAAAATTCTATTTGGATGTGCACATAGGCGACATCAAAAGGTGCTGACACAGAGTGGTTCGGGGTGCAGAGGGGTGCTGGCGATGTGGCTTGCTGATAGCACACATCAAAGCCACAGAGAGGGAGAGGAATATGGGATGAGGGGGGAAACCGACTACGTTCTGGGCCTGTACTAGTCGGCAAATGAAAATATGCAGGCCCAATTTTCGTTAATGCATTGACATTGAAACACAAGCTATTTACCTTGAAAAAGGCACTCGAGACTATGTGATCAGTCTAAATCAAGCCGATGCAATGGATGCAGTTTGGGAAATTATAAATGATAGCCGGACAGAATAAAATAATGCAGAAACAGAAATAAATGCAATAATCCGATAAATCATCCACCATTATTGAAAGAGAGAGGCACATGAGCACTTCAGGAGACAATCAGGCAGCAGGCATTTGCTAAAATTGCGACAGCGGTTTCATTTTGCATCAGGCCCGGTCGACCTTTTAATGCAGCATCGCTAACCGATAAGCGGTCCGAATGCATTTCACCATTTCCCGCTTCAAACCATTCCCAGTGTATTCTTTCACATGGGCCCATTACTAAAGCCCTTCAGCCTGATTCACAACGCCATTAATCTGAAGCAATCTTGTTTCGGGATAGCAGACAACATCCCCCATCCTCTCCTTGCTAAAGCCAAACATATTTGCTGTACCTGGAAAAAACTTTTGAGACGGAATCAATGCACTCTTGCCTATGAGACGTTAGTGAGAAGAACATTAACTAAACAGGACGCATTCATACGACTACGTGACTTTCAAAGCATCAATCAGATTTTAAAATGAATGGTGGTCAGAGTCTACAGAATATGTCTGGGCTTGGTTAGAAGTGTTTGTTTTGTACGCTGTTTTAGGACCAAGAAAAATATCAAGAACACATCCTCCTTCGTACCCAAGTTACCAATGAAGTATAGTGCGTGAGATCATAAAAGATGAATGAACGCTATACCAGTGTGAGCTTCAAAGTGAAGGATGTGCATCTGGAGTTACTGCTGAGATTTGACTTTCAAACACCCACAGGGCCTATTCCACTCAGCCTATGATGCATTATAACCATATTACTTTTTCATAACCGAGGACCGATCCACTTACGGTATCTGCAGTATATTAGGCCCAGCACGGCCCGGGCATTTCTCAGGGCGATGGACAATACTGCATACTTCATCCAGGTCTTTCGTGTCATTAGCAATTCTATGAATTTCCAATTAGGCAGAGGCCAAACAGACAGAGCTTTCTGGTCTTTTATCACCAGGGACAAGCTTCGGTAAGAAAGTAGCGCTCCTGTGCACCTTTGTTGGAAGAAGGCTATTGTTAAGAAGAAAAAAACATGCCAGACATGAGCAGCCCGGGCCGCTGTCCCCTCTGAGTATTCCATTAAGAGTACAAGGAGAGCACAGATAATGAGAATCCACATTGGTTGAAGCAAACAAGCCAAAGCCTTATATCAAAGCTCCCCTCTGTTCTTTCTGCTTCATTTCTCTCTCTCTCCGTCTCTTCTCTTTTCCTCTTCTGTCTGCTCTGATTTAGTTTGTGCTGGTTCTATTGCATAACAATCCGAAACAAAAAAGCCTTCCTCTGATTATTAATAAACCTTAAGGCAGGCATCATTATTTTTTCAGCCGGGCTTTCTTTTGTTATGCGCAGGCAACACCTTTATACCTTTCCCAGGGGCCCGGCCGCCCCGTCTTTCTATGATCTTATTAGCATCTCATCTCCTCCTGCCCGCTGACCAAACTGCATTGCTATGCACTTCTGCATCTCTGACCTCTCTGTGGACGGAATTCATTTGGTCTTCGCCTCTTCTCCTTCTTCGGCTTGATTTGACTTAAGCAGGCAGATGGCCGTGGTTATTTCAGATAAACATTATTAAATAAATATGGACGGTGGAAAAAGAATGCAGAATAAAAGGGCGAGGATATAGTGGGGCTTCAAAGAAGACTCATCATAGGCTTGTTACTCTCTGAATGCTGAGTGTTTTTTTTCTTTCCAAAGGGTGTCAAGTGAGAGAAAACCTTGACAATTATCAAACCAATTCACATAATGCATATATAATGCTTTTACGCATCAAAATAACAAATCATGGTGTAAATGCGTAACAGCCTTTTTTCCCGTTGGATGTCCTTGGTAGGTGAATGTGTCAACATTGAAGACAGATCGCAGGGTTACAAAGATCCTGGTTTAGACTATAGTTATTTTGGATTTGCTGCCGTCTTAAAAAATATATTTTCATAAGGATTTTAATGTAAATTCTTTTATCATGTTTTTATATTGTGAAGGTTCTACTGTGGCATTGACCCGATTTAGTAATGGAGAGTAATAAAAGCATTCTTGATTAAATGTAGTCAACATAAATAATAGACATTAACAGTACAGGTTTTTTTACCTTCAAGGGTTCAGGTTAAAATAGATGAATGTACTTTAAGAGTTAAAATGTATTTTATTTCAGGTGCTCTGACAGGTCACTGTTTCATAATCACTTTTTACTTTAAAGCGATACTCTCCCCCAGCGATCGTGCAGGTTTCGGAAAGTTTTTTGCAACAACCTTTTTAGTCCCTTATTGGACAATTCTCCTGGAAAAGCACACGGCACAGCCACAGGAGAGCAGGAGAAGGTGCATGCGCAGACGTCACTTTCACTTGTATGCAGGCGAGAGCAAAAGCATCAGTTCGCTATGTTCAGGTGTTTGTTTGTTTACTGCATTTGGGTGATACATTTTATATAAACTGTGGATATAATGCTGGATTTGGAGATCGTTTGAAATTGATATATGGATCCGTCGTGGCACTAAAAGATGTCAGACATGAATCACATGCGATGAGTGAAACTGATGTCTGTGTTTTGTTGCCAATGGGTCCGCACGTGCTTTGGTTCAGCCTGACCCTCCCCCCCGTACGTGCCGTATGTTTTGGGAAACAATCGTAAAGCTGTATCTATCTTTTATAAATGTGATCAAACTAAATCCTCTTCAAAGATATGAAGTATGCAATACTACTCTATAGGTACTCAAGATTAATATGAGATTTGCAGAAACCCCGTGTGTTACGCCGGCTTTAATGGTCCTGTGACATCATATGAAGTTAATTTAATATTTAGGGTTAAAAATGTACACACTGCAGGACACTGCATAACACCTTGTCTACACCGGACGCCGTGCGTCACGCAGCATCCAGTGTGGACAACATTTACAATTATGATGGGTTCTAATGTGTGCTGGCTGAAATAGACACAGTGAAACAATTTATGACATCTCACCCTAAAAGAAAATGTCAAGTTATGTTTAATAAAGAACAGTTGTGGCATAAAATGGATTACCACTTCTCAAAAATACTAAAAAACACTAAAATTATTAATTAAGTGACCATTCCAAATTTTAATTCAATCAGCATGTATATGTATTTTGGTCATTTCAGTTTAGTATCTTATGAATTTCAAACAAAATCAAACCTCAGGATTGACAAAGTCATCCAACAGCAATGTGAAAGACTGAAGCATAACAATACTCATGAAAAATCAAGGTTATCACATTAAAAATATATTTTTAACTTTTCATGAATATATTTACAAATATTACTGTTTTGTTGCTTAAAATTGACTATGAACGTATATACATAACAATATTTTTATTTGGGAGAAATACTGTAAGTAGATTATAGAATATTATAACAAATATGATCATTTGAGCTAAACACGTACCTATAAATAGTAAATTCAGAAAAACTGAAAATAATTTTGAAATGGCTTATGTTTAAACAAACACTAACTGAGTCCCAGCATTACAAACCATTCAATTCAATGCCAAAACAGTCTAGTCCGACCACTATAATGAAAAGTCAGAGCATCTCTGTATGTGTGTGTGCTAGTGTGAGCGAGCGAGCGAGTGAGAGAGTAAAGGATGTCCTGTGTCTGTCTGTAAGGACTCTGGGCTTGATGAGGTGCTCCGGCTGAATGATATACCGAGGAAAGCTCAGGCGGGAGATGTCCATTAGTTACAGGGTCCTGTAATGTTGGGACTGCAGTACATTATTTTCGAAAGCATCAGTCAGTGTTGTGCAGTACAGATAAATTCTAATGTCTCGGATCTGTAATGCATACTCCCAACACTGCTATATTACGCGATGGGTTAGAAGGGCAGCGCGGGAGAGGGAAAAAATGTCATTTATTTTTCACTGCGGCCAGTGTTCTTCCCATTAGCTTCAAACGTGAGATAAGTTATGGCTTTAAGCGAGCACCTTTAGCCAGCAGAGCACGCTGCACACAATGCTGGGGAGCTGAACGTAAGCTCCAGAAACAGAGAGTGAGAGAGTAGAGGGCATTGATGACCCCATGTGTAGCACTTGAGGTTGACCTTGAACAAGGACAAACAACATCACACTGATGAGAATAACCACACAAAATACTGTCGGCACACTACACTGCAATTACAACTACAGTAGGGTTCTGTGTAGGCCAGTCAAATACAGTATATCAACTGAAAAACTTTTCTAGACGGACATCTAAACGTCCTTCCTCAAACCGTTGACAAATTTGAAAGCATACAATTCTTCAGAATGTCATTGTAGGATTTTGAATTATCCCCAAAGTAATTATTGGAAAAGCCAAACCCATTAGTCGCACATTCATATATACAGTACAGTAGTATAACGTTGTGTAGTGGTGCGTAACGTACCATATTATAAACTCAAATTACAAATGTAACTTCACATCTCAACAAGTTTCACAATTCGAGCTATCAGTGATGTTCACAGAACAAACAATGTGACAAATTTTTATATTTACGCTAGTGTTCACACGTTTAGGGTCACTTGACTGAAATGTTTTTCATGATCTTAAAACCTTTGATTTGAAGATTTAAATGAATAGTTCACCCCGAAAAAGGATCTTCCTTTGTCATTTAAACACCATTGCATCATTCCAAACATGTATGAGCTTCTTTCTACAGTAGAACACAAAAGGAGATATTTTGAAGAACGTTGGTAAACAAATAACATGTACCCCCGCTGACTTTTCTTGTATGTCCACAAAACTACATTTCTTAAATTATCTTATTTGTGTTCCACAGAAGTGCTGTTTTTGGGGTGAACTATCCCTAATCTTAAAAAGTTTAAGAGAAAAAATAATTGTGCCATTTATTGTTTTGGAGATAAATTATTTCCACTGTAAAATAACAAAAGAACCCAGTAAGAGCAAAGAACGGATGGGAACTCCTTCAATATTTTTTAAAAGCACCTCAGGTAGAGACCACAAGAATGGACATTTTTACAAACTCTAGGCAAAAAGAGTAACTACCCAAAGATTATAGTTAATTTCCATTTTACATTTGTGTTATTCTAATTTCTTAATAGGTTGGCTAATTTAACATGACTCTAAAAAAAAAAAACATTGGATAAATATTGAATGTTTAAGTGACTTTAACTTTTTGTGACGATAAGGAGCTTGTAGGATGAGAAGAAGAAATAGTGATGTTTTACAAAAAAATCTCTCCATAATCTAAATCCATAATATAATAAAGCATCCGTCATGCGCAGTGTATGTACAGTATACAAAAATAAAACGGGAATCCAATTCAAACATGTCTGTTACAGGAAAGAAGGACACAAGACCGTGATGAAGACTTACAGACGTATAACACCTCCGACTACACTGAGATTTCCACCTTTACATCAAATCATAAACTGGGATGCTCTTCCTGTTCAACAGACTTCCAGGAAAGAAGCTAGACACTAAACTGAACCTTTCTTCCCAAGCCTGACAGCTGACATCACCCAACTCCAAGCCAGACGAGTATGTGTGCATGTGGATCACGGCCAAGGTTATCACGCAAGAACCCAGAGGCAGCAATTTGACAGTCTATTACGAAGTATTCAATGACTGATGAAACAGACAAAGTCTTCTTTAAGTTAATGATTCATCTACAGAGGTCGCAAGGTCTAATTCACTTGGAGAGGATGAAGGGAAAAAAACACATCTCAGTTCAGATCTGTAACAGATAAACGCAGCTTTCAATCAAAGCCTGCAGTCGCTGGTTTTAGTCACACTGCATACATCTTCGTGTCAATTATTGACAAGTGACTAATTAGCTTTGGCCTTTTTAAGCCTTTCTCTTAGTTTGGAGCTGTTTAAATATGCAGAATCAATACTTGCTCTAATGCCCGGCCTTGGTCTGCAGCCGCCGAGTCTACCCTCATAGCAAAGAGCATCTATCAAACAAATTAAGACTTTCACCCAAATTAACATCAACTATAGCGCTATATTCCTTTCATATCACATAACCATTCGGGCTTGAGATTGGATTACTGTAAAGCTGCCTTTTGAATGCCAATAAACATATTTTTAAAATGTTACAGTGTATTGTATGTAACCATACAGTTTAGTTCAAATAAACCAAAAATGTTTATTTATTATTTAACCACGGTTTTTGAAGTAAAACTGTGGTTATACAAAGGGTAAACAACACACTTTTACTACATAAAAAACATGCTTAATTTCCATAAGAAGATGGTGAGATAATTCATGCCATATGAAAAATCCTCAATTGTAAATAACATTGAATATTCCTTCAACAACAATAAGAAAAACTGACCTTGATCTAGTAATAACTGTTACTGCTCATGATACAACAACATTAGCATGCAATCGCATACTTGCACGATGACCTCATTTCCCTTCAGGCTAAATGAAGGAACACGACCATGATAGGCCTCAGCATCATGTCGCCTCATATCCTTCCTCATCACATGCCAGTTCAGTTTACCACACACGGGCAGTGCGGATAAATTATGACATTTTCTACAAGATGCTCTTACTATAATTACAGATCTGCCAAACACTGTGAATTATTCAGCATTCTCCTTTTGTAGGCTCTTATGGCATGCAATAGTTAACATAACTGTCTAACCAAGCATCAGATCGCCTCAGGGATCTGTGTGTTTCTGGTCAGACCTCTTCCAGCCAGGCAGTTGCATTATGCTGAATAAAAACACATGGACAGAAATGGCCGTTTTCATTATGTATGTAACAACACATGGGGATGTCAGGACGATTGTAGTCATGTCAATATCATGTTCCAAGACCTACTAGGCAGCCTTTAGGAATCACAGGTGCCAAACCAATAACTATGACCAAAACAGATTTTAGTTGTAAATAAAAAAAAAAATCATGTTCTTATTTATGTATTCATAATTTTATCATGTTATTAAATAAAGAACTCGTCAAAGAGTATAAAGCAAAATTATTAATCAAACATAAAATAATATTATCAAACAGAAACAAATTATTTTATTTTAAAATACTATCAAGTTACCTTCTTTTAATGGACTCAAAATGTTAAAGCTCTGAAAAACACACAAATCCTTCATTAAAGTAATCCAAATGACTCCAGCAGGTTAATGAATAATATGTTTGTCAGAGTGTTAAACTACAATGTAAAAAGAACAAACCGATGTGTTTAAATATGTTGGCATGCCGAATGGTGCTCACGTGTCTCATGACTTGTTATGAGATATAAAAATATCAACATTTATTTAATAATTAGACATAAGCTTGGCTTTATACAAGACGTTATTTGGGTATGGATGTAAGTGACGGTTAACAAAGTACATCTCTACACCATTTCACTTATGAGGTATCATGTCTATTGAGTTGCCTAAACATTTATCATCCTATTTAGACAGTAGACAGAGAAGTAAATAATTACAGTTTAAAACAGAGATACTGCCAAAGAAAACTGTTATAGTTTCTACACTCAAAAATGTTTGTTTAAAATACATAAAAAAGCAGCGTCAAGTGGTTCCACACAACAATATTAATACATTTGAACAAATTTCACTTTAGTTGTATGAACAAAATACATTTAAGTAATGTTGACAAAACTTTTTTAAGTAAATCCAGTCTCACTCAAAGCATGCTGGGAACTGAAAATCCCCCTCAACCAGTCATGTTGAATTAACTTGTATATATTAAGTAAACTCAACAATAGGTCCTATATTATAGGGTTTTGCGTTCTACTCAATACTGTTAAGTTGACCAGTCAAACACTTGTTTAGTAAAGCTGACGGATCTATTTTTTTGTATAAATAACATAGTCAACTTACTTTAACTCAGTAACTTGCATGCTTTATGTACTGTGAACAAGGATGGGCGAGGTAAAACAAACAGCAGCTACTTTTTGAGTGTATATGGTTGCGTGTTATATGGTACTGTAGTGTACATACTTTAGCTTTGAATCCTTGGTCTGAGACAGACTTCCCAAGCTGTTCCTTTAAGATATCCTGACTGGGCTCCATAATCAGTCACATGACTAATAGTAGAAGAAGAGTCAGGCAGACAGAAAAAAGAAAGATGTTCAATGTTAGCTAAATGAATATCAATAAATGGTTGTGTTTTTCATGGGTTAAATAAGCCTTTGGGAGGTCAAATCATGTGGTAACTTGTGGCATTACATAAAAACCAGGGTAATAGTTGGCAAATATGTCAACTTTCACAAGAATGGCCACCTACATTTTGTAACAAGTGGAGATATAATACTGTAGTCATTGGACTATAAATGAGTGAATTTGATTGATACTTTTGGCAGAACAAAATTGTCCTGCCTAACCAAAAAAACGAATTAGATGTGATCAGTATTTAAGCTTTACCATGGTGACCAACAAACACGGTTGATATCTCAACAACCAATGAGCAACACACAAAAACATGAACTGGTACATATCAGCAGAACACAAAACAAGCTTCTCCCCTCGATCCACCAATGAATGTGATTGTTTACCTGAAGTGTTTTGAGTCACTTATGTGATTATCATGACAGAGAGCAGTTCAACCCTCACAAAGGCAATCTTCATTTTTTCCAAGGGCCGCCTTAATTATTCATGGCCGGGTTCTATTTGTGTCTTTGAGCTCTGAGGAGCTGGTACTCCTCATGCTTAAACCTTGACACAGCTGAAGCTAGATTGCCAGTTTTATGGGAGAGCATCTTGTGAAACAAACGCTTGCCAAGTGACAGACGGCGCTGGGTCAAGGTGCATGTTGAATGTTAAGGAGCAAGAGTGGATTGGACAGTAATCTAGTACTATGCACTGTATCATTCCAACGTGAGAGAGTATCTCAAGGCCTTAATGAATAGAATGTGTTATAAAAGATCCGACCTGCACTGTAAAAAAAAAATATTGAGCCCAAGTATAAAAATAAGGCAGCCTGATGCTGTAAGACATTTATGTTGACTCAACGTATATTCTTTAATTATTTAAAAGTAATGATACATTGTTTAGCCAACTTAAATTTGTTTGTTGATGTAATGCTGATTGTCTTATTTTTCAAATAAAGATTTTATTGTCACAACATATATTTCTGTTGTGTGCATGAAAAATCAAAAATGAAATTTTCCAAGTACTCTTTAATACTGTTTAATGTGAAAATAAACAAATGTATTTGTCTTTTACTAAAATTTGTAAATGTTTTCTGCCTCAAACAGAGCCTATCTTGGATCAAATAACTGTACAAACAGTCATGCACTTACACCCCAACATTGAGCACACAAATCAAAAACCATCATTCATTAAAAAACTCTTAACTCAGGAGATAACAAACAGTAATGACAATATTAAAGCAAAAATTAAAACAGCAAGAACTAAAACACTCATCTTTGAAAGAAAAACAAAAGAGAAACACAGAATTGAAAATCCTGTAATGTATCTTGGGAACTTTCAAACTTTTGCAATATTGTTTGTTCAGAATACACGTTTTTATAAGTAGGGCAAACTTTCTGACGTATTTTGGCCAAAAACTTGAGAAACTATGTCCAGTCAACAAAATATTCTTTGTTGGAAACATGTTTAGGCTAATTTTGTTCAGAATATGCAAAAAAATTATTTGTCTCCTTTAACTAAAATGGCTATGTTCAAGTTACTTATTTATCATTGTAGGGAGAACATTTTTCGAGTTGGAGTTTTTACAGTGTGGAACTATTTGACTATATTCTTTTGTCCAGCACTTGCCCTGAATGGCTTTCATTAAAAAATATTATACATGTACAACAACAAAACAAAAGCACACAGTATATCCATGTAAGTTAGGGAGGTTAAGAGATGCTTTCTCTGCTTCTGCACACATTCAGTGCTATGCTAACCTACACAATTGTGACATTGAGGAATCGGTTTGTGATAAAGAAAAACATAAAATACAAACAAAGAAAAATCTAATTCAAAGCAGGCATCTAACAAAAGTGTTAAAAAGGAACTACAGAATTTGATGACTCATCAGAAAAACATTGAAAAGACATCACAATTACAAAAACACACAAGGAAACCAAGGTTGAATACATGACCACTTAACAAGGGTACATTAAAACCGAGTGATGGACAAGGTTCCTGAGGGAGATCAAAATCAGTTCAAACTACTAATTTAAACAATTACGTAGTTTAAAACCAACATTGAGGTACTGATACGTTGTACGCAGTGAACATATGAGAAATTGAGGTGCCGTCATTTTTTTAGATGCATACAGTCAGATAGGACAAAGAAAATTATGGGGATGAATGGAAGGGATGAGATTAAAAAACTATGAATCTGATCAAAAACATGAAACTAAAATCTGGCAACAGCCTTTGTGTTCTTTCATTAACAAATTTAATTCTGCAGTGCTACATTTTATATCAGATAATTACACGTATATCTTAGAAGACGGAACTGTGAAGGCAGATTGACCGGGGTGATCAAATCGCATAAAAAAAATTGCGTAAAAAATGTATTAAGTGCCGCTGACACGGTGATCTCACTAATTACTGTAACCAGCACAAATTACAAATATTACAAATCATTTTAGACTTCAATCACGGCTATAGAGAAATTAATTTGAAAATGTGTGTATGTGAAAGAGAATAAATTAAAACAGCTTCCCCATTACTAGAACACATCTCTGCAGTAAAGTAATTATAAAACACACAAGAAGCTGTTTGGCTATTTGCCTTATTCTAAAACTAATGCATCAAAGTAAGAGAACTATTCAGTAAAACAAATACAACACTAAAGTTAGACTATAAAGATTTTGATTGAGAGAGGGTTTCACTATATAGCTTCATTAGCAAGTGAATAATGAACCGTCTGCTTTGCATAATTAAAGCCACGGCTTAATCGCAATGTAAAGAGGTACTGTAATTATAAAGAAATTACACAGCGCAAGTAATTATCGCTCTAATGTTCACACGCGCAGGATCGCTTTTGTTGTATGCGATTCACCTGCGCTCGAACAGTGCTAAAACACAACAATAATATATTTCTGCATAAAATGATAAATGTTGGAGATTCAAAAGATTTGAACAGATTTAAAATGTAACCATGATTTTATGCCAAACCATCAAAGACAGAAATCTTAAAAAGTATTGTTGTGATGCCTTGCAGAAATTATGAATTTGACTGTTCAGATTACGATCAATTTTAGTTTTTAGTACAAAATTTTTGTTTCTAATCAAGATTAGAATTTGACATGCTTTATGTAAAAATATACTAAAATGCAATGCTTTATTTTATTTGATAGAACTAAACTAAATATTCCCCTTAAATGACTTTTTTTAAATAAAACAATATGGTGAATTTCTGTTGTTATCAATTTTAGCAGTTTTTATCTTGTTATATTTATCAAAAACTGACCAAGAACACGTAACACCAACATATAGTTCTTCTTGGGCTTTATAGTGTCACCTCATCATCACAAAGTAACTTAAGGTAAGTATACTTTATGCCTTTACAAACTGCTGACTCATGTCTTTGTTTTTATCTTCATGAAATATCAGTTTTAGTTTTCAAGAAAAAAGATAAAAATCAAGTTGAGGTATTTAAATGCTTTAATGCCTTCTCTCCTTTCTCCAAACTACATTAAAACGTAATTTTCTTTGGTTTAACAAATAATGAAACAATAATGTTGTACACAAACTTACAAATGCTTACAAATACATTACATGACAATTTTTTAAAAATAGCACGTTAAAATAAAGCGTAGTAAATGTGAACAAGATGATCACGCTGTTTTTGGTATGTTTTGTATAGCACACAACCACACACACACGTGCACATAATAATAAAAAAGGAATTTACAGTTTTTTACAACATTACAAAAGAACATTAAATAAACCGAAAAAATAGAAAAGGAAATTTAAATAAATAAACACATTTCTCTTAAACCATGGTTATGATTACAAGAAACGGCTGTTTCATTTTCTCCATCGGTCTCATCAGTATGCAAGCGAATAATGAAATGTCCGCCTTGCATAATTAAGATGATAGCTTAACGGCAATGTACGATATAAAGAAGGAACGGCTATAATCAAAAAAATGACACAGAGCTACCAATTACATTACGCTAATATTCACGAGCCAAACGAACTTGTGTCTTTAGGCAGAAAATCCGTCCGAATGAAACGGATACGGATAATGATCTCTGCGCTGTAATTAACAACGGCTCAGTGAGATTTTGAGCGGAATCTCAAAGCAGGAGACGTGCCGAGACAGCTCCACAGCGGGCAGAAAACTCCCATACCAAGGACAAGATCTCCCAAGGTTTCTCGTACCCATCCAGATGCCCACAGTGTTCCATGCAGATGCCCCAAGATTTGTGGTCTTAGCAGTTCTTAAGGGTCCAATTAAACATGGAAACTGTTAAGCAGACTTTTGCCTAAAGCTGTCCATGAAGCTTAAGAAATATTAGAGATGTGATAGATAACATCCACAGGACAATGAGTAATCCAGGAAAGCAGTGTTTCATGCAATCACCATTCCAAAACCAAATCCATGTCAGGAAAAAAGCTCCACAAAAACAACACGCAAGCAGAATCCTGAGGAACGAAACCAGTCGCCATGTGAGACAACCTTGCAGAGGAGGCCTGAAGACCAACAGCACAAAAATGAAAAATCAAAAGTAACAAAAACTCCCTCACGTCGCCAGTCTCAATTGTACAAAACCGCATGCGGGAAAAGAAGACGTAGTAGACCCTTCCTCTGCTTCGTTTCTACAGCATGTCACATTATGATGAGATCAAGAATGCAAAACAGGCCGGTGATTAAGAGAAGCCACACAGAGTTGGCGGGATAGTAGCAGCGAGAATGCAGGCAGCCGGGCACATCCAACGATGACAGTCCCTGGTGCACGACTCTGGCCAAGGCAGCATTGGCATTCCTGGGTGCTGGAGAAGCATGTGCTCTCGCGTACCTACATACGCATTTACATTTCCTCGCGAAGCATATCGCCACATCCCTCTCCCTCTCTCTTGAATCTGCACTACGCTGCTAACATCACGAATGACTCCTCACACTCCTGTGGGGGAAGAAGCAAAGCTGGCAGCTCTTCAGAGGGGCACACGCTCAGCCAAGTGGGCAGGGCGGCACCGAATCGCAGGGGGACAACCGGGAGCGTGTAACTTCCCCCTAAATGAGGCTTAAAAGACATTGACATTTGCATTTCTCTTTGTTTTGCGCTAATGTGTTCCATTTGCTTTTGTTTTAGAAAACTGCCTTCTGCTGCCCCCGTTTGAAAAGGCGATTTATTGTGCCAGTCTCTCCGTATCTTCTACCCCCCCACATCACCAGCTGCTGCCAAGTTTTCTCACTCATTGGTCACAGTTTGCCATTGTTTTCAAAGGGTATGGTGCGTGCCCGTCGCTCGTGCCAGTTTAAAAAGGAATAAAGAGAATAGAGGACAAACAAATACAAATATTAAAAAAAATTATCTTTGTAAGTTATGGGAACACTCAGACAGACGCAGGCACTCATAAATTATATGCTTCATTTGCATATTCCTGGCATAAGACATTATGCAAATAGCAGACAATTTGCATAATGGATTCCTCTTGTTGCCCGAGTTGCCTCGCGCTCCTCTTTATTTAATAAGGAAAAAAACTAAAAGATGAGAAAGTGAAAAGAATGTCTCATTGAGCGTTGCTGGAGATGTATGCCAGTGTCACTCTTCTCTTACAAACACACGCATTGCTTCTCAGCAACACAAGGACATACTTGCCAGGGACTGGCGATATAAAACAGTAAAAGTTAATTACAAAAAAGACTACCTTGCATAGATACATCACCAGATTAAAAGCTAATAACACCACATTAACAGGAAAAACAAACTGGTGTTGCGCTAAAATAAGACGAATGCTGATGTGCATGTACACCTCTTAATGAGAGCGAGTACACTGATGCAGACGGACTAATTAATTGCAAAGGGTTGACCGAGCCGAGCAGAAATCACTTTATTAAATCATTTAAAACGCTCTCGTGTTTTTAGCCTCGTCAGCTCCAAATAGAAAAAAAGAGCGGAGATGAAAGTTGAGTGATAATATCTGATAATTACTCATTTGATAATTACTTAATCAAATACGACAGACCCTGTTAATTAAGTAATAAACCGCAGAAAGATTTCCAGCGCTGTTAACGCACAAAAAAAAGGATAATTATGCACAGAATTAAGTTTACCGTATAAAATCAATAGCATCGTTGTTTTTTGTCCAGTTAACACACGAGAGTCACCGACTCTCGTGTGTTAACTGGACTATAGAATAGTGAATAGATTAAAATGCATGTGCACATATAGCAATCAAATCTTTAAGGATAACTATTCAGGAGACCTGGTTTGAGTACAAAGTGCACTGTAAGATGGAGTGGAAGAAGATGAAAAAACAACAAAGGAGGTGGTTACCAAAATGACTTGATTATTTATAACCAAATGTCATGCAACATTCTGCAGAGGCATTAGACAGCAAACGTCAACCGCGATCAGCTATAGTCCAATAAGCAGCCTCCTTTCCCAGAGTGCAGAAGAGCTGTGGCAGCGCTCGCTCAGGTCTACACCACAGATGCTGGGCAGCAGGGCTTTGAGCACCCGCATGGAGGGAAGGGCGAGTCGTGCGGGCGATGCCAGGCTAATGGGGTTGCGGGGGCACGCAGCCGGTAGCCAGCCTCCAACAGACGTTACGAGCAATTCATCAGCTTTTAGAATCAATTAACCCGTATGTTAATTAATGTCAGGCTTATAGAACAAAGTTGGGGGGGCGGTTGGGGGTTGTGCTGGCAGAGCTGAACGAGATGGAGGGGAGGGTGCGAAAAGACGAGAGGAGGATAGGGGATGGGCGAGCGCGAGAAACAAGCTGGAAATGCGGATTGTGGCAGTGAAAAGCTGGCACGGTGCCATCCACTCAGTGGTAGCGCCAAGGCGAAATGGCGTTCACTCTGGGGGGGCCAGCGGGTAGACACGAAACAAACATGACGACTTGCACCATTTGGCTTATATTGGCAAGGGAGAGCGGACGTTAAGCGACACGTATCCAACAAATATCAGAAGTAGGATAGTCGTTGGGGGCTCCAGAGCACAATTCTAAACTTACGAAAAGGAAGGGAACAACATCTGCTGCTCATGATTACGGAGGTTACAAAACATCAAATTTGAAGACGTTAATAATGACTGCCTGGCATCGGACTGGAAGAGACAACACAATCGTAATGGTGAATCTCCTCTCAGCATCAATGACACAAAGTACAGCAATGGACAAAAATGGCAGTCGGACAGAACCTACCCCACAGGACTGAAAAGACACGAGGAATGCAGGCTTCCAACGGTGGCACTGTCCGCTGCCTGGCATCGGAGGTGGGGCAGAAGGAAGCCCCTCCCTCTCTCTTCCTCGCTTACTTCTCTCCTCCAGCGCAATTCCCTGTGCCAAGCAGGCAGTCTTCCAGCTAGGCAGCAGATGCCATACCAACTTCCGTGCTCGTAAACAGGGCGCAGATGTCGGAAGACGGGGTGGATACGCGTGCCATATTTCCGAAAGAATGATTCGCAGCAACCTGTTCCCGGAGATGCCAACGCGAAGACGTGTTTTTATTAAACAGGATGCCCGTATCGCAGCAGTGGCATCTCTCGGGTAAAGATGGAGAATCCACGAGATCGGCGAACGTTTGCCGACGTACTCGATGCGGTTCGGCTGGCAAAGAAATCTGGAATGAAGAACAAACAAAAGGCAATGGGGGCACGTTTGGTGACTAATTAAACACAGAAAAGTTTGCACAGCTAATTAGCACGACGGATTCATTAAGGCGACGGGGCAGCTTTGAATGAAAAAAATTTGCGAAGACAAAACAAACTAAAGCGGCAAGCTGTTGTGCGAAAAGGGGAGGCATGTAACGAGGTTTCATCTTTTTGTGCCAAGCGCACTCTCCCTTAACTACCAGATTTTTTCTCTATACAAACCACCACCTCTTGTCAACCGCCTACCAACCATTGCAAGGAAGAACGTCTTCAACGGGCACTGCGGCTTCAGCGCTGCCAATCTGCCAATCGTCTGCTTTAAACGCGAGAGGACCTGGGGGACGGTGCCAACGGCAGAACGGCAGCTGTTTAAAAAAACTAAACACAATAAAGGGGAAAAAGAGAAACAGCAAACATGAGGATGCATACTAATGAGCCACAACATAAAATTATAATCAACCAACCAGATGGGGATTCATTTATGCGTTTCGTCTTAACGAGGCATTAACCGGTTTTAATTTCGCTCAACGGAGAAGATCATTGGACGTTTCATTAGTTTCTTCCAGTAAACGGACTTTCAGACATTTCTCAAGCAAAACTTATTAAAAGGAGAAGAATACAATGACAAGAAGCATGAAACTCTACTCGAGCAGCAAGCAAAGATATGTCAGAATGGGAAGGAGGCAGGCGTGTGCGATTTATCTAAATTCAAAGCAATCACCAGGGAGATGAATGGCTAAGACTGTAGATTCTTTACTGCATCATCCAGTATGGGAGACGAGAGACCGGGGGGTGGCAACCACAACATCCAGGCAGGAACTTAGTGGAGGGGGCACAGAATCACACCGTCAGAGTCTTTTGGAAGGCGGTTACCTCTAGACCAACCCGTCTGTAACTGCCAAATGGGGCAGGGGGGCTATGGGAACCTTTTTGGCACCCCTCCCGTCCCCTCCCTGTTTTACATGCCCTCTACTTGCCACCCAATCAAGAAACCAAACTCCTCCCGTTCGTTTTGTTTTTGTTTTGGGTATATAACCGGGCACAACGCAGAACTAGCCCTTTCTGAGAGCTGGTGCTGGTACCTGCAGGGTTCGGAGGGACATCACCCTGGCACTACGGAAGACGGCGGGCATCGGGCATACAGCCAACCGTAGCCACCGCCGCAATCAGCGAGAGTGGATGATTTCGTTAAATTCGTTTTCATTGATTAAAATGCAAGGCAAAAATTAAAACGGCAATTAGCGCGGGGGAAGGAGGCTCATCAACGCGCATTAATGACGAGTGGATACTCCAAACAAAAACTTTCGGTTCTCGTGCCTCTGGATTTTTGTTGGACAAAGGGGCACGGTTGTGGAATATGAATAATTGAAGAAGTCATCCAAAGGGAGGGATTATAAGATCTTTGTGCTTCCTACACTGCCTTGGCATAACCACCAAGATGACAGAACCAAGGCTGCCACCAGGAAGGATAGGCTGGGTAAATGGTGGCACCTTTTTGGGCATGGTCAAGGTGATCGATTAACAATCCGTCGCGCATTCAATTAGTGAATTAATTCGTTATTCTTGTTGTGTGTTTTTCCGCATTTTTTTTTTTGTCGCCGCGGAACACGTGTGGATGTAATCGTTTGGAGCTAATGAGGTTTGGATGATCTGTCTTTTATTTTAATTCCATGGGGGAAGTTAATTGCGTCTCGTCCTCATTATACAAATGGATTACAAAAAAACGAAGAAAAGAAACTGCTGGCAGAAACAAGGAGGGAGTGGGGGGAGAGAGAGAGAGGCAAAAGGAAAAGAAAGGGAGAATATTTTCCTTCTTTGTGAGCCAACATACACATAATACCACATGCAAACAAGCACAGAAAAGCAACTGCAATGCTTGACTATGCTAGTCTCTCATAAGTCCTTCCCAGGAAAACTCAGCATGTCTCTCCCTCTCTCCCTGCTCACTGCAGCCAAATCCTTCAAATGCCAAGGACCTCTGCTTTCCCTGGATGTGGATATTACAAAACATGGGCGAGAAAAAATGCTGCACGGGATTTAATTTCTGCCGATTGGATATTACCGTCCTTATTAAAATGCGTCGTTTTCTGCTGTTATTAGTGCCGAGCTTTGCTATAGAGGCGCCGTTTGCGGGCGAAGCAAAATGAAGAGGAGACAACAAGAGACCTATGGCAGGGCACCTGCTAATGTCCTCGGCGCTTAATCATCGTACAGCAGAATGGTTTTATGCATATTTCATTTGCATATCATTAAATCGCTAAGGCATACTGGCAACTGGCAGCGGAGCACAGGGAGTGGGGAAATGAGGAGCGTAAAGTGTTAAAAAAAGGAAAGAGCAAACTCATTATGCGATGGCAATCTTCAAAGCTGCGTGCCTGCTTTCCGGCATCCTGCCAATTCATTTTAATTCAACGTTAATTAAAAAAAAGAAGGAGGGGCTCGCTCTGCCTGTCATATGCGGATTAATTGAGCGTCTTCCAAGGAACGAGAGTACTGTTTATGCGCCGAGTGAATGCAGATACATGCGTTTCGTAATCACCGGATTAATTTTGACAAAACAAGGCCAAATATGCCACTTTTACACGTAAAGGAAAAGTATACCTGTACACTCAAAGTGTTTGATGCAATCGTTTACAGAGCGGTACACGTTTAAACAATGTTTTCAATTATGTTTATGAAGGAGATATGGGGATATTTGATTTTATCAACTGTGAAATATTAAATAAGTTTGATGCAAATGTGTGGATGTGGGAAGTTTGCAACGGGTGCCCGCTGGACCGGGCAGCGGGAACTGACAACGCGGGTATGGAGGGAATAGCGTGGGAATTGCTGGGGGCATTCTGTTTCAGGCTTTCTCTAGTATGAAACAAATCCAACACACTCACGTCTGCCCCCTCTGCCAACCAGCCATCAAACAGACTATGCGGATAATCAGTATGCCTGCCGAGACCTTGATTGCCTGTATTAAATCATTTGGCAAAATTGATCCTTTGTTTCTGGTTAAATATGCTCGCTGTCATTATGTCTGGCACACTGTCATGTAGAAAGAATATAAAAGAGCTGCTTTGTTCCCAATGCAAAAGTGCATTCACAAACACACGCATACATGGACTATTAATTAAGGGAAGAGATGACCTATGTAAGACAATGAGTTTGACTGGGCACTTTAGCCGGAAAAAAAACAGACTAAATATATGTAATTTATAACAGTATACAAAACGAACAATTACTTATAAAAATATTCAGGTACATAAGTCATAGACAAAAAAATCATGTGGAACGCACAAAATCTACAGGATACAAATGTTCTCAAAATCATTAGAAAAAATTAAGAATTTATATAGATTTGCACTCATAGCTCCGTCTGTTTTTAAATACCTCAAGTAATGGCAAACTGCAAAATCCCTATAGGCGTCGTGCCCACGTCTCACCTAACAAACGCCCCCGGGTGGTGCTTAAAATATGCAAATGCTCAGAGGATGCAGAACGCGCAATTAGCCATGTTTATGAAAGCTGTAATGAGAGCTGTGGGGCATGGGGGCGGCAGGTTGGCAGAAAGAGCCCGCTCGCAGCGGGTATCCGCCTGGCGCTTTTGAGCCATGATACATGCAGATGTCGCTGTAGTTCTTCCAAAAGCTCGCAAGAACAAAAAGGGAGGGGGTAACGAGGACCTCGTTTGGCATCAGACACACCTCAACCGTATGTTTTTAAATAGTGTGCGGATGTGTGCCGGAATGGGGGGAGGCATGGCCGCAGGGGCGTGTGAAGTTGAGACAAGTTGAACAGGAGATCCATGTATGTAGCAATGTGATAAAAACAGCATTATTTATGCATCGCCTAAGTAAAGTACAAGTGACGGGGTGTCTTTTATTCTGCAGAGCACGTCACATGGAGCAGACATTATGCAAAGTGGCCTCATTAATATGCATAAGCAGCCTTTTTATTATGTAGACCTGCACTAAAGCAATATTGTTTGGAGGAGCAGATATGCTCTTGTTACAGAAGAAGAGTGTTATCTTTCTCCCTCTCGGAGCACTTTCAAAATATTTAATGATCGACTGCTCGATTTAAAGAAAAGAAAACATGGAAATTCAAGTGTGGGCAGCAGATTGACTGTATACACCTAAACCTGTATGCTGTATGCTTCAACAACTGGCATGTACGATTGCACTTCGAGAGTATATCCTGATGAATTACATCAAATAACACAAAAACCCTGTAGCAGGATCTTAGGACAATATGAAAAATGAGGCAATAAACCAGCACTGAGTGAAAAACCATTAAAGCGGTTTAACAATGGAGAACAGGAAATATATCTCTGAACAAACTGCTGTTAATGTCCAGCTCATTAGTAATCAAAAGGGTGTGCAAAGAGTAGACAGAGACTCTTAACTTCGAGTCCAAACAGAGCTGAATGGGCTTTGCCAATGATTGACAGAAGCTGAGAAATCTGCTTTCAGTTCTCTTTTCGGCTAACTCTGCCCTCCAGAAGCATTTGACCTTGACAGACACTGTAATGCCATGTTCTCCTTATCTACAGAGCTCGTGGATCTCTCTGCAAGAGTCTCTGTGAGATCCTAGACTTACATCTCCATTGCTGGATGTTGCTGCAGTCAAAGGGTTTGGAATTGAGTAACTTTATAGGAGCTACACCAACACAAGTTTTGCATCAGTCCAGAATTTACTCAAATGCTGTATAACATCAGAGTATTGGCAGTGGGATTGCTGCCCCTTTGTTTTTTGCCTGTGCTTTAAAGGAATGTCCTGGTTTAAACGCTTTATATATAGTCGCTGTCCGTCCAAAACCTTGGAGGTCCAAATTTGCATTTTTCAGCAAATTGAAAAAACACTGTCCTTTTAAAAAGATTAAATACTGTGTTATAGAAGTTGAAAACAAGCACATTTTAATACTTTTTATTGGTTAGATATTTGCAGCGCCCAGTGACAAACATGAAAGGTGATTAATAATAATGATTTACGGCAAAGAAATAAAATCACGAAATATGGAGAGGTTCCAGGAGGACGAAAGCGATATATTTGGCAACCTCAATTGGGCAACTGTTGTATTATTTCCCCACAGATTGTCATCGTAACCTTATGAATATCAACACGTTTTTTTGTGGATATTATAAAACCCAGAATATTCATTCAATAGCTTTATTCAGATACAAAAGGCAATTGAGGCTGTTTGGGCACATCAAATGTCTAAGCATGGATACTTACAGCTCTTCTACCAGATACTTCTGTCCAACAATACAGCGACTCTATGTCTCCAACATCGATTAGTTGCTCAGAAGTTCCTCTTTCATAGCTAAAGAGAGTTCTCTGTTGTACTTTGTTAAAGTATCAACTTTGTCTTAGATGTTTCTCCCAGAAATCTGAGAATAGATAAAACACACGAGACACAATTCAGTGACCGAAACATTAGATGACAAATGTTTGGTACAGTAATCTCTTACTTGATTCTGAACTCTAACAAGGGTCACCAAACTTGCTGTACTGCTCAGAGGTTTCATTTTCACCTCTCATGAGAGTTCCCGGCTATTTTTCTTTGAAGAATCAACTTTGTCTCAGGTGTTCCTTCAAAAATCCTGGGGATAAATGAAAACAGAGAAAAAAGGACACAATTGTTGACATATAGTATAAGCATAGTGCTATAAAATGAATAATGGTGGCAGAGGTCAGATCCTTCAGGGTTCTACAAATCAGATAAAAATGTGGGAAACCGGCGCAATCAACAGATCTCATATGGGATTTTTCTTTCCAATGGGGTGGCTTTCCCCCTAAAATGATAGGAAGCACAAAAAGCATATAGTTTGATCAATGTTTTCCTCTCCCCACATAACTGTCTGTATTTGTCTAAAGTGACCTTAAAGCGCTGCCCTTTTCAACGTTCTCTCTCCCCTTCTGCTCGACACGGCTAATGAGGGAGCTGAGTGGAAGGGTTTGAGTCGGACCAAGCAGTGGCACTGTAAGCCAACCTACTGTACGTGCCTCCTGTATGCTGTTGCTTCACCTCCTGGCCTTTCACATTTGCAGGCCGAGGCTGCACGAAGGGCTCATTCTAATGCTGAAATCTGAAGCCCCCCTGCAGCACCAGCAGTGTAGTAACATTTGTCTCTTTAACTGCTGTCCAAGCAGCAGGCTGCATGTGAATTGGTTCCTGGTAATTCTATCAGATTAGTATTAATACGGCATAGCTGAGGCCGCAGAGGTCACCTGCATGTTTCCACGGCATGAACTTGTGTGAAGGTCAACTGTCAATCATCATCCACAATATGATGATAAGCCTTTAGAACCAAGAGATGCTATTGGTCATGATAATGACTATCTGTCCCAAAACCTAGTGAACTGCCTTTATGTCTGCTACCTATATGGTCAGCTGTCTTTTAAGGGCAGTTTTTAACTAGAATGCATTTGTATACTCAAATCAAAATGTAGTGTATGATGCAATGTAAGTCGCTTTGGATAAAAGCGTCTGCAAAATGCATACATGTAAATATAGCATTCCAATATTGTCAGGAGATATCAAGCCTCTAAGGCTGGACATACATGAGTGGTTCTGTGTTGCCAGCCTGGATTTACTGCTCAGCAGTTGCTTTTTCGTAGCTTTCGTAGTCAGTGTTATCTTTATTTTAGTTATTATTTTCAAAATGGACAAAAAAGACAACACAAGTACGAGTATAGAGCTATATAATTCACATGTATGACATTCGTCAGATAATCTGGTATTGGAAATATTAGATAAAAATGTTCATACTGAAATCTCTAATGTTTAACTGCTAAATCTAGAAGATGCTAGCAATCATGTTGAAATAATAGTTTCCGCAAAAATACAAACGATGGTAACTAAACCACATTGAACCCCATTGATTTCCATTGTTTGGACACAAAACCAAATTCCTCAAAAAATCTTCTTTTGTGTCTCACAGAAGAAAGAGTCGTACACAAGTTTGTAAAAACATGAGTGTGAATAAATTATGAAAAAAAAAAAATTCCAGGTGAACTATTCCTGTAGGTCAGGTGTTTTCAAAGAGGGGTCCGGGGACCCCAGTAGGTTACAAGGGGCCCCATAAAATTTCAGGAGAAGTCATTATTATTGTTTTATAAGTGTTATCTGCTTTTTTTCTACATGCATAGTTTCCAGAATAGTTCATATTTGTATCTTTCTAGTGAGTTTTTTTGCACTCATAATGAAAGTTTTTTTAAACTGGAAATCAATATGTTGTTTTTATCTAAAAACATGTACTATTTATCTAACAAAGTTTAAATGTTGGATGTGTACAAGTATTTTAGAAAGGGTATCTCCTCATTGCCCCGGCTCTTGGAAACGCGCAGATTTTAACAAAGCTCATCGCTCTGAAAAGTGAGGTGTGCTATGATTGGCCAGTTAACCAGTGCTTCTCGGTCGAATACTGCAAGCGTGTTACGGAAATGTAAAGCCTCTTACCATATTTGGAACATCAGGTTCCAAGGCAATTGTAACGACAGGTATGCCCACCTTTTTTGCGTATACATTTGAGCGGTCTAAGTGAAATCATACCGTGAACTGACGTGGATTTGTGGGGGTGTGGTAACTCCAGGCGTTTCTGGCAGGTCTGGGTTAGCATCCGCTTTTAGATAAAATGCATCTTTTGTTACGACACCTTAATTTTTACAATTTTACGTGTCTAACACATGCATAGGCAAATTATAACACACCAAAGACACAGAAATGAGCGCCATATGACCCTTTAACACAAATGTTAAACTTTTGATAATTGACAATACAAAAACGATGTCATTTGATAATTGACAATGGTGTTCTTCATGGTTGTAATATCGATACGATTCCTTAAAGTATTGTCTACATAGCAATGTTAATAATCACAGCTGTGAAGGTTTAAAGAGCTTTTAGTTCTAGGGTTTTTCCGTTCAAAAACAGATTTGTGAGATTACATGTATTTCGACTAAATACCCCAATCTGTGCAGAATAATATCTAAAACCAAAGCTCCCAAACGAATGGCCTGTACTCTATATGACCTGATCTGTTGAATACTCAGTCTCTTTGACACGTTTCATTTGGTATGTGGGAAGTGTCTTGATGAATTACTCAAATTGACAGTACTAAGCAGATGCTATTAGGAGCTCCGACCAACTAAGGCTGCTCATTTCAGCTGAGGCTAGGCAGATCTGTCACAGGTGCATAAAGATTGAAAACACGCCATCAGAGCTATGGCCAAAATCACTCAGACGAGAGCGGCTACTTTCGAAAACCAGGAACCAGAAGATTTTGCTTCTCAAGCGTGTGTATGTGTGTAGAAACGTCAAGTACATGTGTGGGTGTAGTGTGCACGTCAGAGTGTGTCTTCAAATCTGCAGGTTTGCATGTCGTCCCAACGGGCCTGAAGTGAGCAGCTGGCAGGGGAGTCATTACACACACACCTCTGACAGTTCATTCTCTCATTAAAGCGGGAGGATGCCTGTAGTCCACACCATCTGTCTCCCTCGCCACTGGGGCTCTACTTCTCATGCTGGCAGACATCTTCCTTTTCCCCAAACACAGAGCTCAAATCCCAGATTCACTACTGTGGAACATGCGGCATGAGTGGGGAGCTTGGTTTGGTTTGCAGTAGACAACAGTCACCGTGAGCTAGGGCTAAATCAAAGGATTCAACCTGCCGAACAAAGTAGGCCTGGAACAGCACTTATCTGAATATAATCTGGTCCAGGGTGTGAGCTTTACACTCAAACTCCTGTTGTATTCTGAGGTCTACTCAACTTGGCTTTGACTTCCTGCATCACTGAGACTGTAGCTCTGTTCAAAAACCTTCCGAGACAGCATTTTGAGGCATCATAAGTACACTTCCAGCACAAAATAAGATGCCTTGTTTTAGCCAGATTTGAAGGCAGCATTGCATCTGTCCTCTGTGGATAAGGATACCCCAGAATCCACTGCGGGATGTCAGAAAAGTTGCCATAAATGTCAGAAAATCTTTTCATTTAATACTAAAAGAGTATTAATAAGAATAGATTTAGAGTACTATGTTGTAAATCTCCATTGGAATTAATTTTATCCTGTGAGGTGTTAAACCAAAGTTGCACTGTATATAAATACTTTCAAGTTGGTCCGTTGTAAGGTTGTAAGGTTAAAATCTGACTGTGTGGTCAGCAGACAGCAAGGCGTGCTTCAGAACAGAGCTTGTGTCTTTACCATTGTTGCCACAACAAAAAAATAAGCATGCTAATCTTTCATAAAGCTACAAATGCCAAAAACGCACCATGTTGGACTTAGCACCTAATCTCCTCAATCACATCTGACTTGTGTTTGTTTACCCTGACACCTGCAAGTGTGCCAGGCTCCCATGCAAGCAGTCCGTGCGTTCCCAAGGGCTGATGGGTATTCGCTGATCTAATCATGCCCGAGTGAACTGTTGAATCACTCTGTCACTCTGGCTGGGCCTTGCCCAGCGCCGCCTGTCACCACATTAAATTAAGTGTTCTTCAAAACGTACAGGCCTGACAGAAAAACGGCATCCAAGTCTCGGACCCCACCAAATTAGATCGGGCTGCACGCCCGACAGGAAAAAGCTCAAAACGATGCACAGAGGCCCCTGTGTATGACCTCTGACTGTTACATAAATGTTCCTGCTACGTCCGCATGTTAGCTTAAAGGGCAATGACAGACTTAATTGGATCAGAGAAAATGCATCTTGCAGCATTCTGGCAAATTCGGGAATCCTGCGAGAGGTACGCTTCAAATGTGGTAGCCAATTTCAACATGGGGACCCAGAGACACACAGGCCAGTATATGTAGCTGCTTAAATACAACACGCAGGAGACCCACTTAAGCCGTCTCGAATCGCGAATAAAACCTCAACGTAAATAAAACTAACATGTACTCCGCAGAGCTGTCCCCTTTCCAACCAAAATCTTTATAGAGCTGACACAGTTCACAACCGAGAGTCGTTCAGCGAAGCAAAGAGGGGGAAAAAGACATTAGATCCAGACAGCTGCGGCCTTGGACGCAGAAGCTATTTCTAACGTGTGAAAAGACTTGGAAAAACATCTGCGTGCTATGATGAAGTGTACCAGCGGCTGGTTATATTTCAGAGCAGATGTACCTGTTTATGTGCGAGCTGAGAACGTGAGTGTTTGTTGACCGCCGGTGTTAGATCTACCGAGGCCTCTGCGCTCTCTCCATGTGTCGCCAAACGCTGAAGATTGTGTCAGCGTACCTTCTTTATGAGTTTTGTACCTGTGCTTTGCGAGACCTGGTTAAGCCGTGTCTCTTACCTCTCTGCAAGAGTTTGTAGTGGATATGTAGATAATTCAGCCCTAAATCCAGTCTCTCTTGAAGTTCCTTCGGGGGAAATCAAAGCAGAGCTGAAAGAAATCATAAAATAATTTTAATGGTTTCAAGATTATGGACATATGGACATTGCTGAGCACTAAGGGAATTGAGCAAACTTTTCCTTCTGCGCTTCCGCCAAAATAATTAACAGTGTTTTCAATGCGGGTGCTGAGCGTTGCTTCTATCATAGCGAGAACAAAAAGAGGAAATGTGCATTTTACAGCATAAACTGCTTTTATTCCTCGCGCTCTCTGTAATTTTATGGCCTGGCTTTTGTGTCCCTGCTTGGAGGAAATGGTTCATTAAATAGGAATGCCCATTTTTTCCTTTTATTTTTTTAATGCGGTGCACAGGGATATTAACCAATCTGTACCAAGAGTGAAAAGCCAGACTTCCTCCTGGCTGAAGCTTACTGGTCATGCTGGCTTCATTATAGCACAGGATTCCAGCAGAGTGAGAGAGCAGGAGCTGGAATACAGAGATGAGACATTAGGGAATGTTATGGAGAAATTTAAGCTCAAACCAACTTCTACCTGGTTTTACCTGGTTTCACATTTGGAGCATATACTGGCCAAAAATGAGTTATTAAGCTGCTCCAAACTGGTTCTAGACCAGCAAAAAAACAGCTACCTGCTTAACCACGCTAAATACAAATAATCACCCTAATACAAAGGATTAGAAACACAGATAACAAGTAGGGTCCATAAATCATCAATGAGAAGCCATGCAGCATAAGTGCCAAAGATTCACTACAGGAAAGCGCAGCGCTTGATTTGTTAATAGTGTACATAATGGCGGCCATTTTCGCAAGCAGCATTAAATCATAGAGCGCCGGCTCCTGTGTGAGCATTAAAGCGAAAGATTGGCTGAGTGATACAGAACTCAACTCTCTGTTTTATGCTTTCCTCCAAAGCTTGAGACTAAATTGGATTTTCTGCACCTTTTTCTAATATGAAACATCCATCATTTATTATTATTAAAGGAAAAAGAAAGAAGGCTCGCCTGTAGCACACACCCACAAACAGGCTTCTTCCTCTGCTCTTAACCCTTCAATCCACACGCTGCAGTTCCACCCCTGCGGTGAGAAATAACTTAGAAACAAAAATACATGCTTGTGTTTAAGTGAGAAAGCAAAAGCAAGTGTGGCGTGTACTGTATGGCCACTACGAGGCTTCACGCTGAGGGACTTGGCAGCAAACAGCTCCTCCAAGCCAGCCCCCCAAAGAAGTCCAGGGTGTATCAGTCGAGTCAAAGGAGAGCCGGCGCGCGTCCTTTTATAATCCTGTAGCGTATTATCAGGACGCCGCAGCTAAGTGTTGCAATTAGGCTGCCCTTTATCATGCAAATCAATTTGACAGCACAACAATCATTCTGTTCCGCCAGCTCTTGGTCTCCGGCACACTCTCTATGCTCCCTGGCTCACTCTGGCATTTGCGGTGGCTGGCCACATTTGCATTATTTATCATATCAGTGTGAATATGGGGCCGCTGTGCGGCGGAGCTGAGGCTGATTAGTGTGGCATTACATATGTTAAGCACAAGGAGACGGATTCCCTTTACTAACGCTCCACTGCACGCTTTCAGCTCCAGAAAATAAAACAGGGCTCCTATTAATATCCCAGAGGCTCTGACACCAAACATAGCGGGGTGGTAGAGGGGAGCACGCAGCGAGGTGCTCGGACCCTCGCTGGCTGGCGTATGCAAATAGAGGCACGCGGCCAAACGCACACACCAAAACAGACATTAGCATGAAGCGGCGTGGTGGCGCGGGGCCATTTGTCATCCGTGTGTGTGTGAGTATATCCGGACAATGAGGCTCTACGGCTCTGCGTGCAACCTCATTAGAGCCTTCTGCTGGAGGCAGGTGGCGCTGTAGCCTCGTCGCTTTCAGTCACTATGAAAAACAGAACAAACAGCTGAATGTGTTTTCGGGTCGCGCTTCTGCATAAGTCACTTTAATGTCTGTCCTGCCCTGCGTTGCTACATTATGACGCATTCGCCATGTTAAGGCTTTCTGGTTGGTTATTGAAAAACATGCCCCATTTTTTCATAGGTGGAGTCCCATCACCTAATCTTGGTTTACGTTTCTGACACTGTGATGGATGGATGTGGCTTAATTAACATTAAATTGTAATTTACAAGACAAATGGGCGCTAGTTTTTCACATTACAGTCGCTATAAAGTAGATTCTGCTTTGCTGCTCTGTAAACAAGTGAGGTTTTGTTGGATGTGGCGGAGAATTACTCAACAGTTCTACGACTGGCATAGAGTTAAAGGAATGTTCCTGGTTCAATACAAGTTAAGCTCTATTGACAGCAACTTTGACATGCCGTCGATTACAAGAAAAAAATCATCCAATTTATCCGTCAATTTGTAAGAACAAGCCAACATTGTGTTTAAGGTAATGAACTTGCAAGAGACTTTTAGGGGCAAAAACATCACTTTAAGATCTTAGTTTGGCCAAAGTGTCTATACTGATTATTCTACACAAAATTTGTTATTGAAGCTGTGAACTTTGTCTGAATTGCATTTGCAGTGGTGGAACAACTGTTCTAGTCAGATTTCAGATTTCACTGCTGTCATAAACACCATTAACCAAAAGACATTTGAATGAGCCCACATTTTTGTAGGTGATGCATTTATTATCTGTCCTACAACTGCCAACTAAAATGCACACATATTTTATAATTCCCAGACTGCTTTAAAAAGCGTGCAATGAAAAACTGACAACAAACATTTCCATATTCATCACGGTCCGTGTGCTTGCACTTATTTTGAAGACCTATAACAATAAACTTAACCTGTTTGAATTGGAAACATTCTCTTAACACACATTAATAACATATCACATCATTTATCTTAATATAATCTATATTGGCGGACAGCTATGCATCAATGAAACTTCTTTTACAACAATGACAACATTTTCATAAAGTTCATAATCAAAAGATTAATCGCGATTAATCGCATCCAGAATAAAAGTTTGTGTTTACATAATATATATCTGTGTGCTGTGCATAATAATTTTGTATTTATTAACACATACACATCCATGCATATATTTAAGAAAAATCGAAAAGTTATTAAACATTTATACTAGTGGTGGGCCGTTATCGGCATTAACGTGCTGCGTTAACGTGTGACTGTTATCATGCGATAAAAAAAATGTCGCCGTTAATCTATTCTCAAAGTTGGGTTGGGACCTGGGTCTATACTACGGAAGCTATGATGACTTTCACCTTGATATTTAAGCGCGGATGTATACCTAGCTTCATTGCACTGTAGGGGGCGAGAACGAGATTTTTCAACTCGCGTGATTCGCGTCGCCTCATCATCTCATAACCAGGGCTTCATTCGCGCAGAAACTAGGTCTATCGCCTTTTTGCATTGACCTAACATGTATATCACTCGCGCTTGACACGCCATTCACGTTTGGTCTGAACACAACACAACATTACTGTGAAATTACCACCTCAAACGTGACGTGCTAACATGGATGCAGCTAGGAAGCCACCGGGTTTGCTTCAGGGAAAATTTATTTTTAAGAAGCTTCCCAATGGAAACCTCGACAAGACTAAGGTTGTTTGCACCTTGTTCAAGGTGGAATTGGGTTACTGTACGGAATTGGTTTACATACAGTTGGTTTAAAAAAAAAAAAAAAACTTTCTCTCAACAGGTAGTGGTCTAGCTTTAGTTGAAACCAGTAACTTTGTATTGGCACCTAATGTATTACGGCTCCTGTTTGAAATACCGCTTGTTGCTCCCTAACTCTTTGGAAGTCGCTTTGGATAAAAGCGTTTGCTAAATGACTAAATGTGAATGTACTGTAGGAGCTCTTCCAGTCTCAAGTACCACCTAAATGCAAAGCATCCCTTAGCTAATGCGGAAGTAAACACAAGTACATCTTATTGAACATAATTTAATTTTCATCACAAATGATCATAGTAGAACAGTTTTCTCAAGCAATTTGTGATGCATTTTGGAAACAGGAGATGAGCCCCTGGTCTAATGCACCACCTGGCTTGAGAAACCCGTTCTCAAAGACTTACTTTTAGTCATTATTTGGGTAGCACACATATTCTGAATGCCTTCGGCAGAACTCAAATGAGCCATTTTAATCTAGATTAAAAAAAATAATCTATGCCCACCACTAATTTATACATGATTTCAATTGTTGGCAAATATAAATAAATACATGTAAATATTTCCTAAATATGTATTCATATGTATGTGCATATTATTTATCTTTTTATAAATACAAACACAGTTCATATACATTTATTATGTAAATACAAACTTTTATTTTGGATGCTATTAATCTCGATTAATCTTTTGACAGCCCAAAAAAAAAAGCAATAGCTTGTAGAGGAAAAAAGTGAAATAGTAGATGCAAAAATTTTAGTGTCCTTCACAGAGGACAGGACATGCAAGGAGAACTAGCTTGCAGAATTATAACAACATGTGATCTTTTTACTTGGGGTGGTCAAGTAAATGAAATCTGACAGAGGTAATATCAGAGGAGGGAGGAAGATTAAAAAAGGAGGGAAGAGAAGCAGAGCTGAACCGCTGCAGGACATAGTGCACGGCACCTCTAAACTGAAATTTAAATCTCACAAAGTTTGTTCCTTAAAAGGAAATCAGAGAGCTTTGCTGAGACATTGCCTTGAAAATCATGAATAAACATCAGAATGCCTTGCCGTGCATACATCATACATCACAAGCCAACGCTACCTAATAGAGGAGGTCTCATCACCCTCCAACACATGAAAAGCCAACGAAATTACAAACCCCACCGCACAGCCAGCCGCTCGCTATTAAAACGGACCACTGAGGGAGGGGGACGGGGTGAAGGCGCGCTCCCTGCTAAAATGGCTCCCTGAGATAGCCTTCTCTCCAACGTGGGGAGAAATAAAAGAATAGTGATGACATTTTCTGAAAATAATTAGAACAAATCCCGGTTTCCTCCAGTACCCCACCATCCTGTTCACGACCGTCTCCCTATGATCCGCTTTCTGTCTGGCCGCGGTGTAATTCCACATGTCTATTTTCCAGCATGTGTTGATTCCACTGCATATTAGGAAGCACTTGCTATTCCAGACTGGCCATTTAATATGAGAGAGCACTTTATTCTGGGCTCGGTAGGGAATGAAATTGCGTTTAATCATAATGACTCCGCTCCATCTGTGGGTCTGTTATGAGTAGGTAACTGCCGTGGTGGCCGAAATTACGTCTACGAATGAAGGCAAATAAAAATGGACGCTTTGTTTACAAATGCCACAAAATAAAATGAAAGAGCGGTGGATGGAGAGAGTTTAGATGCTTTCAGAAAAAAATGACGTGGCTAAAAAGACATTGCAAATCAAATGTTGCAGAATGTAAATTGATTTAAAATACCCAAATTGGATAAAATAAATCTTTCACCCTGTTATGTAGCCATGGAAGGAAAACGGATACAAAAAAGTCTATATAATAATTATACACATATCTAGTTAATATGCACATAAAACATAAATAAATCTTAGGTTTGTGAGAGGTCTTCACAGGTCCAAAAATGTGTACCCGAACTCTGTGAGACCTGTGAATGTGCTACACAGGTAATAATACATTTGCTTCCCGAACCGGAAGCAGACCCGAATTATTTTATGAAAACTGGACCCAACTCGACCCGGCACATATTTCACAAATTCAGTCCGTAAACAAGCTGCGAAAATAAAATATTTTGTCTTCCCTACTGTAAGTGGCCTTCGGTCTACTTGACGGTGATGCCGTCCTCCTTTGTTTCATTAATGTTATTCCGCTCTCGCCAATTGACAGAACATGTTTGATGCCATTAATTATTCCAGCTTCAAAAGTCTGACATGACAGCCACTTTGCATGTTTGCGTTGTTTTTCTAAAGTAAAATAAAAGTTTGACCGTTTGCCAACAATAAAGACTGCTTTTGAAGTGCCATCCGTGATCACTGACATTAGCAACACTTCTTAGCTATCATCTTTGTGCTCTATGAGCCGAGTCTGACCATTTTTTTTTTATATAATAAGACGGTTCATTCATATTATTATGAACATGAGGAAAAGTGTAATACGCGCTATTCCCCGTATCACTCATGAAGGCATCCATGATCACAGACTGCGTGCAGTAATTCTGCAGCAGAGTTTTGCTGCTGACGGCTGAGGATGCTCGTGTTTTTTCCCTTATTTCAAGACTCACACTTTTCTCCTCCTACTTTATATACTGATCGCCGCGGTGTACTCAGATCGACTTGGGTATTACACACAATGTTAAACAGACCCGGGACCCGAAGAAATACATTTGGAGCCGACCCGGCTGACCATATAAAACATAGACATGAACTCGTAGGGGTCCCGGGACTTCCCTGAAGACCTCTAGTTAGCTGTACTGTAGGTGATTGCTAAAGTGTTGTAGGTGGGTTGCTCATGTGTTGTTGTTGTTTACTACAGTGAATCAAAAGAGCCCAGTCTCCAGCATCTATGACAGTGTGGTACTTTGATAAGGTCATGACAGTCTAAAATGTCTTCTTTACTGTACTTCTCTACGTTTCATTGTCAGACAAACAAACAATACAAGTTAGCTCTTTTAGAAAACTCATATTGTAGTACACTTCACATTAAGTCACAGTTCAATCGATTTCTGTCTCTTGAACAACCAGGGTTTAATAATTCTTTAAACTCCAAGAAATATCTCATATTAGTTTATAATATTAGTTTTAGCAATAATGGAGTTTGCCTTAGCTAGCACCATTTATGATAACACTACATCGCCGGTTAATATCTTAATATTATATCAATAATTCATTATGGTTTTGTAGAACACTGACAAAAAATGAGTGATTCATACATAATTTAAAAGCATTTGGCCTTGAAAAACTTAACAGCAATTTTAACCAAAGCATGAGCACTATTTCCTCTCCCTCAAAGCTTACGTGCATGTCTGTAAAAGGCCTTAGGTTAACTTATGTGGAAATATATACACTGTGAATCTCTGGGAAACTATTAACAGATGTTAATTGATGTACACATAGGAATGAGATTCAGTGAGTGTGTGAGTTATTGTGCGAGTACAAAGATGTATTCTACACCGAGGCAGGCATGAAAACAGGCTTGTGAAGCAGAGTGCAGTAATTTCTTTGATCATTTTTAATGGCGGTACTTTCATGTGGGTGTGTAGAGCTCTCTCTCTCAGACACACACATGCACACGCACTCATACACACTGCACCCTGCAGGTGTCATTTTACACCCCCAGCTCTGGGATTAGTATGCGGCAGACAATAAAGAAGCATGGCCATTACTTTGCACTGTGCACATCTCAACCAACCAGCATCAGTACCTTTTCAAAAGGATGTTATCAGCTCACAGCCAACTGAGGAAAGAGACAGGAAAGATGGAGAACCAAATAATATCATGCACTGCAGGCAGTTAGAATCAGTACAGAATAAATACAAACAAAATATGAGACAAACAAGAGGTTAAGTTTTGGTGAAGAAAATTGTGTGACTGCTTTTGTAAACAGCCAAGAGCTGTTGTTTAACAACTGGGGTCGGCAAACCCTCGGGTGAGACGAAAGATCTATGAAAATATTTGGGGAATTTTTTTTTTTCTTACTTAGCTGTATTTCCAAAAACAAAGTTTAAACATAAATAACTTGTATCTATTATTATTATTTTTCTTTATATTACTTGTACACGTTTTAGAAAAGTCGGTAAAAATGAAACAAGGGAATAATGTTTACCCACTGCTGTCTTTAACTTGCTCACTATTTGAATGCCAGTATTTTGTGAAAGCTGCTTTAAAATAAAAATGTTATTATGAAATTATTAGAAAACCGCTGTATAATAAATATTTAATGAACGTTTAACTTAGATTGTGAATTGGGTGGAAAAGATGCAATGTTCGATTAATACAAAGAAAATATTTTTCCATAATATTATAGAATATTGTCTTTACTGTCCCAACTACAGTTTTTCATGAACATAATACATGAATGTCAATGTAATAGCTGTTGAATATTTAGAGTTAAAATCCATTACTAATATTTACACAATTTAAAAGCCATGAATTTTCAGGGGTATTAACTGCACACTGCAGCAGCCTGGAAAATGGCCTCCCGGCCTCCAGACTGACAGCTCTTGTAGGAAGCCTCAATTACTGAATAACACTGCTCGAGTTTCCTCAAGTTACAAGAAACCCTTCTTTGAGTCTTGACGGAGAGTCCCAGTGCGGTCTGTCTCCCAGCAGCCCACTGCATGTAATTCTGATGAACAGGTAAAGCACCAACTAAAGAGCCCATTTTTATGATGTGAAATCTGTAAAGTCGGTCTCATTCATTATTAAGAACCATCTGCTGGTCTATTCCTCTCCTGCCTTCACCTCACCACATAGCCTTGCGGTGTCTTCTTTTATTATGGCTTTCATTTTTTGCATTCCATATGTACATGATCTCAATGTGTTAAAGGCTGAGTGTCAAATAGGCTTTTATTATAAGAAACTTACAGGGCTTTACATTTTATCAGCACATGCGTTCCCCAAAATTAAACCCATGACTTTAGAGCTTCCAGCGCCATGCCAGCACCAGAAAAGATGTACTGATGTCAGATAATGTCAGATGATGGACAAAAAGCAGCTTTCCTTTTATGAACTCATTTGTGTAACTATCCTTGTGTAAAGTTTACTCAGATAATGAGTCGTTATCTTCATTTTTAATAAGAATTTTGAATTTAATTCACGTGTAATTAGAAATTTCATCCCTCATTTCAAAAAGCATGTTATTATTATACTTATTTAAGATTTGTCACCATGCTGAATCTATAACATTTTTATCTAAACTCGTCTTGTCTATTTTGACATTTTGAAGATATCATTCATAGTCACCGGAACATCTTGCTTAATCGAACAGCTTTGGTCAAACTGTCTTCAACCTCAAATCACCCAAACTTTCTATAAATATTCATCGATCTCTGCCCAGAATGCTATCGATTAACTTCTGTGTGTAAAGAAGGCTGACACTGAGTAGAGTAAGACCACCAATGGTTCTCTTTAAGCCTTTCAAAGAAAGTAGGCAGTTCAAGGTGTGTTCTGGTCTCTGTAGACTGGCATGTGGGCATGTGCTTGTAGGATCTGTAGCGAGACTAAGAGACCCTTTAAAGGGGAGAAAGACAGAAGAGAGGAGCGGGTCCCTGCCGTGGATTTAGTGTTTGACACTGGCAACCTGCTGACTGCTTCTGTAGAGCTCACATGAGGAAGACTGCTGTGCCTGCCAGCACAAACAGCATTCATCCATCCATAGAGCAGGTCCAGAGCGCTCCTAATCTCCCCAACACACACGCATTATTCAAACATACGCCAGATGTCACTTCAACCTTCTGTATTCTCCAACATTTAAGCCAAAACAAATTAGCATTGCAGGAAACTGCAAAGAAGCACTCACAACACACTAGGGCTGCACAATTACGGGCCAAAATAATTATCACGATTACTTTGTTCAAAATTTAAATTGTTTTAAATGAACGATTGTTCCGTCATTTCAGAGCTTTTGTTTTTATTTTCACTTCAGGATGTTTTATATACTTTATAGTCATTTGATATGTTTAAATTTGCTGCCATTAATTCACAAAATTTACATTTTGTGACCTTTGGGATGAAACCTTGCTACTTTTCGTTTCTCTATTTAATACTTGGCAGCAATTAGCCATTGGATGCCAAAGATATCCGTGCGCATTATGTGTTGGGTGACTTCTAGGTGAAATCACAACCCTTTATTGTAGCCTGCTGGGGTGAATATGCTACAGATGAAGGCGCAAATTCGATGGGCCGATGTGAAAGAGGCAGGAGTGTTGGACAGGGCTCCCGTCGTGGGCCAAAACCAAGAGAACACAGCTGTGGAGCAGCTGGGGCCAGTTGTGCTGGAGACCGATGGCAGGGGTGCCCATCGCTCACTGTAACCAGAGAGTTTGGGAACAGATTAATAGATACTCAGAGGTTAAATAAACATAATCTGATAGAACTCTGGCTGCATTTAAAGCTGTTCGCTTTGCTTTGCTAGCTCTTTCATCACCGAAACGCCGCTCAACCCCGGTGCTCTTAACGCTACCAATATTTGGAGAGAAGGAATTAAAGACAGAGGCCTGGCATGGCAGTGAACATCAGGCCCGCTTCCAAAAATTCCATATTAGACCCTTAAATCAGGCCTGTTTGCATAGCCTACGCGATGTTTTATCCGTAGTGCTGTTATTATTAACCCTAACACTCAATCAAACTACAATACTTTCTCTGCTGATGGTTACTAAAGTATTTCAACAATGCAAACCGAAGGTCATTAAGCAAGAAAATCTTAGCCCTGTTACAAACTTCTTTGTTGCTGTCTACAGCCTACACAGGCAGCTGTCTTCCAAGACAGCATATACTCTAGATAGCAAATAGCAAAAGATATACAGGCCTCACAATTGACTGTAAACTAAGCTTAATGCTATTATACTGTAAAACCACAGACATGCACAGCACATAAATCAAAACTATGTATGTGTTTTGGTTTGTTTTAAATAAATGCAGAACATATAGTATCAAATGTTGTAACCATGTAACATGCTCCGTTTTAATGTGCTTTGCCAGTGAGGATTCCTGCTGTTCTGTTAAAAAAACTTACTATCCTTAGGAAATGAACACACTTCTAAAATGTGGGCTCATGGTTCATCGAAATTGGCCTTTTCTGCAAAGGTGGACTTTCATTACTCTATTCCTGGATTAAAGGCCTCAGACTGTTCATACGACATCTGGGTTATAACCTTTACTGCTCTCTACTGTTTCTCTTTCTCTCTTCATACAGCCAGGTCAATACACCCTATGTATGAGGAATTAAATGTTTGGCTTCGGTATGAATTTCTTAGCCTAAAAGAAAACTCCAAAGGTGATCTATCACCCCAAAGGTCAGTAAAAGACACGCAGCTGATTAAGTCTTGCGGCATCTAAAAAATTTTCTCTTCAGATATCACTTTTCCATTCTGAACCAATATGAATGATGTTGAAGAGATTCAATATCATCTGTAAATCTACACACAGAAATACTGAGGCTTGAAAAACATTGTCAAAAAATGTCAACACTTCAAACAAAAAAGTATCTTTTATGTTTTGAAACATAATGGTCTTATTTAGATCCCATCCCTTGTCTCAACTATTGGAATTTGGTGTTTCATTGAAGTTGGATTGTGCAGATTGAACTATAGCTTTTCAAGCAAAGAAACTCGTTATATTGTGATTTTATTTTTCACTACGTCAATCCGATAGATCAGTTTATACATTTGAGTTGTATTCCAGTAAGATTCTTAATATATAAAAATTCCTTTCAATTCTTTTTATGATGTAATAGAATATGCAACCGAAAAAACATTTGCACTCTATATTTTGCAACCATTGCCATCAGTAGGGAAACAGGTTAAACAGAAATGAGACTAAAAGGAATCTCAGTCTGATAAATGGTCCTGTCAACATTTAAATGCATAAAAATGTGTGTGTGTGTTTGTTTGAGCCCTCATCTTTCAGAGCGTCATTGCACCGCTCAACCCCATGCAGCCAGTACTGAGGGATAGACTAATCGATGTGCGGCCTAATCAGCCAGCTTAACTCTAATACCCAGGACAGGTTCACATTATTATCATATCAGACTCCACATGCTTGGAGGTGACATAGAAAGGCAAAAAGATTAAAGACAATTTTACAGAAGGGCCACTGCAGTTTCTGTTATTCCGCCTAGTACAGGATGACTTTTATCTGATGAGCAGCCAAAAAAAAGGTGCTGAAAAATACATAAGGCATACCATAATGAACTCGTGCTCTCGTTTGCAGTCTGTGCCATGCTGCGTGGAGTAATTCAGAAGCTGGAAGGCAGATGGCCCCAGCTGAGCGTGAAGCTTTTAAGTGTTTAGACCCCAAAACCACCTCCACCAGTCTAGCCCAGCCTCCTCTGAACCATCCAACACTTAGCGAGCCCCTATCAAGGTTAAAAGTTGGGTAACTTGGGCCAACACACATTTTCGGGATTGGCGGGGTAGGGGGTCTTATGGATCATCTATAAACACCTTTACACAAACTGTTTATGGGCAGTAAATGATGCATTAAACAGAAAGCAGGATGGCTGCTCGGTTTAAATGTCTGGCATGGGTTAGGTAGCGCCTATTGGCTTCACATAACCATCGGTCTCTATCCTTCCCTTACACTCTCAAAAGGGTGTGTTACCCATACGTTTAAATCTCGTGAACATGTCTTGGTCTGACCACAAGAGCTGTCAGGCAAACAAACACTGAGGGGCTATGTTGACTTACTATGTACAACTTCACTCCAAAACGCCTCACACAACCTGGCACCAATTAACTCTAAAACAGCCCTAAACCCTAAAAACCCTAAAAACAGCTGTGTAATGTTCAACCCCACAGGCGAATAGGGTGAGCCAGACATTAGCCAAGCTCTTTGGATAGAAGAGGATCTGCGCTGCGTCAAAGAGCCAAATGTGCACAAATATGCACAGCGCTCTATTAAAACGCTGATTTGGTTTTGTAATTAGCGTTGTCGGTAAAAAGTCAAACTTATGCAACTCACATGAAGATTACATCACTGCAGAGTGTTCAGTGCATGCAGAGGGGAGGTAGAAAAGAGATGGCACAGACAGAGAGAGAAAACGAGAGACTAATATAAAAAGAAAGAGAGAAGCAGTCGCTCTCAGGAGAACTCTGGTCTTATTGGAACAATCAAGCACAAAAAATGTCATTTAACTTTACTGTCAAGTGTCATAGTTATAATTCACGGTTTCACGATTACTGTCAGCTCACTTTACAGAACGGAGCTCGTGCTAATGGAAAATTGAAGTCAATAGACTCTCCAAACACAATGTTTTGATATCTCAATTATCCTTCTAATAATACTGCATGAGCAAAGCCCAAGTACTACGGCTGGCAGCCTGAAACTATGTAGACTACATTAGACATAAAAAAATTCTTCTCGCAATTACCTTTCAAGACCCAACACGTGACGTGACATATTGACTTCTTACAAATAAATGAACAAAGCTATTTTTCTGGACATGAGATGTAGCCTATTGTTGAAATTGTTGCTATTAATCGTCAGGAAAATGTAAGAGAAATGTTGAGTGAGAGTGAGGTCATCTGTTCCTGGCCTTGAAAAAAAAATCAATTTGAAAATTGATTAAATGTTGCGTTCGGAGAGTCTTTGAGGCAGCTAATCAGAAACTCAGCAGCACCGCTAGCAGGTGTGAGCGCTTGTTGAAACTATTACGATTGAAGCTACTGGGATATGTGAGATCTTGATGTTCTGCTGGAATTTGGAAACTGAATCTGGCCACCACACTGTCAACATTTCTCACGACAAGTTGCATGTCAATCAATGTGGGTGTGAGGGCGGCTTTTAGAAGGTCCCAAGGGCGACTGGGTAGAGCATGCTCGGTTTAACACGCCAACAGACGGGTGGGAGTAAATAGAGAGGGATATAAACTGGGGTATTGACATTGTGATCAATGCTATTGATCAGTAAGCTCCCTCTCCTTCAGCGGGCATGCCGAGCACTCCCAAAGTCTCCATCTCGCCCTCTGCTGACTCCAGAGCACAAGCAGATTGGAACCCAGCCCAGATCTGCAGCCCAAAAACATCTTCCTCTAGGAGGAGACAGAGATGCGAATCAACCACCAAGGCTATTAAACATGTCATCTCAACTGTTGTCAACTACAAAGATTGAGAATTCAACCTGAAAACCAACAATAATATTTTGAACAAAGATATTCAATTAAATGATACTAGTCTTAGATAAGTCTTAGAAAACAAACTGATCTGACAGACTGTCAAAAACTGTGAAAAGAATTGCCCTATTAAGATCAATATATAATGCAAATGACATGATGTTTTGGCCATGTTTACAATTCATAAGAGAACTGCAAGTTCATGTCTGGCCTGGTTTGTGTAACTATCCTGTCTGTTCACATCTAAATGATGTACTAGGTCTAAAAACTCCATAAATAAATAAATATATTTTCCTCAACATTCAGAGAAAAACTGCCAGAAAAAAGTATAGGACAGCCTAATGAAGCCTCTTCTGCCAACTCAAAAGTTCTGCTAGCAGCAAGTGAAAATCATCTTTAGCTGCTTGACAACCGCTGCCACTGATCCAATAGGACAAGCCAAGAGGGGCGGTTTGGGTCATTGTTCTCTGTCAAATAAGATTCACATATCCACAGCACTGGCTAGAACACCAAATGACCTCCCTGTTTACGAGAATGCTGGTTATAACACATATCATCTCATTAGTCACATGCCGCCCCTGATCTGCCATGGCACCTTCACTTTCAAGTGGCAGCTAAGCGCTAAATTTACCCTCGTTACGCTCTCGCACCAATCACAAAAGGGCTGCTGTCTTTTGGATGAAGATTACAATTTACCATGGACGGACACGCAGGTGTTATTGCCAGTCTGTTGGGCTTCAGGTGGAAATCGAGATAAATGCACAGTCCAAGTAGAAGTTCCTCGCATTCAATGTGCATCTCCACAAGCAAGACTTGGAAACCGGGTGGATGTGACAGGCCTGTCTCATTTACAGACAATACGAGAGCCGGGTATGATGCCACCCTCATGCAAAGCAGAGCCCGCCGACCGGTTGAGGATTTTTAGATAGGTGAAGAATAGCTGAGGTGCAGGTGAAATCTCAGTTACATTTGGGAGATAGAGACTTCCACAAGCTATCTCAAAACGGCACAGGATTTTACTCAAATCCTGCCTCCTAGTTGTAAACTGCTTGGTACAGGGATGATAACGTAAAGCTAATCAGGAGAGAACAAATATAATCCAGCAGGACTGTTAACAAGTATTTGATATCTTCGTCATCACCCCAACTCATCCAGCTTATTTCCCTCTTTCCGTCTTCCACTTGTGCTAATTCATATTGGATTCTCATTCTTTCACCTTTCTCTGAGCATCAATTTCAGCTGGCATGAAAAAGTAATATTCCAGCAATAAAGCTTGATTTACACCCCCTCCCTGGCTCTCCCTTACTTTTTTTATTTGATCATTTAGTGGGGATCGTATAACTGTATATCAGACGCAAATGAAATCAGGTCCCGTGCACATTAAGCCCATGTAGAGTTGCAGCTAACATCCCCTGCAACCCAGCTGCCCGACTCCCTAGCAAGCCAAGGGCAGAGTCTCATTCATTTTCAGCCTCATTTCCTCCTATGATTAGGCGATCAATCAATCCGAGCCTTCAATCTCATCAAGCAGACGGGATTATCTGCCCATCTTTCCCTCCGCTACTCTCTCTCTCTCTTACGCTGACTCTCACAGAGCAGCACATTAACATCAGATCGAGTATCACCGGGTGCATGCAGTCTGCAACGTCAAACAGACCACAGACAGACATCTCTTCATCTTTTCCTGCTTCTAATACCCCCAGCGCTCCCATAGTGCATTGCACACATACACAAACGTTAAGCCATTCGCAGAGACTGACAAAGAGGCACGTCTTTAAAGCGCTTGTCGAGGTATTAAGCCATAGGCCTACTTTTGGGAGCATCCTTTCAAAGCAGATGAATTGCTGCTTAGACCATCACAACACCACTTGTGCATTTCAAAGACAAAGCCCGACTTGTCTGTGTAAATTTCGGCTATACGCTCATTTGTCCGTGCGGGTTTCTACACGTCTACTAAATCACCCGACTTACCTGCCCATTGACGTATAAGAGACACCACTACCGTCTTTCCACAATGCACCAGGGAGAACAAACACTATTTATCGGAGAAGTCTATATAAAGCCTTCTCGGTGTCAGCGAGGGTAAGAGAATATGCCCTATAAAAGCCCAGCCACTCAGACCCTGTTTTTACAATGATCCGCACTCACTCTTGTTTACACAACCTTAATGGCAAGTAAACTGCTACTTGTAAACAGTAGAATGTCATTTAATGTGACTAGCTGGGTCATGGTAGTTTCTCTGCACACCAGGATAGAGATGCCAGAGGTATTGGTAGGGCGGGTGGATGTACAGTTGTCAGAAAATGCATTTATGCTGTCTGCATGTTGACATGCAAAGAAGTTGGACCACAAATAAAGTGCATCAATCCAGATGCCTTTGTGTACAACGAGCCAAAAAAATTTGCCTCAAATTTACTAGTAGCCAAAAATGCACTATATGCTGTACAGAATACCTACAGTATTTGTATTCTTTTTCACTGTAAAACTTCTTTAGAATAAATATTTTGGGTTACAATATGTAAAACCAAAGGATAACACGTAATCCGGATGCCTAAAGTATCCATATAAACAAACAATCCTAAGCAGATCAACACTGAAAAAACGTTACTTTAAAAATATCAAATCAAAAGATATTTTCAGAATCAAAAAGCACAGTTACAAAATATAAGGGAATTTAATCAAAATTACTACATCAAAGGAAATAGTTTACGATTTCATTTTTTGTTATAACCTGGCAGTTGTAGTGTCCACAGGTTCACAAAAGATCTCTCAGACACTTCAGAGACCGCAGTTAAAATCTCAAAGTCTTTCACGAAGCACCAGCCCTGACATTCGTTATTTCCTGAAGCTAGAAGACACAGAGGATGAGCCCTTTACCCTCTTAAATTTTCATCATATTTCATCAAAGCTTGGTATGCATTGTCCTCTCCCACAATCCTTAGCAGCAGCTCTCAACCTGTGACATGACACGGCCTGCTTTCATCAGTCATCAGCGGCCAAATATGTCTGAAAAACAGCTGCATCTTTAAATGCTGAGGAGGAACCCAATGAATTAGTAATACATATACATGAGCTTAGAGCAAGTGCATTCGAAGAAATTACTCCCTTCACGTCGTAAACAAATACTCAGCTCTTCTCTGACTGGTAAGTGCTAGAAAAAAGCACATCTGAAGGTGATGTAAAGATTTTCAATGCAGGGTCGCTTAATGGAAATTTAAAATAGAAATGTAGCCAAAAAACCTTTTTGATGTAAAGAACCTAATTCTGTTGAAGGTGATGATAAAATTGTTAGGCTTTCATTAAGGTACGATACCTTTTAGCAGCCGTGCATTGTGGTACTCTCAAGAGTAACTCAGATCGCCAGATGTTCTGCCTCTTCATATGGTCAGGATTCAGGGAGTATTAGAATAACGCATTTGACAGATGCTTTTATTCAAAGCGACTACCATTGAATTGTACTATACATTTCTGACTAAGTGCAGCCCCCTGGGATCGAACCCATGACCTCGGCGTTGCGAGCGCCATGCTCTAACCACTGAGCCACACGAAAGCTAGTTCCACTGTCAGTGCCTTGACTTCTAGGCAATGACTCTTAAATGTCTGTTTACATTATGTTACATACACAGTCTAGTCCATAGACTTTCTTTAGTTGTTGATGATGTCCCTTCTAAGATATTACACAAACAATTTTACACAATATTACACAAACAACACATTTAAATCACACAAGTAGGCATTTTACACAGTGGGAATTTCATGAAGCTTTGTTTTCTAAACACACCCAAATGCTCACCTCAGCAGTGGTGGCACTGGTACATAAAATATCCCTGAAGCATAGCCTCCTTTAAATCTACATGCATTATGGAATACCATTCCTCTGGTCTGGATTATCCATTGTCTCCTTAATAGGGCTGGTCATCAGTGCACAGACAAATTCAACATGAAGGTCAGAAGAACAAAGCTCTGTGGCACACAAACTAAAAATTCCCCTGAGAAGCAGTAAAGAAAGAAAGTGAACTATAGCCTCGGTTGACAGCTAAAGCCCCTCAGATCTCCAACAGGCCCCTCATTGTCCTAAAAGCCAGTCGCCCCCGCAATAAACGGTTTTAATAACATATCGCAATCCCCAAGTGTACTCTGCCTTTGTTTTCCACATGTAACCAGTTCTAATTAGGCAATGTGCTGCAAAACTTACTGCGGTCTGGCCGCCTTAGATCGCAATAGCTAGCTGTATCTTCTACCACAGCTGTAATTAATGAGAAACCCAGAAAACTATTTCATGAAAAAGAAGGGACGATTTAGGGAAAAATAAAAAAGTTATTGGAGTTATTATATAGCTCAAAGTCTGCAGGGTAGCAATTCTAATCATCTATGACACACAGATCTCTCCCTGTGATGATGCAACACGTTTCATATTAGGAAAGCAATGTACTAAAAAAAATTATTGCAGAGAAAACAAATGGCATGTTCAATGGGGAAACCAACAGTAACAGTGTCTCTTCGGGACCACAAAGGTTCTCAATGCAAAAAACGACTGAACTTTTACAGATTTGCCAAAAATACCTATTTTGCTAGATTTCCCTAAATATACATTTAACAATGCAGTTATAAAAATGTCAAATCGTTACACATATACAGTATATCATATATCTAAATAAGAATGTTATGTAAGATTACCCTAGACTTTCTTAGAGCGCAGAACTCCTACGTCATATGCATCTCAACAAAGTGAAATACCATGAAAATTATAATATTAGAATTAGGGATGCACAGATATGTAAATTTTGGCCGATAACCGATAATTTTAACATTGGCGGGCGATATCAGATATATTGGCTGATATAAAGTATCTGAATATTAATATGAAATTCCCTAAGACTGAAGACTTTGAAAACATTCACTGCAGAAAACAAGGTAACCATTAGCTCTCTTTTTTCCCCTCAAAATCATGTACCAAGCCTACTTTACACTAGTTAACGATTCTTTAACATTCAAACTTTCTGGTATATTTAATAAACAAATTATAGATGTTCTTCCAGAAAGATGTTTTCAATAGTCAGATGTCAAACAGGTCTTAAGACAAAAAGCATTCAGAGAGCAGTCTGATTCAAACAATATGTTTTTGTTTTTGTAACTTACACATTGAAATGATATATACACACCATAAATACTGTAGGCCTATGTACATATTGCACTTACATCAGCAGTAAGTGATTGATCTCGACAGAAAGACAGTACTGTACTGTATCTTAACTGCGATCAGCGTGCAGAAGAAGTAGTTTAACAAGATGAAATGATTTAAGATTTATTTGCTTTAATATATCGGCATACATTTTTATTATCAGCCGATACCGATAACATTAAAAATGACCATTTAACGGCCGATTATGCATCCCTAATTGGAATATATTATTAATATATATATAGTTATTAATAATATATTCCAATTAGGGATGCATATATATATATATATATACACAATACCGGTCAAAATATTTACAACACTGGAATGAAATAATTATTTTTGTCTTAAAAGGTTTTTTTTCTGAAGGTGCATGATTATATCAAATGTCTGAAACTAGTTTTGTAGACAAAACTGTAACTGTGCAAAATAAACTAATTATAATTTTATTTAATAAAAATTACATGTACTACATAATGAAAAAAGAGCAGCCAGTAAAAGCACAGAATAAATGGGAACTTCTTCAATATTGTAAAAAGCTGCTCAAGAAAATGGCAACAGAACATTTCCGCAAATTTTAGGCAAAATGTGACAATATTGAAGATGTTTAATTATTACAAGTTGGGTTTTTTAGACGAAACATAATACTCATTGTTAAAATTTACATTGCATTGTATAATACATTTGTTTCTGACTGACTACGTGCAATCCTCTGGGGTCGTGTGAGTAAGTCAACTTTGACCAGTAGTGTAGATATACAGTATAAGATTATGATTTTTTTTTGGAAAATACCAGAGAAACAGTTAGAAAATATACAGTACCTTATTTCACATTCAACATTGCCATATTCCCAGAATGATCTTTTATATGGACTGGAAATTTCAGGTGATGGACATCTGACAAGCCAAGCTGATCAAAAATGAAATTCACTCAGTATCAAATATATCAATAACATGTATCTACTTAATGAGTTAATGAGAATTCTTGTAAACATGACACAAACCGCATTAACAGACTCTGGCAATCTGACAATCAGCACTTCAGTAAAGCACAATAACAGACTAATGGAAAATCCCGATAAGAGCTTTCCTGGTGAAAAAAACATGCTGGGTTTGGAATGTTCTGATGCTGGTTTGTGCTGGTTTAAGCTGGTCACGTGCTGGTCCTTCACTGGTTTAAGATGGTCATGTGCTGGTGCCTCACCAGTTTAAACAAGCTCAGGACCCACTTAAACCAGTTAAGGACCAGCACGTGACCATCTCAAACCAGCAGATCACCAGCTTAAAGCAGCATAAAGCAGCAGAAACCAGCAAACCAGCATCAAAACATACCTAACCCAGCATAAGCTGTTTTTTTAACATGGTCTAAGCTATATAATAAAATAAGCTTACCAGGAACTATGACACATGTGCAACTCATGTGGAAAGTGATCATTGCAATTAGACCACAAAAAAGTCAATAAACAAGCAACAACTTCTTAAATATAAAAGATTTCCATCTTTTGTGGAAAAGCACGGTAACATTCTCAATTAAATGTAGGCCGTCCTCGAAATGAGACTAATTAATATGCCCCTTGCACATGAAAAAACATTAAGATACTTACAATGACATATTTTAACTGTTTTTATAAAAAATAAAATATGATGAATCTACACGATAAATATATCTTAACCGACCCAACTCGGCAACGTATTTTTTTACCTCAGTAAACATGTTTTGACGTCGTGTAAATCATTAATTAGTCATTTCATCTACCTGTTGCACTGCAGTTAATTTACAGGCAGTGATTCACGTCACTCTCGTTCCGGGTGATTTGTTGACTGTTTTCGTGCAGATTCTCCTTCAGGCCCTTCACGTTGAAGACGTTGAATAACATTTATTTACAGATTCGTGCAAATAATGACTCAAATCTCTGCATTCTTACTTTGTTACTTAGCTCATCACTTCTAAATACCCGCTCTGCTGCACTTCTCTCCCGCCTCACAGATCCGTCCACATCCGCTCGAAGATTGACGAACAGGGAAACGTCCCAATCGGCATCCCGAGACAGCCAATAGCTGATGTATCGACCAATCGAAAATTGAGATGATAGATGGTGGGCGGAGCTATGCCAGAGAAAGCAGCGGTGTCCATGGGAACCACGGCAAACATTACGCGGACAGAAGCAGAAAAAAATGCCGTTTGAGGACTATCAGTGTAGTGTGCAGGTACAATACAAGTATCTAGGAAACCTGCGCCCCACTACAAAAACACAAAATGTTTTGATTAGATTATATTATATGTAGACCTAGATGCTTTTTAGTGGTGTTAAAATATGTAAAATAATATGCATCGATTTTCCCAGCTCTGTGATCAATGTTACTCATTATTTTTTATTTGTACGTGCAGTATGAATTCTATGTGTATAATACATCATTGTGTTACAGTATGTTCAAATAAATACAATAAAAAGGGACTGTTACGATAGTGAAAATATGTTTTAGGCGTTTATTCAAAAAGTTCAAGCTTTTTTATCATTATGTGTTTTCTGGGGATAAAACACAGAGCTTTTGCAATGCTAATTCAATGATCTACATCGAGCTAGGAATCCTCAGCATCTAATGAGAATTAGAGTAGAAAATACAAGGATTTACAGAAACTTAAAAGAAAAATGCTCCGACTTATTCTAGTAATGAGAATCATGCAGAACATGTTCCTAATTGTCATGAAAACAACACAGCAAAACTTCCTAATGGCCCTAATAATAGGCTTCATTTTAATTTTTTGGCGAAACATAATTCCTTATTTTGTATTCTCCTGAGTTTGATGTGAAATGTAGCCTGTTTTTATGAGATACCCCCCATAATAATATAACCGACAACGTAATAGGTTTCATTAGTTCAAACAATAATTATCTGTAAACATTTGAAGGCCGCAGCAACGATTCCACAACGGCAAAGGTTTTTCAGAGGTTCACATTAAAAGTACATAATGAATGTGATGTCTAACATTCTCTATTCTCTTTTCTCATTGGTTAGAGCTGAAGGTGAAATGAAGTCATCAGTTTAATCAGACGATTACGTGCAAACAAAAGCCTTCCTTAGGCTCTGTAAGATTTATCTGGGAAATGAAAGTGCAGGGCCAGCGAAGCCCCGTGACTCATGAGCGGACCAAGACTTGGCAATGTCTTTGTTACAAAGCGAGATTATTAAAAAGATGTCCTGCAGCAACTCATTATACCATCAGCTTGGGCCATTTTTCCTTCCAACTCTTTAATTAAATCTGAATCGCTTGAAAAATAAAGCAAAATCAACAGCTATCTAACTGCTGGCTAGTCTGACATTGTGCCGGTAGGCGGGTGTCCCATCTCTGCCTGTCTGCATTCATTTGTTGAGTTGTGTCAGTCTCATAACTCTATCCTTCGGTCTTGCAGTTCTGACCGTGCGTGGCTCAGTTTTCCCACTCCATGGATGAATCTGGAAATAAAGGATTTCATGCAACAGTACATTTTTTCCCAAATGGGCTACACCCTCAGCTTAGTGCTTGAATCCGTCCTATTATCTGGTTAGTCGCATAGCAATAGTTAATGTTCTCTTTTACAATCAAGACAATGCAATTTTCTATGTCATTGTGGTGGCAGAATAGCTGTAAAAAATTCCATTCCTTCACTGCATTCACTCTCTTTGTGTAATATCTATAATCCACATACATGAATGGACGTGAAAGTGATTGATTGTGATGAATAGCTTAGACAGAGATAGAAAACACAATTATATCGTGTATAGAAAAACGTGTCTGTCATCGCTAATTATCAGCTTTGTGGATGCCACTGCTCGGAGCTTAGAAAATCCACCAAATCTGATAAGTTTGGAATGATTTTGTCAGAGCACAAAAGACAATTTGTAAACACATTTTCTCAGCCCCCATTCAATACAGCATTCTCTAAAACACTGTTATTTGCTTCATTGAAAGATTGCTTCTTAAAACGTTCACAGAAATTCTCCAGATGTGTTGTAATTTGTGTACAATGGTACTGCTGCTTAACAAGAATAGTGGCCGTCGACACAATGGCGGCGTGTTGCTTTAAAAGAGCAACTGACCAATAGGAACTGACATCACATTTTGATTATTATTGTCCTCTTCGACTTCAACAGACCAATTCACCTTTGGTGGCCCCTGGAGAAGTGTCGCTTTAGTTAGTCCACTGTAAGTGGCTTGGATGAAAAGCGTCAGCTAGCATAAAAAATTGACAAAGAAATAGAGATAGTTTAAAAAAGGTCTGAGGATCTCCAAGTCATCGAGCTGCTGAAATTCCTTGAAAGGAATTTTGCTTTAGAAAACTTCAAACGCAATGCTTTGAATCAAAGAACTGTCAATTGCTTTATTTTGTGATTTGACCTGTACGGTATCATCCCTCACTCCTCTTAAGCTTTCACAGGTATAGGTATCTACTTTCTATCATGCAGAAGTGAAAGAGGGAGGTGAAGTTACAGAGACATGCTAATAAAAAGTTATTAAATCCATTTTCAATGAGATAGGTGAGCAGAACAAACGGTTGGCACAATTTGTGTGAAACTATGTATGATATCTTCTTTCATGTTCTACAGAGGAGATAAACTCTATAGGGTCGGGATATTATAATTAAATTATGAAATAATTTTCCTTTATGGTGAAATATTCCTTACTTTAAATGTACCTAGCTGATAACAACAAGAAATACATTTATATCATCAGATGTCATACAGTAAATTGTTGTATTTTTGGTTACAATATTTTATAGTGACTTACAAGATTTAAAAAATAAATTATTTTGCAGATGTGTTTGTATTGTCTTGTTGGATATCAGAGAGATTTGATTAATTTACATCTTTCACATCCATAAATGAAAATGTATGTTCTTTTAGTTCTTTAGTCACTGTATATGATGTACACTCTTAACAATCACAGCGATGCCTTAGAAGAATCATTTTTGGTTCAAAGTCAAAGGTACTTTAAAGACCCATCTTTTTCCTACCTTGTCAAAATGCGGAGATTTTTTTTTGCCACACAGTACCTAATGTAAAACAGAAAGGTTCTTCAGATGTTAAAGGAATGGAACCATTAAGACAAAAAAGGATCTTCTATGGCATCGAAGAACCTTTAGAAGCACCTTCATTTTTAAGAGTGTATACATTATGCTATTACGTTTACATTAACATTTATGCATTTGGCAGACGCTATCATCCAAAGTGACTTACATTGCATTATCCTATACATTTATACTTAGGCATATGCAATTCCCTGTGATCAAACTCACAACCTTGCGTTGTTAACGCAATGCTCATACCACTGAGCTACAGGAAAGCTATTAGATGTTATCCAGCTAACAAGTTTTCACAGTGGCAGTTGACATTATGTTTTCTTTTAAAATTACAAGCATTTTTAAAGTCCAGGAAACAAAACAGAACACTGAGGACAAGAACGGTCAGGACAAGAGCCTACAGGCAGATGAACCGACATTGGGAGGCAATGACTCCCCGCAGTGGCTTTATCCCTGAGCTAAGAGGAGTCAGAGAAGAATAGGCAGTCAGGATGAGGATGAGGTGGGGGAAAGTGAATTATCAATCTGCTTTACATTTGAAAGTGATTAGAATTCTTCATTCCTGGACAGAAAGAGGCGAAACGCTGCGGGGTGACAGGTTAATTGAGGAATAATACCCTTCAGAATGATGGATTTTGGTGACTTGAGATGTCAAAATCCATTATGGGAAATTTAAATTTGCTATTAAAGAAGGAAGTAGGGAGCAGGAATCTCTCGTTTTAATTTTCCCTCTCAAATCTCCAATCACCCCTTTATTAATAATGCCCTGCATCGCATGTCTGACCACCATCATATTTAGGCTGGCCTTCTTGTGTTTGGAGGGAAAATAAGACTTCATTAATATTCTGATGCTTTACTACAACATTCCCAAGGACTGAGCAAGTTAAGCTTTTTAACACAAAGACATTCATTTTCTTCCTGGTTAAATTATGATTAGCTGGCTTTTATCTTTCCGGGCCACAGTTTGAAATTTTCTGTCAAGACAAATGTTGTATCAAAGTGCGGTTGATCTCTGACCCCGGTGGAATCTCTTTGGTGCTGAAAACGTGTGAGGGACTGCGGCCAGCAAGAGATTTTTGTAGTTGGGGGTGTAGCACATGCCCCGCCGGGTAATGTAATGTAACACAAGCAGATGAGGTGACTTATGTGAAGTGAATCTCTGTCAAAGTCTCACCTGTTTTCATTTCTCAACCTCTTTCTCAAAATGTTGAGCTCACAGCGTGCCGAAGGCAGGAGACAACATTTGTGTCTATAATTCCATATATAAAGCTCCATTTGAAAGGATCACATCCTGTACAAACGTATGTATAGATGTTGTTTTTTAACTCATGTCAATGAGGCTCTTGAACACTCTTAAAAATAAAGTCGCTTCATGACGTCATAGAAGAACCTTTTTTGTCTAAATGGTTGCATAAAGAACCTTTAACTTCTGAAGAACCTTTCTGTTTCACAAAAGGTTCTTTGTGACAGAAAAAGGTTTGTCATATTATAAAAAGGTAAGAAAGAGATGGTTCTTTGAAGAACCTTTGACTGAATGGTTCTTTTTATTCTTAAATGGCTTTGCTCTGAAGAACCTTTTAAGCACCGTTACATTTAAGAGTGAAGGAGCAACACGACTTATTGCTTAAAGGATGAAAATGAAAATCTGTCATCATCTATATTCACTCTTGTGTTCCTGAATCATTTCTTCTGTGGAACACAAAAAGAGAAGGTTAGATGACCCCTTTATGTTTTTTTCATACAAATAAGCCATATAGTAACTATAAAAATCCCAAAACAGAACCATTAAACTTCATTTAGCATGTTAATCAAGTAAAACATGTAAAAAATTTGATGAAGAAAAGCCGTATCTCAGAAAATGTAAGGAACTTGAACACAAAACTGGACAACAACTTTAAAAAACTGTCATTCAAAGACATAAATCAGTGTATATATGTAAATATACCATTTAAAAAAAAAAATTTAATTGATGAGATAAACCAATACTGTTACAAGCCTTATGAGATCACGCTGGCACAATGACAAATGTGGAAATTGTTCAAAATTTCTTCTCCGGGTTTGTGTTTAATTTTACTGGGGGAAACTCTGATCAGGCAAAATATTTGGGTGACTGCGCAGAAACATTGCAGACACAAGGGTGTAAAATTCTGCCCGTGTTATGTTTTATTTTCACCAAAAGGCAATCTTCAGTGGTGCACTAATGCAATAGCCAATGTCAGCTACTTTATCTTCACTTCAGGTGACAAATGGAGGAGAATAACGTCTGATATATTCCAGGAGCCAGCAGGTAGTTGCTCAAATAAAAGGGAAGATACCGAAACAAAAACATTCTTCATTTTAATTTTATCTTCTAGTATATACACGAAAAACAGTCTTAAGTAGCATGATAATAAGAGTTGTTTCACAGAATTTTGTGAATTAATTGAGTTTATTATTCGTACCCAATTGGAAAATAATTGTTTTCTTCTTGTTTGAGGTACAAATCTAACAGACTTTAATGAGAAATATCTTGAAACAAGTAAAACAAAAAACAATTTGCCATCGGGGTAAGAAAAATTATCTCATTTCAAGAGTTTTTCATTCAAAATAGCCCTATTATCTTACAATGTTGCTTTGCAAGAAAATCTTGTTTTAAAGGTGAAGTGTGTAATTTCTACTGCAGAACTGTAATCTAGTTTGAGAGGCCCGAATGGTTCAGATGTAAGAAGAAAATGGGAATTGCATTTGAGGAGGGACATTCTGTTTATTCAAGCAATGGTAGACGATTAGTTGTTTAAAAGTGTTTCTGTACCTATGCAGTGTTTACCTTAAAAAAATAATAAAGAAAAACTAGACAAAAACACTCATCAAGAAAATTATGGACAAGAAAAAGTCCAAGCGTGAGGGGAATGAAAAACAAAGAGAGGTTACACTACATGGGCTGTTTTAGCAGCTGGTACCTGCGTGTAACAATGACAGCATAATGAATTGAGACAAATGCATTTTTTATAGCCTCCCTCTTCCCTTAAGCGCAGTCCGCTGCATTTAGCATTCAGCACCCCCCCCCCTTCATTCACACAGCTGGAAACTGAATTCATCCGATTTGTTCTGCTGAAACTCATTCCCTCTCTGTCTCACTCTCTCTCCTCCTTTCTTTCCTCTTGCTCTATCTCTCACGCTCACTGTTGTAATAGGATCTGCAGGAATCATTCAAAGGCTAGATATAATTTACTGCTCTTTGTGCACAATACACCCCACCCTCCCACCTATCCGCAATCGCACAAGGTGCCCTGCGGATGAACTAATCACACTTGAAATATTATTTCTCCATCTTATTCACTTGCTTTATGAACAGCTCTGGTTTTATGGTGCAATGGGTTTAACCCCTGCCTGGTTGCATCCCTGCTCGCTCACGCGCACGTGTGTGATGCTGATAATGAAGATAAACAGTCAAAACATCTTTGCGTTTATCATCCACGCCTTGCTTTCAAGTATAGTCCTAATTTCTGTTGTACCTGCACTTTAATTTCCCCAGAGATGGCGTTTAATATGTAATGAACAAACTAGGATCAAACTGAGAAACTTGTAGCCAGGAGCCATAGCCACAACCAATAAAACAAACCTGCAGACCTCAACTAACCCGCAGCCACGTTTTCCCTCTGATACACACACCTCATTAACCTTTTAAACTGAGCAGTGTCTTGTTAAAGTAAAGCCACTCGGCACTGTGTCTTAAAGAGACAAAAACAAAATGTGGGGTGGGCGGTATGACCATGATAGCATAGTAGCTATTTAAACAAACTTATACGATTTGATTAAGTCTGACATTGGTGCAAAAACACATTTACAGTAACAGATTTCCACCGAATTCTGTGGCTTTAATTTGATAATGGCTCATAGGCAGATAGATGGTGTGACAACACTGTTTGTGCGAAAGTGACAGAGATTGGTATGTAAAGCTATTGATCAGGCTCTTCCTTCATTGATTTCTGGAGGGAAGGCGGTGGTCTGGATTAGGGAGAAAGTCTTTAAACCTGTATGGGGCATTACATCATCAAAGAGCTCGCCTAGACTCATTTGCCAAACATGGTAAATGGATTTGGGAGGATTGACTCGATTACAGGGACATCATTTGGAGAAGTATAAATTAGTTTTATTTATTACTGAACTAAGTTGAAGTCTTTTTGGGAGAGAGGGAGACACGAAAACTTGGAATGAACAGCCAGGTTTCCATTATGAGCAAATTGAAATAGCGCGTTGAAAATACGCCGAATGGAAACACGATAATTTCGCTAAAACTACGATAATTTGCGTATGAGGTGTATAGGCAGTGCGATAAAGGCAAATATGAAGCAAAACTGCAATGGAAACACTTTTGTCGTATTTACAAGTCACGTGGTGTATAAAAAAGTCACATGGCCATACGTGGCATGTTTTGGCGGAAAATTTGAAAAGATAGGAATTCACATTAAATAATATCTTATACTATGGCCCAAATGCAGGAAAACGAGTGAGTGCAGTATGGAGATGAACATTTCTGAAACAGTGAAAATATTTTAAGAAATATAGATATTTCTCTTCACTCTTTCATCACAGTAGGTGGCACTACGCACAAAAAATGGTACCTGCCATAAAACGTGCAAAGAAGAAGTACGGCCAGAATGACTATCGCGAGAAGAATCAAATTACACTTTAATCGCACAACATCATTTCATGGAATCGCAGTCATTCCGCGATATTGTTTTAATTGACATTTAGAAAACATCGCTTAAATTTTGCTCAAATCTGTAATGGGAAACTGGCAAGTGTTGCGAATTTAAAGGGACAGTTCGGACATAAAAATTCTCTAATTATTTGTTTACCTTCATGTTGTTCAAAACCTGTATATGTCTCAGTGGTTTTGTGCACTCGTAATGCAATTCTATGGGCCCCACTGTTGTTTAGATAAACAAAATATCTATATCAATAAAAGATCAATAAAAAAAATTGTGGGTACACTTTAAATTCTATCATTTTAAAATAATAATAAATTAATAGAATGTCCGTGAAACGTGTAAACAATATAGTTCTAACACACTTCCAAAACACATTTTAGTTAAAATGATTTTTTACACACAAACAAATAAACAAACAAGCAAACCATCACTGGCTCCAACCAGCCATAGAAGCTATTCTCATGCCATTGCTCAGGTATTGACCCACACTAACACACAGACTGAGATTGAAAGCTCCAGATAGAGAAAATGTGGACACAGAGCGGGAGAGAAAGAGCGAGAGAGATTGAGAACGAGAAGGAGAGAAAAGGAGAGAAAAGACAGAAGGTAGCTCTCAGCTGTTCACTTGTACTTAAGAAGTGCATTTACTTTCCATTGATTTCCAATGGTTTAGTCAATTTCCTGTCACTTTTCATTGCAGGTACATGGGATCTCAGTTTAGCGGCTTACAGGAAAACGGAGAAAGTCCAGAGGGGAATGCAGGAGGCTTTGAGTCGACAAACTGTCTGCCCCGGCATCATTTCTCATTCCTCTCAATGCACATAGGCAGAAGATAGACATCACGAAACATAAATAAAGAATGCTGGGTAGGTATTGTTCATCTGCATAAACAGAATTACTTTGTGTTTATGTTATAAATGTGTATTTCTGGGCGTGGATGCTTATTGGTGACCTTACGTGTAATGTCCAAGGAGATGACGGATGACATCATAAACAATGACATAATATAACACAGGTTCTCATGTCTTATGTGTTAAATAGACGTATATAAAGTAATGGTTTTTGAAAGTTGACATTTAATTTTATTGGCTATGTTATTCTAACCCTACATAAAATGTAATGATTCTAATAGCAGCTCATGGATGGCTGAACATTGTTTTCTTCTGATGACATAAATAATAGCTGCTGTATCTTTGTAATTTTCGTTTTTTTGTCTGAAGAAGAGCGGGTGAAAAAGGCCTTTGCAAAAAATCAAAATAAGGGGATAGTCAGCAGGGTTATATAGAGATTGTAGGAGGATTTTTATTCGGTGCGATAACCTAAGCCTTGCACAATGCCAAAATCACATTTTCTCCCCCGACTTCACATGGCAATGACATTGACCCTGTTAAGCTTTGTTACGTCTGTCTTTTAATCTCAAATCACCTATTTTTGTCCAGTTCTGTTGTCTTGGAGAAATGGGAGAGATCCCCCAAATGTTTGCTTCTCCCGTACTGTTGTCAGCGCGGCGCATTCCTTCCTGTATTCTCACGGAAAATAATCTGCTCACGTTGAACATTAATCCTCACCTATTTTCTCTCTACGTGCTGCATGGGCCCTTTATTACTTGCAGGTGAGAAAGCCCCATCTCGCTCACAGGCAGACATGGGTGTGGGGGGGGGGCTGTAAGGGATAGAAATAGCCTTTGTTTGAATTTGTGCTAGTTTTAGAAAGAAACTGAGAAATGTTGTTTTATTGAAACAGAGAAAGGAATAAACATAATGAAAATATTTTGGTGAATCAGTGCTGGAGAGGGAAACACGCAGAGAGACACATGGAGAGACGAATGTGATTGGCTGGGTTTTACAGATTGACAGGAGACAGAATGGATTACATTATCATTATTATTATTATTATTATTATTATTACTATATATTTTTTTATTTGGATAATAAAACTTAGTGAACTAAAAAGAAACATTTTAATTCTTTCATCGTTTACTCATCCTCGTGTTATTCTAAACCTGTACGACTTACTTTCCTATGCACACAAAAGAAGATATTTTGAATGATGTTGGAAACCAAACAACACTGGACCTCATTGACTTGCTGTATGGACACTAAATCCCTGAATCATTCTTTTTAATTGAAACACCTTAAACTGCTTTGTGAATAGAAAAACATGTGATGACAGAATAAGGCTGTTTCCTAAGCAGCATCGCATTCTAAGTGTTGTTACCCTACTGTGAATACTCCTCCAACACTCCTGTTTTTACAGCCATTTCAACACCCTGTTGACTTCCCATAATTCAACTTAATTTCTGCCCTAATTCACTCCACGGAACACAGACCTTCAGTCTGAGAATGTGTCTTTTTCTAAGCAGCGGTTAAATATTAAACATTGTTTAATTTATTGTGCAACGTCTCATTTGCTGTTCTTATTGCGTCTTAGCTGAAGGAACAGAGTTTTAAACTCACAGAGGCTTTTAAATCGAGTTTGGTGAGTGAGTATCTATTTATATTGTTCCGATTATTGTTTGTTCATGTCACCATTTAAACGGGAGCAATATTCAGCAATAAAGAGACAGCCGGTTCCAGCTCATCTCTGAAGAGCGACTATTTATGTTGCAGTTTCTGATGTGTCTGCTTTTCAATAATTCTTGAAAAACAATATATTTCTATTGAAGTTTAAATACAAAAGTCACAATATATACATTAAACAAAATTAGCCCTTATAGGGTATACTGCGCTAACCATATTATTCTTTCAAAAATACTCTAGTTAAAGGGAAAGTGCACCCAAAAATGCCAATTCTGTCATGAACTCACCCTCTTGTCATTTCGAACCTGTATGACTTTCTAATTTCCGCAGAACACAAAAGAAGATATTTTGAAGAATGTTGATAACCGAACCGCGGTGGCACGCATTGATTTCTATTGTATGGGCACAAATTTAATGCAAGTGAATGGTTGCCATCGCTGTCCGGTCAACAACATTTAAAAAAACATCTTCTTTTATATTCTGCCGAAGAAAGAAAGTCATACAGGTTTGAAATGACAAGAGGATGAGTAAATGATGACAAAATAAAAAAAAATTGGGGGGAACTACTTTAACTTCAGAGAAAATCCGGAAACACCTGATCTAATCCTTAATGTTAGTCTGATTAAGTCATATTAAAAAATAACTTTGTTTGAAGAACAGTACATGTTATTTTATTTTTTTCTTAGATACATACGTGTATGTCGTGACAACAGCAATTATGATGGTGCTTGAGCAAACAAAAGTATATAAGACATATCAATTCAATTACCAATCTATAAACCATTTCAAATAACTGAGCTATACAGTGCGAATATTTCTTTGTCTTATTTCACAGGTTACTTCTGTGCTTCTCCTACAACACTGTTAGAAAGACTCTGAAGAATAAGAGAGATGACAGTGGTCTCTCTGGAAAAAGCAATTATTCTAAGACATGCTGACTCCATTTTGTAATCTACAGATCCACCTTCAATCTCTGAAGGGTTGCGTGGAGGCAGAATCCCCTCCCCTGAACACCCCCCTCTTTCCACAGCGCCTTACACACGGGAATGGAACGTGCTGATTAATCTCGCAAAAATAAAAAGACACAATTTTTGCACACTGTGCGTAGTATGTGTGTGTAGACAGAATGATTCATTTACAAACACACACTGCTTTTCTCGTGCCATGCTCCCACATGTGAAATGAAGCCGGTGTGTTTGTGTTCTAGTGACAAGTAACATGGGACTGTGGTCTCCATGGCAACAGTAAAGGCTCAATACATCATACCTTGTTATAGTAGTCAAGCAGGGACGATTGGTCAAAAATTATACGTTGTGTAAGGTATGGATTTCTCTATCTGTTATAGAAAGCGGATTGCCTGATGATTTAAAAAATAAAGATTATTCATTTCAAATAGTTGCCGCTCCTACTGGAAATAAAGAGGTGTTTGAGGAGAAATGACTGAGACATTAAAGAAATCTCGTTGTGATATTCTATCTTGACCTAGTTTATCCAGCATTTAAAATACAAGATTAATGAATGTTTGTAGAAAGATGTGTAAGAGTGAAAATACGAGTGTGTATTTACAGATGAGCAAAATGCAAAGATGTTCCTCATTAAAAGTGAATGCCACTGATGGAAACCCTATGACAACATCTACGTATACCAAAACTAAAGTAACCACATTCTGATCCTTATGTCCAGATGGGAGTCAACTCCTCCTTATCTGTCTCCATGAGACTTTTATGCATTTACAGCCAGCTATACTCCAATATGTGACAATTTCCTCAATAATTGATTATTATCAGATCAGCAGGGAATAAGACTTTGAAACTAAGGAAACACATTCAACTAGGTAAAATGTATTGCGTTAATAAGTGTTGACATTCATTTTCAAACTCTCTCCCTCTCTCCCACACATAGTCACACACACCTGCCCAGTCAATACTTATTCTATCAGGGCCTGTCGGGTGACTTCACAGTCTGAGAGGTGTGGACGCAAAAATGTGATCAACGCATTGCAATTGACTAACAGTACAGCACACATTTCTGCTGCAAACAACACGAATTACAAAGTAATAGAAATCTGTCTTTGAAATCTGATTTCTTTCTGCTCAAACTCTCCGCACGTCTGTTTCAGCTTTTCACAAGAATCACTTTAGAAAGCAGCTTAGCATTGTATGTCACATTGATTCTCTACAGTCCGGAACTATAAAGAGACATATGGTGTGGGAAGCCACCTTTTTCCAACACAGCCTTTCTAATATCTGTAGCATGCGCTTCCATTCTTGCTTTTTAAAAGTTTATTTGGATATGGCCTCGTTCTGTAATTCTGTATTAAACACATGTCAATATTTGATTAATATGCTATCAAAGCCGACATGGCAAAAATGGAATTGCGATTTCCCTCAAAAGATAAACAGTTTGAAACGACAGTGTTCAATGGCCGGAGTGAGTAAATCAAATGAAAATCTTCTCTCAATATTCAACCAATATGATTGCTTTAGCATCTGTCATATTTTACGTCTGTCAACATAATGTTTTTTAGGCCCCTCCCCTCATAACATCAGAAATTCAGTTCTGCCTTGACATGACGAAGAGTATAATGGGAAAATGATGATACCATATTCCCTTTGAAGAAAGAACATTTTAAAGCATGTGTCTTAACTGCCTGAGATTGACATCATCTATGACCTGCAGTGAGGTGAGGGAGTGAGACATTCAGCATTTTAACGCCAGCTGCAATATCCGCTCTTCAGACATGTTCTCAGAAGGAGTTAAATTATTGATGTGAAATGGCGTGCTGGATTTCATCTGGTGCCTGCTAATTAGATTGTAATTACGGGGGAGCTTTGCGAGCCTGTCTGCTCTGATTAGAAACACTTTTGCGGCTCGATCCTCATGACCTTTCCTTTAAACTTCAGCTACTCGAGATTAACAGCAAACATTGGGCTAAACACTCAACAAATGAAGGTGTTCTAGAGAGAAGACAACACAAAAGCACATCTATAGGCAGCAAAACACTCATCAGCATTATGGAAGGCAATTAAATCATAGGAATAACAGTAGGTAAAAACTTTGCTATTAATAAAAAAGAGACAAAAATGAAAAGGAAAAAAAGAGCAGATATAAACAGGAATAGAGGAGAGGTGCGAAGAAGAGAAATGGAAAAAGAAGAGGCAAGAGTAAACAAATTAGGCATAAATGAAAAGATAAAGAATTAGAAGAGAAGAGCAGAAAGAAGAATAACAAGAAGGGAAGAGACAAGAGAACGGAAAAGAAAAAGACAAAAAGAGAAGAGACAAAAGAGAAGATATAAAAAGAGAATAAGGGCAAAGAGTACAGAAAGAAAGAGACAACACTGAGGAAGAGACAAAAACGAGAAGAAAAAAAAGAAAGGAACAAAGTGAAAACAAAACGGAGACGAAAAGAAGATACTTAATTAGAAGAGAGGAGATGAGCCAAAAGTAGAAGAGAACAGAAGAGAAATAGAGAAAAAAACTGAGAAGAGACAAAACTCAGATGAGACAAAAACGAGAAGAAAAAGGGGAAAGGAACAAAGTAAAAACAAAAGAGAGCAAAAAATGATATGAGAAGAGAATAGAACAGAACAGAAAAAAAGAGACAAAACTGAGATGAGACAAAAAAGAGGAAAGGAACAAAGTATAAAAAAAGAGAGATGAGACAAAATTAGAAGAGAGGAAATAAGACAAAAGCGAAAAGAGAAGATATACCGTTAAAAGAGGAGAAGAGCAATGAGAACAAAAAAAAATGAGGAGACGAAATTGAGAAGAGACAAAAACCAGAAGAAAAAAGAGCAAGGAGCAAAATCGAAACAAACAGAAGACAGACAAAATTAGAAGAAAGGAGAATAAACACGAAAAAAGAGGAGAGGAGCAGAGGATCTCCTCAACACACCTGGTCTCCATTATCTGCCCATTACACAGCTCTGCACCCCCATAAGGGGCAGCCTGGGAACCAACTTCAGTGCTTTCATCCTCTCATCATTAGAGCTGCACGCCCGGGGTCAGGGCCTGTCCCACAGCAACACACAAAAGTGATTTCAGTTGAGGAAAAAGGAAGGTGAGGGAAAAAAGGGGAAGAAATCCAAAACAGGCCACTTTCTGAGAAGTATTAATAAGAGCAAGTCTTCCACCAATTATTGTATTAAGAATTCTGCTTGAGGTTGGACCCCGTCCCAAAAACTATGTGAAACCCGAAGCCGTACCTCAAAGGGTCTTGAAAGCCTCTCTGTTTGTCTCAGCTTATAACCAACACTCCAATACAGCTGTGATCACTACAGCTCCCCAAACAGCCTTCACATACTGTTAGCTGTATAAAACATGTACACACACAGCCACAGAGAGCCCGTCTTCTAATACACAGTGAGGGAAGGTGTAAATTATGGTAATTTAGTCATGCACCCACACCCTTGGTTTCAAATCAATATGGCTGAAAGATGCTGAGTGTTAAATTTATTCTGGTTATTTTGCAAGTTTTTCACCTTAAACGCGTTCTTGAGTGTGACGGCTCCAGACATATGGATCTACAAGGCCACGCTTTGCCTCACTCACATATTTAACTCTTTAAGGTTCAGCAAACACTGGGAATAAAAACTTTTTCATTACCTTTGCATTATTCAAATATTATTATTTTGGTAAGACTTTACAATAAGGTTACATTTTTTAACTTGACAATTCTACTACTTTGTTCGTTATTCATTGAAAAATTTACTAATATATTTTTTAGATTTACAACTTATGTATCTATAAACCTTATTTATTGTACAGTAAACTAACATGAGCAAACAATGAAGACCTTTATTATTAACAAACTTTAATAAGATTAATAAAACACTGCTGTCCTTCGGAAACCTTGTATTTCCATATTTCATGATTTTTTGCCAGAAATCATTTTTATTAGTCAACCATTATATTTTTCACTGGGTTTTGCAAACATCTAATCAATAAAAAGTATGAAAAAGTGCTTTGACAACACATTATGCAGTTATTGAAGAAGTTCACCTTGGATGTCTAAATTTGCGGTTTCTCATGGAAAGAAAACACAGAACTTTTTAAATGATTAAAAACTGTGTTCTATAAGGTGACAAGCACTTTTTAATACGTTTTATTGATTTGATACTTGGAAAATCCAATGACAAACATACAAGGTGACTAATAATAATGATTTATAACAAAAAACAATAAACGCAATATATTATTTAATGAAATATATTCATTATAAGAATACAGTTAAGGTTGACATCCATATTTTGTGATTTTGTGGATTCACACGCAGTCAAAACAAATAAATGAAAACATTGATTACAGGTAAAAAAAAAAGATTTATTTTATTGTGTTTTTTTGGATTGTGTCCATTTGATGACATTTTTTGACTTGAAAGAAATTTAGCTTTGAACTGCTTAAAATAATCACTCCAAAAAGTTGTTTTCATAAACATAAAACTATGTTTCCCACTATAATAATGATATAAGACACCGCCTGAACAATGACCTTTGACCCCCAAACCGAAAAAAGTGCTTTGAATTTATTTCAGTTTAATAGTTACATATTAACAAGATTATCTGAAATAAATCCTGACTGTACACTTGAAGGTTAAACCATAAAGCACTTTGCCAGACCCGTCTGAGACAAATCTAAGAACATTCACGAGGACAGCGGAGGCACAGAAGAAGAAAATAGAGCGGACATGGTCCTCCCATTATCATTTTTTGTACGGGAGGAAAAAAACAGTAATGAAGTGTAATGGTCCACTCTCTCACGGCACCATGTACTTTCAATCCTATAAATCTAAGCAAACGTTTCAGGAGTTTAAAAAAAGTTTTTCTCCCTCTCACAGGGGCCAGAAAAAGCTCTCTGCATAGCATTACTTTGAGGTTACCGAGATGACACCTGGAGCAAAACTTTGAAGTGAGGTAAAACTATCCCTCCGTTTCTGGTGAAATGATATATCGGGTATTGAAGAAAAGAGGCGACTGTTGCGGAGAGGGGAACGAGAGAGAGAGAGAGAGGGAGACGGAGAAAAGTACAACCACATTCCCCGCACATATTCTCTTCATTACCAGAGAAGGGGGGAGCCGATCGCTCAATTATTGGCTGCCGTCACAGGCTAATATTCCTGCCTGTCAGGCCTGATTTTTGCTCCGTTTGTGCAGACTCCTTCTGATGGAGCTTGTTTTGTGTTAACCAGAACCAGAAGGTGCTGTGAAAACTGTGATACCTGATCCTGTGTCCAAGAGACGGGAAATACGCCGTCGAGGCCCGGTGCCTGCCAACACACTCGCTCGCCCCAGGACACCGAACGGAGGGGGGTCTGGTGTGTTGGGCAAAGATAATCTCAAAGAGGTGTGATATGACATACCAGAGTGTCTGAATGAAAGGAATGGGGCTTTGACACATCCATCTAGTCCACAGAATTGAATGCAAAGTATGTGTAAGTTTTTGGTTTTACCAAATCTGTATCTAAATTTTTGATGAAACTCTAAAGTTCTTGCAAAATTTGATTGGCTATTTTGCATACCAGAAAAGTGAAATGACACAAAGATGAGTAAACAATAACAGATGTAGTTTCATTTTTGGGTGAAGTAACTTTAAAAGCCTGTCACAGATACGGTCCAAAGAGCCTTTTTAAGTAAAAAAAATGATTGACAGGTTTGCCTCACCTCCTCTTGTCACATGTTTTTAAGCAGCCCGCACGTCTGGAGTCAATCTTAAAACGTCTCAACTCAACTGACGCAAAAAAAATGAAAAATCAAATGGGTTCCAAGCAACATGAGGATAAGTAGACGATGACAGATTTTTCATTTTGGGGGAACTAATCCTCTTTAAGCAATATATACTGTATATACGCCACACTTTTATTTTGTATTATTCCATCATTCCTACAGTTGCGAAAAATGCTTTGTGGATTAATTTAGAAAGCAGGTGATGGAAATGTTCTTACTGAGGTGTACATGAAATTAATTGATCAGTTTGTCCTTTCCCGTCAGAAACACCGTCACCACCCTTGATAGTGAGGAGGTCCTGTTTAAATAAAGCATTCACAGATTTCAAGGGAGTGACTCGCCTTCTCCTCCTCAGATCCGATTCACCCATCATTTCTTCTGACAGATGAGATTGAATTAGTCTGACCTGTCCTCGCTGTTCCAGTGTAATTTGGCTTTGACATTGATGGGAAGGAAGATGCCTGGAATGAATGGAAGAGGAAGAGAGAGGGAAAAAATAAGAAAAAGGAAAGGATCGATCGTGGGTTGCATGTCATGAAGGAGGACCCCTCCATATTTCTTAAACTTTTAAAAAGAAAAAAATTATAGTTTACCTCAATAAAATATGTCACAACTGCAGTACGAAAGGGTTTTGACCCATTTTACTGTATGTGCTGAACATTGAGATGTTGCTCTTTTACAAAACGGTCAGTTCTGGTCCTTGATTCTGATTGGCTGATCAGAGTTCTAACCCGGTATAATATACCCCGATATCAGATCCATAGAGAGAGAGAGTTCTCCCAACAGAGGTCCAAAACGCTAAAGCATCAAGTGATTCATGGAGCCTTCATATAGTTCAAGGAAGTTGTGTTTTCTCTTCAAATGCTTTCTTTCTTTCATTATGTTATTCATTAAATGGCTTAATACTTTAAATGGGTTAGAAGTTTAGCTCAGTTGGTCTGATTAGTCACAGCCTCATGCGTTACTAGTAACTTCCGGGAACTATTAAGAGCCTCCATGAACCGTTCCATCGGAGTTATCGAAGTTGACGCAACTCTCTTTTTTAATGGCTCTGGCCGATATTTAACAGCCGGACCGCACCACATAGCCTAAATATCATGTTATTTACTTTATTTTATGAAACCTTGCTCATCATATGGAATAACCGTTATATACAAGCAATAAGCCCCTCGAAGCAGTGGGTTACAGTGCGTTTTATAACATTTACAGGGTTTTAGGCACTCCGCTTCACCACAACGCCCTTAGCTGTTATAAAATGCACTGAAACCCACTGATTCTTGGGTCTTATTGCTTTGTTAAAACGGATTAGATTTTAATTAAAGTATAACCTTCGTCTCCGATGTTACTTATAAAATTCCAGAGGAGAATTAGAAACAAATGAGAGAACTGTTGGCATTCAGAATTGTTGCCGTTAAAATCTTAATAAACATTTTATTTGTCAATTCTGGTATGTTGGCAAACCCAAACACCGTTTGAGACATTGTTGAGATCTTTTCTGTACAGTTAGAGGACACAAGTGTGATTACTGGGGTGTTTTCTGACAGGAAAAGTTTGCTTGGAAAGTTGTTATGTGGTGAAGCTTCAGTGATTTTAAAATCAAGGTTGGGGCTTTATTCTTGCTTTTTCTAATAATCGTGCTTTTGTATCATTCGCATTGAAATTCATACAAAATATAAATGACGTTTATCTGTGAGATCAGACTGGACAGACAACGAAGATATTTCTTTGCTATGGGCCTTTAAAGTAAATGACACACAGCTAAATAAAAAAAAAAGAACATGACAGAAAATTACGTTCTCAATGCCAAGCTGTCAGAAAAGCATTCATGTTTTCTATCCAAGACTACGATCACACAATCTCCTTCTGTACACTTGTGCCGCTTATAGTCAAGAAGGATTAACTTTGAACATTTGCACCTTTTATTTTCCACAAATGACAGAAGGGGAGCTTGCAGGGTTATGTTAAACTCATAGACTGATTTGGAGATAATTTTCGAGAACAGAGACAATTATAACAACACAATATAACATAAAGCACTGTGTGAAATAGTATTTTTTTATGTATCGCCAAAGTAGAAAAGAATTTAGTTCAGTCTATAGCTTCTGACCATTGTGAAAGTTAGTCATAAAAACTGTTGCAGGGTCATATAACTCAATATCCAGTTTAATTGCAAACCAACACTCATCGTTTATAGATAGTTAAACAGTTTACCAAAAAAGGAAAACACCCTTTTGACAATTGTTAATTTTAATATAACTGTTCCAAATCACACACACTTTCTCTGTAAGTTTCTTCCTTTCATTCAGATTAAACTTTGACATTTTGTCCTTCTCAATACAAAATATGTGGTTACATTGTTGACGGTTTGACTCCCAAATGTAAGACTAGGAACCTAATTCAATCTGAGCCCCGAAATCAGTAAGGTGAACTCTATACCCACAGGTCACCTAACCTTAAAGAGGAAGCACCTTTGCTTAATGGAAACGTTACACGCAGGTGCTAACTTAATTTCACACTCCTAAACTCTGCACTGGTACAACACAGGTCCGAGGATAAGTGCCATCTGGTCCGGAGTTTTAAAGGAAGCAACTTGGGCTTTTCACACTGATCCAATTATGCTGTTTTTTAATTCATTTGGGATGTTTCGATGTGTGTTAACTGCCTCAACATGGCTGGCGGATCTGGAGCCACGTCCTGACCAAGACAGGCCAGGCCTTAAACTCTGTGACTCTAGAAGTGCAAAGATGAAGGTGTTGAAGAGGCACCTCCTCAACATCCTGTTTTCATGAATAATACGCTTGGGTAGGGATGCACATTGTTGGGGTCCTGCAGTGCACTTTAAAAGAAATATTGGAAACACGAGGGCCCATGCACCGCTATGGAAATTTAAGCCACGGGATGAAAAACCAGGATTCAGGAGACGGTCCAAATCAAGGTCCACTGATCTCGCTGTATGCCGTGTCATTCAACACTTCAGCAAATTATTGAATGCGTTTGAATTCTTACACTATGGACAAATTGCACGTCTTCAATCAGCCAATACAGTGGACAGCGGTGCTTAGCCGTGATGGCTAAGAATAAATGTGCCTTTTGCGGCTGTCTGACAAATGAATTTAAAACCCATAATCCCTTTGGAACCATGTGATTAGATTTGCGCTCTGTTGAAATTCTCTTTAAACATTACTACATAAATGCAGACAATTTGCAGTACACAAGGTCACTCTATCTCGCCCCAGCACAAAATCCTTCTAGCAAAGGCAAAATAGCTTCTAACAGCGCAATAATAATGCAAAGTTGTAATCTAAAGAAATGAATAGTGTTGCCCTTCATCAGAGAAGACTTTAAAACTGGAGCTCATGCCGCTCGGGTCTTTGGGTCAGCAGAGAGAGAGAGAAGCCCAGCTTCAAATCCCCAGTTTTATTTTTCAGAAAGCTTCTCATCAGGTGTCATTCTGCATCAAAACAACACAACGTGTGTCATTCCTTAGCAAAAATCTGGCTGCTTAATAATAATTGAAGACAACTACAATTTATTTTTGATCAGATTAAAAAAAGTAGTAAACAATAATTTAGTCTATAACCAAATCAACTCAGAGATGGTTAACCCAAAATTAAAAAAATCTTTAATTTATTGACCCTCATATCACTCCTAACCTGTTTGACTTTCTTCTTACTGCACAATAAATGATACTTTGAACACAAATGAAGATACTTTGAAGAATGTCGGTTACAAACAGCATTTACCCCACTTTCACTGTGTGGACACAAAACATTTCTCACAATATCTTCTTTTGTATTTTACAGAAATAATCATTTATATGTTTAAAATGCCATATGATGACAGAATTTAAATTTTGGGTGAATTGTCCCTTAGGAACAGAAGTGAAGGCTTAGACCTTGGTGGGATAAAACCACCAACCTTCTGATTTCAGACCTTTTACACTTTATAACCAGTCATGACTGTGACTAAATGTAAATACACACATGTACAGCCTGATTAAATTAGTGTTATGTACTTTTGTGCAATGCAACCAAGGTGAAGGAATTTGTTTGAATTTGACAACTAAAAGCTTCATTATCATTATATTGATCAAAATATAATGATGAAAAGCTCTGCAAATGAATAAATAGGATCTTCTTGTAATTAAACATTCATTCAAAGAAATGGGAGACATTGGTACAAAAAATATAGCGACGCTGGAGGCCAAAAGTGATATCCAACTTTGGAAAAGTTCAATGAGTTTTTTTCCGTTTATTAAATATATTAGTCAAGAAGTTTCAACATTTTTGTATTCATGTTGTACATTGTGCTTAAGATGTATAGTAAACTGAAGCTCAGCTTTGAAAATAATTTGAAGAGGTTTGGCAATCAAATTAAAACAAAACATGCAGAGAGATTATTGAGTAAAATGATTAAACACAAGTTTAATAAATGCTAAAATAGTCATTTCGGTAACACTTTCCATGAAGCATGTATATATAATGCATTATTAAAGTAGTTTTAAAGCATTGTAATGCACCTTTTAATAGATTGTAATATCTTATAAATAATTGTTATTACAGTTAAACTATTATAACAGGTAGCAATTCATTGTCACACTACACATTTTAAATTCATTATAGTTCTGTACAGATACATATAATGCATAACAACACACATTATGAAGAATTACAATGCGTTATACTTACATGCTTCAAGGAAAGTGTTTCCGCAATTTCCTGTTGGCGCTTTCTCAATGTATTTAGATCTTTAAAAAATTAATCTTCAAAAAAACTCATATATTGATGCTGTTATCAAACCTGACGGACATCATGCCCAGCTTGACTAGACTTCACTTTTGGCCACGTCTGTATACTGTAATCGTCAACACACACTGCAAACACAAGAGAGTGGGAACATGACCTTGTTCTATAGCCCAGAATATTGCTTATGATCTGTTACACAAATCAAAAAGAATCTGGAAGCAGAGCTTCAAACAGCAAACTTCACTTGAGATTATATTTGATTAGAAGACTTAATCAACTTCAATTAGTCAAAAACAGCCACTTCTAATTAGCCACGTGTCTACAGATCTTACTTAATATGCTTTAATTAATCTTGTTCATGAATGCTCCCAAAGAGGAATTTCAATGTGACTGCTCTTGCACATAATGACATCACAGCAGAGAATGAACTATTGGGATTCTGGGGCTGTCAAATTATGTGCATTACATTAATTGCAATTAAGGATTCATACCAAATTAAAAATATGCGATATAGCATATCTTCTGATCTTTTTTGTGCCTAATGGTGATTACTTGTCATTTTGTGGTACGTGAATTTGTGACAAAAAAAATAATGGTCACACTTCATGTAAAATTAATCCACCTCATACATAAAACTTGACTAATTTATGACTAAGAGGTGGTGAATATCTATAAATGTAAACAATATGTGATAAAAAAAAGCATACGATTATAAAAAAAACAATAAAGAATGTACGTTAATACTTATCAGACACCCTGTACTTCTGCTAGTTATATGTAATTTAACTTGACGTTAACAGATACAAAATTTGATTTATTTTATTATATCAGTAGATGATTAACTTAACATGAACTAAGAATAATACATTTTTGTTGTTCATTGTTGAAGTTAATGAATGTAGTTAACTAACATTAACAAATGCAAGCTTATCGCACATGGTAAGAATTAGAGGACACAATAAACAAACATCTTGATACGACTGGGCTTTTATGCTCATACTTTTTAATGTATCACAATGAGCAAGAAACATACTTGATGAAATATTTTCAAAGGAGTATATTCAATTACCATCTACAATCAACTTAACTAGGACAACAAGGTTTTTGTGACAAAAGTTTCTCTTTAAAAGTCTGAAGTTCCATGTGGTGTGTGTATGTTAGTCTCCATGTAATTTGGTACAGTTTGGAAATCTTCATCATATAATTACAGTAACAAAAAGCTAACAAGACTACAGTATAGAAAAGACATCAAGAACAACATTTTTGGTTTAACTTGCTCTTTTTGTACATTGCAAGGCTGTAAGTTCTACCCTCGGATGGGCTACCTGGAGCCACAGAGCCGTGCTTGCGAGGCTCGGAGGAGGAATAATTCGAGGAGAAACCAAAGAGAACCAAGAAATAAGGAAACACAAAAAGCTTCAAAAATGCTGTGGCACCAGGAGCCACAAAAGGAACAGGAAGCTCCAGTAGCAGTTCATCCTCGAAACTGGAGCAAATGGTTTTTCGTTTGGTTGCTTGTTAGTTTGGTTTTTCATTTTGGTTGATTCGCTTTTTTGTGTTCGTCTGCTTCCTTAGGAATGACACCCAAGAGAATCCCCTCCCCTTGATCAGTAAAGTCATTCTTTATGGTTTGATGGAGCTCCGTGCCGAGCGGATCGCGCCGCTCTCCCATCGGCGTGTCAGTCACTGAATCGGGCAGGAGGAAATGAAACGGGTAGCAACACTGTGAACTGGGAGACGACGTAAGCGAGTGTCCATCCCTTTCAGAAGTGCAGAAAATGTCCAAGTAGATGCAGAACCAGAGAGAGACGAAAGGAGTCGAGCTTAAACCCAGATAAATTCCTCTCGGCGTCACATATGTCCACTGGTCGTATAGTCCACTCCCGTCGACATATAAAGTTAACCACTAGATATCCGGGCCGTGTTTACCCTGCCTTTGGCTCCCATGCCCAGTTTTGGTGTGCCGACAGCCTTCTTAGACATCTCAATGACATCTCTCGAGATTCCCAGAGTTCAGTTCTCTTTAATTTCCTTCTTTGACATTTCAAAGAAAAGTGTTGATGTCTTCTTTAAATATATCTATATCTGTATACATGTTTATTTTCACAGTGGGCAAAACGATGACCTCTACAGCAAAACCTTTCGCAAAAATCAAGTATCCCACTGAGAGTCGATGGATCTCTGCCACGTTTTGGATCAAGCACAATAAATATACACTCATCGGGGGCACCAACTGAACTTGTGTTTTTCTTTTCAACTGCATGAAGCTTTGGCCACATTCTTTTCTTAAAAATAATAACAACAGATCAGTGCTTTCCTCTATCACCACATCACACCGTTATCGTGTCGAGATTTTTCTAAATCTTCACAACGTTACAGCTTTGCAGTTCAATATTGTTTTGGTGCGGAACGAAAGTAAAAAATCGAATACCAAGTATAAAAACTCAGACTGATGCTGGCTCTTATGAAACACACGCACGCACACATACACACACACATACAAAGTCCATGCTGGCTGAAACAACTGTGAGGAAATCTGCCCCACTCGAGAGCCCATAAAAAACCAGAACACTTTGGAAGCGAGAGATACAACCGTGTTGAGACAAACAAATATTGAAACATTGTAACACCATAAAGTGGCCAGAGAATGACAGGAAACCAGTAGGTGAGTTTAAAGCTGGCATTAATTTAGGAATATAAAACAAAAACAAAGGAAAATAAAATATAGTTATAACCATAAACATATTATTTGAGACCAAAACAATGCAAAGCATTCAAAAATAAACTATACAATATTAGAATTCTTAAAAATAATTAGGTACAATATTAAAAATAACATTGATTGAGAGCAATGGCGGGCTTGCAGTTCAAATGAACCCAATTGCAAAAGCATGCACACCGAAGAACACCAAATCCAATTGTTCTGCGAGACGATGTGTGGAAATGTGTCGCTAAAGCCAAATACGCTTGCTATACGTTTGTGCACCCAAAAGCTTCTAGACTCGGTTTGGGAGGGGGAATAAAAAGCATCTAAATTCTTGACTGGATGGGGACTGATTCCATAAGAATACTTGGAGTGAAGACGTCTTTGGACAAGAAGGCAGAATTCTATCTCATCACCATGCAAAACGAGGAACATCTAAAACAAATCTTGCTCTTTCCCACTCTTACGATGCTTTGGAATGAAGATGCCCTTTACAGACCTGCAACACGCATATGTCATGCGTGAAAATGCCATTACACCCTGCAGAAAACGAATTCCCTACGTTCGTTCTGAGACTCGTTACGATGCCCGATGACATGAATCAAACAGGATGCAGTTTATGTACATTTTTGGTAACCACCACGACTTTGCGATTTAGTTCAAGTGAGTCCAATGACTTCAATGACTGCAGGGTTTCGGTTTACTCTCAAAACATCATAATGGGAATGAGGGAATCGAGAGGTGATGTTCAGCAATCCACCATGGCAGAGTAACACAACGGCTTAGAGTCACCTTAGAAACGGGATAAACTACTCAAATTGAATAAAAACAAGCAGTCCTTGCTTAAGAAATGAAAAGTCAGGTGTAGTATTTGGAATGCACTGTTAGTTTTACAAACATTAAAGATCATTGGCTTTTAAACATTGGTCTGTTCGAAAATGAAACAAAAGCTAAAATGTCCTTTGGAACACAAATTCACAGTCTTCAAAAGTTCCGCTTTTGCAACAAGAAGGGAAAAAAGGTGTCGCGAGGGCGGGAAAAGGGTTTATTGTTGGTTTCTTTCTTTTTTCGTTAAAGCTTAGCCAAAAAGCAAAAGGAGCATGCATCTAGGTATTCTTCCTTTCAAATCTACATTAGCAGCAAAACATATGTCCTCAAAGACCAGACCTTGTACATATTTTACAAAAAAGAAAACAAAAAAAAAAAGACGGACTCATGTGTGACAGAAAACTTCAACAAAACCTCTATCTTACAAACTGCAATGGCTCTGTAACGGTGCTACTCCACGACGCAAGGACAGGGGCCCTTTGAGATTTTTGGTTTTCTTAGTATTCGCCGTAAAGCGCCACCTGTCTGCTCGCGAAGAAGCAAAAACGGCAACCCCGACGCGTACTTCTTTTATTTTAAAACTTTGTTTCCTTTCCTTAAAAACAGCAACAAATTCTCAAGTATAAAGAAGCCTCTTCTCATTTTTATGCACCAATGGTGAAAGTGTTAAGTCTTTGGATTTTCTTTTCGTTTTAAAGCGTGAGAATTATTATTATTATTATTCTTTTTCATTATCATACATAACAAAACGTTGAAATGAACAAAGCCTATAGCAGACTGCAGCCACACTACATGAGAACAAGTATCTGCTTTGTAGTGCTCAAATCCACAAAGGCAGGGGAGTACGGAAAAAGAGGGAAACACATAGACAGGGATAGAGAGAGTCAGACAGTGGTAAGTGCACTAAGGTAACACAAAAAAAAAGAATAAAGACAGCCCAGAATTCTCTTGGGTCTAACCACAGGTGAGAGACTGAGCCGGGAGAACGAAAACCAAGAAGCTGAGAATTTGACACAAACAGAGATCGTTTCCTGCTCCTTATTCTAGTCTATTGGAATGACCAAGACAACATCAAATGAAGCGCCTTAAAGTTGGACGATACAAAAGCTAAATGTACACAAAGATTTTTCAATCTACCATACTGTTTAAATTCATTTCCAATGCAACAATCTACTTAACACCAAAAATGTATATATCTATCATAAATACAGAAAGTTTTTTTCGTAAAAAAAATCTTTTTCCCCCACCAGTCTGCAATGCTTTTTCGTGTCTGGGTAAAATGGGATCGGTAACTCTCCCGTAAAAAAATGAAGGTGGTTTAAAACCAGCAATTCAGCTACTCATTGAATGCCCAGAAAACTTTGAGTTCGTATCATTTCTGAATACTTTCTGCCAATGAAATCATATAAAAACAGAAACGTCTATCATTTGTTTAGAACAAAATGAATAAAATAATGACTTTTTGTAACACAAAAAGGTTGTGAGCTGTTGACCTGAGAATAAAATAGACATTACATTACTTTTCTTTTCTTTAGCAAGCCATTGGTATTTGAATGGTTAGATAGCAAAACTGTGAGACTATTCTCCCATACGGTACATACTGGTTTTATGTGACTGTGCTATTACAAGGAACAACTCGTTCTTCATATAGAGGGTTGTGGGGCCGTTAAAATATGTTTGAGGCTGTTCCACCAGCTGCTGCGATCTCCTCTATTCATTTATATATATACTGCATATACGTATATATGTGTATCTATATATATTAAGAGCTGCAATAAACTAAAACCAGCATGTTGATATGGGAAAATAATCCACTTACATTAAAATTTTTGGTTACAAGCTTTGGAATTGCAGTTAGTCTTTACACATCTTTTTCTGAAATTGGTTGGTATACTTTTAAACATTTTAAACATTGCTGCTTTTTTGTTTTTGTTCATTTTTTTCTCATGTTTTCTCTTTTGTAATGTGTTTTTTTCCTTTTTTCATATTGTTTGTCACTGAAAGCTGTTACAATCTGATGGAGTCCGATCCTACGCTAGCAAGGTTACTACTACAACTACTGCTGTCTTTGAGACAGCCAGGCTGTTGTGGCTCCTCTGCCGGCCTGCCCAGCCTGTCCGCTGACTTCTGACTGCTATCAGAGTCAGACTCGTCGGTAAAGACGTCTGTTGGTATCGAGGTCTGGACCCCTGAGGTGCTCAATGAACTTGAGGTAACCGTTGAAGGAGAGGAAACTGGAGCAAACGAAGACAACGAAGAAGAGGGGACGTGGGGCTTCCCAGCTAAAGCTCTGGAGAAAGGGGCCTGGGACCAGGGTTTGCCTGCAGCCGTCGTGTTGAGAGGGGAGGCCGTGTAGGTGGAGGGGGTGCATGAAGATGAGGACGGTGTGGTGGCTGACGTCGTTGGCGGAGGAGATGGGGTGTTGTTTGAGTGAGTGGCAGACTGCGAGGTAGATGCGGTGTTAGGACTGGGGAAGCAGGCTGAAGAGTGAGGTAATAAATTAGTAGCTTGCTCTTTGGCATTTCTGGATCTCTTGATTGTTCTGTGTTTGTGCAAGGCTGAATCCAGGTGTTGACTTAGCGCTTTGTCCCCTTCTAGAGTGGTCTCACAGGCGAGGCAGTCATAGAGGCCGCGCTCCGCCGCGTTTCCACTGTTGGGGACCCGAAGCAACATCTCTTGCAGGTTTGCCACAGACTGACCGAAAAAGCAAATTGACTTGAGGTGGCTGATAGCCGCTTCCTCCTTGCTGAAGACAGCTTGACACTTGCGGCACGCCAGCCGGTATTGAACTTTGGGGACAATAAATTGGTCAAGAGGGGGGTCTGCACCTTTGTCGTCCACTTCGTGCTGCTCAGCGGCTGGGTTTTTGTGAGCAGAAGAGGTTTCAGCTGAGGAAGAGCTCTTCTGCTCCTCCATTTTCACCAGATCTTTGGCAGGGTCCTTACGGTCCATCGAATTCTGTGAGGGAGCTGCGGTTTGGCTTGCCTTAGGTTGCTGAATCTGCTGAAGCTGCCGCTGCTGCTGCTGAAGGGCCTCCTGCAAGCTCTGCTGATATTGCTGGTAATGCTGGAGCAAAGATCCCGGCGATAATCCCATCAGGGCCTGCGATAAAGATGGGTTGTAGGGGAAAAGACTTTCCATGCCATACATGGGCTGAAGATATCCACCTGGTATCTGAGGGGCATAATACGGAGAGAAGCCTGGCATGAAGTAGGGCAGGAACTGGCTTGTTAGCAGAGCTGTTGGGTCAGAGGCTAATGCGGCCTGCAGAGCTTGAAGCTGGGCTGTATCGACCACGTACTCCATACCGGGCGTCGGCATCGATGTGGCTGGAACAGCAGAGTCTTGTTTTTCTTTCTTGGCACTGGCAGCAGAAGTAGAGGGAGCAGGAGTTCCCCCAGTTGAGGTTGGGGTGGGGGGCTTTTCGGCTTTCTCCCTGGGTTTCTCTTTCTCTCTGGCCCTCTCGGAGTTGCGGTCTTTGTGGGAATCAGGGCGGGTGCCCGGCTGCGTTGTCAAAGAGTTTGATGTAGGGCTTGAGTGGGGAACAGACGTACTGGCCTGAGCTGGGCTAGGTGAAGCCAAGGAAGAGGATGAAGGGGTCTTGTTGGGTAAACCAGATGTAGGGAGACTAGGAGAG